>OY979718.1:54602063-54964563 GCA_963855995.1 Muricea muricata | reverse complement strand
GCGGTGTGAATTTATATTTCATTGGAAACCTTCTACACACTTTGAACATCTATGGCACCATTGTTGTTCCTGTTCGATACAGTTTCTTGGCTTCAAAGATACGCAAGACATTGGTAAAATTTCTGGGGCCTATATTCATCATCATTACCTGTGTGATTATAATTCCTCTGTATACGTTACCTAAAAAAGCTGTTTCTTCTTATGTTAAGGGATTGATGACATTTATATGTCTCCAACTAGTGTTTTTGACTGTAATATTTATATCTTTCTATGCCAGGATATTTCAAGCATTACACGCACGGAAACAAAGACTTTCCACATCGTTTCATATCACATGCTCAAGTCGACAGGGATTAAAAACAATAAAAAGAAACCACGAAGTTGCGAAGACATTATTCATCCATGTTCTTTTCTTTGTGGTAGCTGCAGTCCCAGGAAGTATCGTAGTCATGATAGATTTATATTGTACTTCGTGTGGTGATCCTACCAAACTTAAACTTGCTACTCTATTCACAGTGCCTGTCGCCTACACTGTGTTTGTATTTCATCCGTTCCTTTGGCTTTTTCGACTAAACAACTACAAGCAAGCGATGAAACATACCCTGAGTTTCAGTCAAAGACCAAAATCGAAATTTAGCAACAACAATATTAATAGTTTTAACATTGAAAAGTTAAAGTCGGGATTAGATAATAGACATAGATCAGATACTGCTACCTCCACAGTAACTTCGCTTTAATCGCAATGCTATTAGAATAAAAAAGAAGTTTATTGCAGAAAGTCGCTTTTAATACTTATTATAAGGAATCAGATTGTGACAGCTAACTTTTTCATTTGCATGAACGTGCAATTGTATTGCAGTGCTCTAATTTCCGAAATATATACTGTAATTGACAAATTCTCGGAGTAATCGAGCTGTCAGTGACGTATCGCCAGCATCATGGGGGTGGGGGAGGGATATTCACATATTTGTGTTGGCAGGCCTTAATAAACATCTAATCAGGGCAGGTCCACCTAATTTTTTAAAATTAGAATTGTATCGTTGCTTGCCACGAAGTGATACACATGATATATTATTCACCGTTGTAGACAGACAGACCGGGGCAAATAATGTCTTAAACTTCAGAAAGATCAACAAGTTCCTTGTATGTTTACATGGTGAATATCAAATTAAAATATAATTCCGTGGAAACACCACGAAAGTTTATCATCGCAAAGCTTTTGATCCGTAAGCTCGGATCTTCATCAGTGCTAACAATAATGCCTATTATTAGTGCATCATTATTAGCACTGATGAAGGTCCGAGCTTGCGCTCCAAAGCTTTGCGATGGTAAACTTACGTGGTGTTTCCACAAAATTATATTTTAATTCATAAAGATACTTGAATACTCACAGGAACCACTGTCCACTGAGTATTATGCTCTGGTTTTCCATTGAGCACCCTGTTAAAAAAAACTACATATTAGATACAAAAACTAAATTTTCGGCTGCATACCACAGCCTTCTTCAGAGTGCCTAGCTTTACACAGAACATACTTATATACAAGAAATTATGAATAAATTACTATTGTTGAGCGAAATCATGACTACCATTAAGGCCTTTCCGAAAAATAACACTTGCGTATATATATATATATATATATATATATATATATATATATATATATATATATATATATATATATATATATATATATATATATATATATATATATATATATATATATATATATATATATATATATATATATATATATATATATATATATATATATATATATATATATACATATATATGCTCAATACACAGCCGTAGAGCGGTTATATAGATGTTTTGTTTTCAAAACTTAACAACTATATACAAACACAAGTTTATATAGTAAGAAAACACACACCGATCAAATATCAAATTACAACAGCAACCATCCTACCCAACACAAAATCAGTTGCATCAACACACTATTTAACTGCATCTACACACATTGCAACACCGAACGAACGGAAACAGAGGAACGCAACTATCTTTACTCAACTTTTATCAAAAACAACTATCCGATACATTTTATCAACAAAATATTAAGCAGATACAACAACAAACCGACTACCTGAACATCGGACGAACAAAACAAACCAACGACTGAAACCCAAGTAAGAGTTTCTTTACCATACATAAATGGCACTTCGGAAAAGACAGCACGACTACTCCGACCTTTTAACATTGACATAGCCCACAAACCAACACAAAAACTTAGAACGTACTTCTCTAAACACAAAGACAAAACAACGACAATGCAAAAAAAACAACAAAATTTACTAGATTCCTTGTAAAAACTGTGAACAACACTACATTGGACAGACCTCTAAGAAGATCGACCCGATTAACAGAACACAAAAACGCGATCAACAGATATGATCAACTATCACTTCCTGCCCTCGCATACGCATGACAACGGACACACATTTAACTGGACCGAAACACAAATTTTTGACCAACTAGCAAAAACGAAACATGCACGAGAGTTTAAAGAGGCATGGTATAGTATAGATAATAACACTATGAACAGACACATTGACATTCCTCCAGCCTTCCTTCAACTCAAACACTCATATAATAAAAACAAATACTGCCGACAACCCCTTCTCATCATTGACTCCGCTCCTGTAATGCAAGATTGTCCAACCATGACAACGCATCCAACAACAACCAATCAAACGCTGCAACCAACCAAAGAATATATATATAATATATATATGTCTCATTATGTGCCAATCGCTGATAAAAAACTGCGACATGCAGATTTCATGCGCATTGGTTCAACAGAGACTAACTTGTGTATTATGTAATTTCTTAGTGTCCCACATCTCTCTTCTTGTCATTCGTAGTATATATACTTTCTGATGCAAGAACTCACTATCAGCTACACTGTGCTGACGAGTCCCAATAAGGGCGAAACAGCTGTCCACAGTTCGCTGGTAGTGAGTTCGGGACACTCTTATGTCTCATTATGTGCCAATCGCTGATAAAAAACTGCGGCATGCAGATTTCATGCGCATTGGTTCAACAGAGACTAACTTGTGTTATATATATATATATATATATATATATATATATATATATATATATATATATATATATATTGCCCCTAATTTACTCTATGCGCCGCCACCGGTTTCTTCATGCACCGCGGTATGTTTTAGACCCCGTACCGAATTCGCTTGGTCACGACATCGATTTCGGGTAGTTTGCGGTCACATTTAATATTCTCACTACTTTTTTCTGTGACTACTGGTACTTGTTGTTAAATTCTGCAATTTATCGTAAGTGTAAGAGCCACACTTGTCGTGGTACTATTCAATTTGATATCGTGACTATGCGAATCCGGTACCCTAAATGGGGTCTTACGAACCTAATGTAAATGAGCTAAAACAAAGAATCTAGTTTATTTCCATTAGATTCAGGACATGTAAAGTTCGACGTCTGAAAGAGGTCTTACTTTCTTCAGTTATCTTAAAATTTTAAAAATTTATTGAAGAACTTTCCTTAAGGGGGTATTATACAAAAAAATTAGAAATTTAGTCACTGAGTTTTTTTTGTCCATTATAAAGCATTTAGCAACTAAAAATAATACTATGAATGTTTTGCATCGAAAAGGGAACTTTTAATATGTTTTTAAAGGCTTTTAGAAATAATTTTGAGCTGACCGCGTGGTGTATTCCTGGTAACTAGTTTCTGTTTCCGGTACTAGAGACAAAATGGTGGTTAGGAAAACAAGCTTTTCGAAGCGTGAAGCTTGTAATGTGTTTACTGCCTAGATTTAGCCAGAATCAATTGGGCGAGGACATCATAATGGAACCATTACGAAATACAAAATGATTCTATATATGTTTACTTAGTTTTCATAGTGTTACCAGAGGAGTACAAAGTCGACCGAGATCTGGATATGTTGTCGTGACATTAATTGCGTCCTAGTCGGGAAAACTGTACTAACATAACGTAATTTTCAGACAGGCCCAATTCATCAAAATCATGCTTTACAGAAGCCTACTCAAAATATAAAATTACTTAACAGCATGCAATCGTATTTCCACAGTAACAATATCTATATTTGTATTAAAAATCAGAAATTTAACGATTTAAAAGAATACGACGAAACTATGTAGGGTTTCAGAACGTTTTATCGTTTCATCTAGGTTGTTCCGATCAGCAATCGCGTGATCACATACTCTGTATTACCCCAATTTCTACGCACCTTAAGTAGCCTTAATTGGCTTAGATCTAGTATTATAGTCATGATAATGACCGTTATATAAAAAATGTATATCATGATCCATCAAAACATTTAAACATATAAGAAAAACGATTATATTATAATAGTACTGTCCCAGCTCTTAGGATATCCCGCCCAACGGGACTCTCTTAATTAACGGACTCAGGGACTCTCTTACGGGACTCTTTATGAACGTCCCGGCATTCTTTGCTTTCCGATTTATTAAATCAATTCGTTACTCTTACTATAGAATACTTAAACATACTACAAGAACTAAAGGACTTTATTACGGGACATTTTTCAGGCCTCGTAATGTCCTTTGCGCCACTTTGTAGCATTTAGCGGAACAAATTTGGCTTTTCAGCAATGCCAAGAACTTTTCCTCTTGTTGAGATACATGTAAACGCCCCACTGGAGGGACGTCCTCCTGATGCGAGACACTTTTAAAGAGGGCGCACTTAGTTGTCAAACGCAGTTGGTAGCATGCCGCGATGGCGTAAGGTATTGTCCTATTTGAAAAGTTAGCAAAGTTACCAAAGTTATCAAAACATTTAGCAGACATTGATCAACTCTCGGAAGAAGAAAGGAAATATTATCTTTCTGGAGCAAAATAACAAAGTGATCCAGAAAAACCTGAGGACCTGTCGGCTCGGAAGAGAATGCGGAGTGACTTGGATGACAACATGTTAAAAGTAGCATGTGATGAGGAGTTTGAATAAGGAATGATGCAAAATGAATCTGACAATTAAACATCAACAGTATCCAATGAAGATACTTTCAGTTCATCAGACAACGAGCGACTGCAACAGTTCCGACGAGGCTGACGACTCTAATGAAGGTGAACGTTCCGAAAAGATTAACGACTCTGACGAGGAGGCGGATCCCTGGAAAGTATTAATGCAAGAAGCAGCGGAAATTCGTACAAAGCACAGTGAACTTGTGCAAAGTTTTGAGAATGATGAATTTAGTGAAAAACGAGCCTTTTTAGCTATTTTCTCAGAAGTTCGAAAAGAAATGGGAGATGTCTATCTGGATCAGCTGCAATGGATGTCGCAAGTGAAAAGGGATCTTGTGCATAGAAAAATAATGAAAACCAGAGATGCATTCGTTGCCGAAAGTAAGGTGAGTTTGATCCTGACGAAGTTTTGATTGCAGCAGTTAAAAAGAGAAAATTTCTCTTAGGACGTATGTTAGAAGACAAACCGCACTTCCCTGACAAAGATGATAATGATGAAAAGAACGATTGCTTGCCTTATGAATGATGTCTGGTAATAGAATTTATATGTTCCCATCTCGAAATATTGTCCCAAGGCCTTGTTTTGGCAGCCTTCTTGGCGGCCATGTTGGATTTTTCACAAAATTTAAAATCGACAATCTCTTTTGAACTGGACATCAAAAGAGGCAAAGAATCTCATGTTAGTTAAGATTTACAATAAGGAATAAATGACAGTTTTAATTTTCATGAATTTAACAAGTAAGTTACAATTTAAAGTGTTTATGAAACGAAATTTTCTCCAACATTTTGATGGTTGTATTGGGAAGATCAAGTAAAATAACAATATAACTTCTTTGGTAGAATTTTTGTAACTCCGTTCCTTGTCGAGATATTCAACTTTATAGGATATGCAAATAACACAACCACCGACGTCATACTGTAAAATGAGTGACTGTTAGATTGCTTATTTTGTAGCATATGATAGTGGAAAATAACTAAAACTACACTTACATGTGTGTAGGCTATGTTTAACATCCAGACCTGGGTATTTAGGTGTTATATCTGGAGTACTTTTTAAATTAATGCAGCTTTTTTGAAAAGTGATTATGCACAATGACGTCACTGGTTGTGTAATTGTTAAATCAAATAAAATTGAATATCTCGAAAAGTAAGGCAGTTACAAAAATTCTATTACAGAAGTTATACTGTGATTTTAACTGATCTTTCCAATGCAGTAAAAAAATTGTGGGGGAAAATTTCGTTTCATAAACACTTTAACATCAATTATATTTTGAAATACTCGTCTCAATGTAAAAATCTTTATTCACTCTTCCAAGTTTAAAAATGTACAATCCACTATGAAAAGGTTTCTCACAAAGTCCAATTAGGACAACATGGTGTTGAAAACAATATTTCCACATAATGGAAACGCTGTCATTAAATAACAGTGAGGTTTAAATGTATCTACATGTCCTCGTCATCATTAAGAGGCTCTTCAAAATCAATTTCTTGTCCATCGTATTCTTCTCCAGACTCCGCCTCCTCAATAGTTTTCTGCAACAAGTCAACGTTAACGAGGGACGGGGGAAGCACAGGCCCGCTCGACCACACAGGCTCTAAGATACCTTCCTCGGTCTTCTCCCAGCCCTGGCCAGGATCGTAGGGGTTGGGGCGCCAGAAGATCGCTTCGTGAGCTCGTTTGTAGTTAGCGAGGCAGTAGTTCACTCTGCCAATGTGTGGAGCAAGGCTGTCTCTGCAAGGGGGGAGCCGGGAGAGGTCCACTTTAGATTTGTTTGTCAGTACCTTGTTCTCCCCTACCATTTTCTTTAGCATAGCGCTACGTACTGTATTAAGAGACTTGTCCCGGGTGTGGCCATACATGAGACATGTGAATGCCTCCAATTCATCCGTAACTTCTTGATCTGCAGACCACTCATCGTTGAGTTTTCTAAAAAAAGAAACAACAACAACAACGACACTAGTTACAATATAAAATTCATGCTGTCTCAGTAGAAATATACTGATCTAGTACTATGTGTTTAAACTGTCATATAAAGAAAACACTCTCACCTAAACGCAGCATGGTACCTAAGATGGTTTTGTACCTTACCCTTGCCCTTGAATGCACTCGTTACATCTTCTCCCGTGAATACGTACAGACCAAGCATCGTAGTACAGTAGTCAGTTCCCTTAGATTCTGATAGCTCACTGACGTTTACAATTTGACGATGCTTTCCAGACCCAGTATCCAGGTAGATGGTGAGTGGGATGGAGTGAGCATAGTGTAGGAGTATAAAGAATATGTCAGAGTCAAGTGTTCTCACCACAGCTGACTTGTACCCAAGCTTGACAGCATAATTGAGGTACAGCACAACTCGTGTATCCGTCTCCTCCTGTTCGACTCAAGCTCGTGGATCTCACTTACAGTCACCTAAAATTTGCCAGTGTGTCTGTTATGATTAAATTTTGTAGCAATATGCACTGTGATGGGATAGTTTACAGCCTATAGATTTTCATATACTCACGTCGCAATCTGATGTGGCCAGTTGGTATGCCTTGCCTTCCACCACTGCCACAGCTGCCCCACATTTGTTGAGCCAAGAGGCTGCTGCCTTGTCCCCCCATACGCGTAGTAGAAGCTGACAGAGCTGTAGTTTATTCTCCTCATTTGCAAGGAAGAGCTTGAGGTCAACAGGCTTCCTTGTTGCCTGACCCTCTATGATATACTGCTGTGAGAAGCTACGAAGAAGTCTCTCCTCGGCCTTGATAGAGTCAGCATGGTAAGAATCAGTTGAAAAGACAAAATTCTTCTTAGCCACCATCTGATCTAGGATCTGGAGGCATATCTCACCAAACGTTGGTGGGAGGTTTTTCAGGGCGTGAAAAAGCGCGTTGCTATTCTGAATGTAAAGGTTATCGGTTGGATAAGGCCCTTCCTTAGGGGCATCTTTTATCAAATAATGTAGCATTGCAGCCTTGTTCGTCTTATTAAAGTAACCGTCAGCTGTACCAAGGTTGTGAGGTGCAGGGGTAAGTGAATACCGCATCAGGTCGTCAAGATCAATTGGCTCATCAAGGTGCTGAGATTTGATTAGTAGCATGAAAGCGAGGTCACTTATTTGCTCACGGTACTGGATAACCTGCAAAGTTAAATGACCAATGTTTCACACCTAACATAAGTTTAAATAAGAAACCTTACAACGATAATATATTGAAGTTATAATAGGAAAGTGGGGTCACTTACCTTTCCCTGTGAGGCAGTGAGCTTGACTCTTGTTAGAATCCTCCATGGTTTTCAGTTTCTGTTTCGTGTTTGGAGCCACTTGCAAAACGATCTCGGATAAACATTTCCTTGGCCTCTTTACCAGCTGCTTCAGCACGGAGCACATTAAATACCACCTCTGATGAAGCAGGAGCACCGGACGCCAGACTGTAGAAGTGGTTCTTGTCGACTACAGAGAAAGGATTTGTAAAGTTTCGTATCGGCGGCAGCGATGGTATGCTTAACTCCATCCTCTAATTTTTTATCTCCGCTTTCTCTAGCTCGCGGTGTTTTTCAGCCTTAAGCCCGTTTTCCACTAGGCGAATTTGTTCGCGCGACGCGAAGCGAAAACAAGAATCCGGCAACGTGATTGGTTAGAATTGGCTGGCGAAAAAACTCGCCGCGAACAAGTAGGAAGCGTTCCTACTTTTTTGTCTGTTCGCGCGAACAAATTCGCCTAGTGGAAAACGGGCTTTAAGCCGGTTTTCCACTTAGTCTAGCGAATTTTTTCGCGCGAAGCGACTTTTTCGATTTGTTCTTGCGCTTTCAGCTGCAACCATGCGGAACTAATTGAGCTTAGACAAAAGAGAAAAGTCGCTTCGCACGAAAAAATTCGCTAGTGGAAAACCGGCTTTAGGGCAGTCCGGATCATCGAGCTGGAGAACTTCATGAATGTTTTCTCCATCGTCTTGTCGACTGTACTGAGAGCACCAGGTATCAAGGACCGCGCTACTGCAATGCCACCCTTCATGAGCAGTTCCTTGGCTCCAGAATGAGATTTGTCAATATTTGTTAAGAACATGTCCAGCCACACCAGGTACCTCCGGAGGGCCATAGGATAAAATGTGTGTAACTATTTGGTTACAAGTGTACAGACGAAAAATCAATGTGGCTTATTAAGTAGTTTCAGTCTGAAATGAAAATTACCTTGAGTAGTTTGGCCCATCATAAGCATAAATACAAAAAGGTCAGCCATATCCCCATTACACTTGTGAAAAGGGGGAATAAGTTGTTGATCTTCACAGAAAACTGCAGCATAACTATGAGACGTGTATGTTCTATCACACTCAGCTAGAATGTAATGTAATGTCTTGTCTTTCCAAGGTAACCGTTGCGCACCTGAGCTTCATAGGACACGTACCTCTCCAGGATGGTGTAGCTTTCGACACCGTTGCAACCGACCAGGGTGCGGTGGCCCCCATCACAGAATCAACTGCGAAGTGCGTGACAGATCGCCACAACGACCGCAAAATGAGTTGCGAAGCCGTCGAGCAAGGTCAAAATGAAAAGCCACTCAAAATTTTGTCGGGTATTTCTTTGCAATTTCCTTACATTCAAACGATTTCACCTATAAACTTAACTAATTTCGAATTGCAATTAACATCCCATCCGGATCGCCGCAAGGTTGATTACGTGTTAAATGGTTTACGTTTTGGGTTTCACCTGGGCTTCCAACCGCACCTATGTAAATTAAAATCAGCCGCGTCTAATTTTCCTTCTGCCAATGAGCATTCGTCCGTGATTGATGAGTACGGCTCAATAAAGAAGTTAGTCTTGGTCGAGTTTTTGGGCCTACGCACGCACCACCACTCCAGAATCTTCACGTTAGTCGCTTTGGTGTAATCCCAAAGAAGGGAAATGCATGGCGGCTTATACTAGATTTGTCTTTTCCTGTTGAACATAGCGTTAACGATGGCATAGGTAAAGATGATTTTTCATTTCAATATTGTACGGTAAAACACGCAATCAACTTGATTATTAAAACCGGTAAAGGGGCGTTGATGGGCAAGATCAGGTGGACATCAAAAGTGCCTACCGCAAAATCCCAGTTAATCCTAGTGACAGATATTTGTTAGGAATGCATTGGAAAGGGAAATACTACGTCGATTTGACATTGCCATTTGGCTTGCGTTCTGCACCGGGAATTTTTAACAACGTTGCAGATTTGTTTGGATGGGTGTTAATACACAATTGGAGCGTCAACGATCTGCTGCATTATCTGGATTATTACTTTACCTTAGGCGTAGTCGGCACTGATCTTTGCGCAAAGCGTCTCGCTGCTATTCACCAGGCTGTTCGGCTGGTGGTAATTCCTTTATCCCCCGAGAAAGGCGAAGGTCCAACTACCCGCATGGTCTTCCTTGGAATCGAACTAGACTCGATTGAGATGTCTGCACGACTCCCGGCAGATAAGCTTGCGGACCTGATAGCCCTGCTACGCGAATGGAGAATCAAAAAATCATGCAGGCCTGAGGAACTTCAATCTCTTTTGGCAAATTAAATCACGCATGCGCAGCAATACCGTGCGGTCGAACTTTCATTCGTCGTCTCATTGACTTATTGCGCGGTTCCCCGCGTCCTAGACCATTCTTAAGACTTAACAAACAGTGCTAACTGGATATTACTTGGCGGGAAGAATTTCTACCGTCATGGGATGGGGCATATTTCTTTGAGTTGCCGGATTGGGCTCCGCCCGTAGATTTTTCATTGTCTTCAGACGCTTTGGGGAGGTATGGGTTTGGAGTCTACTATGATGGAGAATGGTTTAGCGGTTTCTGGCTACCAGCGCAGCAGCCCTTGTGCATTGCCTGCAAGGAACTGTTTCCTATCGTCCTCGCGTGTCATGTCTGGGGCGCCAGCTGGGCACGCAAACGCGTCGAATTTCAATGTGACAACACAGCAGTAGTCTCGGTGATTTTGTCGGGCACTTCGAAGGACGAACATTTTTATTAATGCATCTTTTGAGGGCATTATATTTGGTCAGCACTCGTTACAATTTCAAGGTCACGGCGAAGCACGTTTCGGGAAAATCCAATTGTCTGAGCTTGATACCACTCTGAGTGCGCTGAATGCACGTGTGTATATAGGATTTGTTGCCATTATTACCTTTATCACGGTTATTTTATAAGCTCAAGTTCAATTTTCTGTAAAAAGGGGTTGCTAAAAAAAAGAGAAAAGAAAAAGTCTAGCGTGCTTTCTGACAATAGCAATGTAACAATTTCAACACGGGGGGACCAAGGATGTTTAAGTGCCACAGTCAACACAGCCTACCGGGGTTGGACCTCGGTAACTAAACAACACAGTCAACACAGGCTACCTGGGTGTGATCTTGGGTAACTAAGCAACACAGTCAATACAGCCTACCTTGGTGTGACCTCGGGTAACTAAGCACCACAGACAACACAGCCTACCTGGGTGTGATCTCAGGTAACCAAGCAACACAGTCAACACAGCCTACCTGGGTGTGACCTCGGGTAACTAAGCAACACAATCAATACAGCCTACCGGGGTGTGACCTCAGGTAACTAAGCAATACAGTCAACATAGCCTACCTGGATGTGACCTCGGGTAACTAAGTAACACAGCCTACCTTGGTGTGACCTCGGGTTACTAAGCAACACAGCCTACCTGGATGTGACCTAGGGTAACTAAGCAACACAGCCTACCTGGGTATTACCTGAGGTAACTACGCTAATTCCTGGGTGAGACCACAGGTAATTAAGCAGCATGATTAGTTGGGCATGGGTCAAGCCAGCATGTCGTGGTTGGTTGGGTGCAAGGGAGATGAAAAGAAAAAAGGAAAAAAAATAATTAAAAAAATTAAAGGTAAAGACTACTTGAATGGGTGATATCTTAGTGAGGTGGATATCACTTTGGGTGGTCAGGTCAATACTTGGAAGCTTGACCTGAATCCAAGTAATGGTAAGTGTCTGGCATACAATCTGCACAACCTCCCACCCATGCACCTAACCATCCACACGGGTAAGTTATATGTTACTGAAGGTGTTAAATCAGTAGTTAAAGCTTTAACGATGTATTTTGGACCGTTGAAAAACGTGATATATCAAACGTATGTCTTTAGACAAGCGATACAAGGCAAAGAATGGGGAATCGACGAGTTTCATACGCATTTACGTTGCTTGGAAAAACATTGTAAATTTGCGGACGCAGATTTCGAAATAAAAATGCAAATCGTGACGAATGGTACTTCTTCGAGATTATCAAAGAAAGCTCTACAAGATCCTTAGATCCAACATATACCTTGACAAATATGTTAATCGCTGGACGCAAATACGCAACGAGTTCAGCACAAGCGGACGGAATTGAGGAACAATTCAAAGCAAAGCCAAAAGAGAATATAAACGCAACGACAATGGCAACGCTCACGAAGAAAAAGTGTTATTATTGCAGTTTTGATTACCCACATGAAACCGACCATGCCCCGCCAAGAATTCGTTGTGCAATTATTGTGGAGTAAAAGGACATTTTGCTAATAAAGTATGCCGTTCACGAGAAAACAAAGAACAAGGAAAAGACGACAAGAAAGGATTTAGTTTAACAGACAAAAGGCGACAGACACGACGTCACGGAACTAAGAAACAACAAGCAAAGGCCGTCGAAGCATCACAGCGGCAAACGAAGGGCGAAAGCTCAGAGGAGGACTATGTTTATACCGTATCGAAGGGACAAAACAAGAAAACACACGTGAATGTTACAGTAAACGGACAAAATGTGCACTTTTTAATTGATACTGGAAAAACTGTGGACATTATCGATTCAAACACATTTCAACAAAAATATATATGCATACGGATTCCAGACACCTTTACCGCTCGAGGGACAATTCCAGGCAACACTAGAATCGAAGAAACGGTATACAGTATCGCAAATATATGTTATTGACGGATCAGGGGGATATTTACTAAGCGCAAAAACAGCCCAAGATTTAGCGTTAGTTCAGCTAGCCAACAAAATTCAAGTTTTCCGGAACAAGACAAACAAACGGATCACCATGAAAACGCAACGCAATCTCCACCACCACCCCCAACACGTGAATCAAACCCAGTCGAAAACAAGTCAAGTATACCTCGATCAAAAGATCCAAAGATACAAGAAATATAATACAGTTTTCGAAGGGTAATTAAGATAAATTAAACAATAAAAAAATTAAGCTTCACATCCGTGATGATGTTAACCCGGTCATGCAACTGCAAAGAAGAATACCCTACCACATAAGACTAAAGAAAGTCACCAATCAACCAACTCCGTGGATATTCCTAATAGTATAGCCACGCCAAAGAAAGACGGAGGAATAAGAATTAGAATATGCGTCGAAATAAGAGAAGCTAACAAGGCAATCAAAAGAGAAAGACATACCATGCCAACTTTACAAGATTTTAAAGCCGAAGTAAACGGAGCGAAATTTTTTTCAAAGATAGATTTAAAGCAAGCGTACCACCAACTTGAGTCACATGAAGAAAGTCGTTTTATCTCAACATTTACTACACACGGAGGACTGTATCAGAACAAGAGACTAAATTACGGAACAAATAGTGCGGCTGAGATTTTCCAAAATGTGTTACAACAAAACCTAAGCGGCGTACGAGGAGTAAAAAACATTGTCGATGATTTTTAATCCATGGCAAAACACGAAAGCTACATGACGAAGTATTAGAGAACTGTCTAAAGCGCCTGGCAGCCTTAAACTTGAAAGTAAAAGGAGAAAAATGCGAATTTTTGCAGAAAGAGATTACATTCTTTGAACTGAAGTTCACAGCAGAAGGCACTAAACCAGATCCAGAAAGAATTGCGAATATGGTTAAAGAGCAAGCGCCCAAAACAGCTGGAGAAGTAAAAAGTTTTCTGGGTATGACAAACACATGTCATGAGTACATTCCAGATTATGTAGCTTTAACATCCTCACTGAGAGAGCTAACAAAGAAAAACACAGCATTTAAATGGCAACATATACATCAGAAAGCATTTGAACAACTAAAAAAGAAATCAACAAGCACTCCAGTGATGGCATATTTTGACACAAAGAAACACAGTTTGGTAATCGTAAACGGATCTCCGTACGGAATTAGTGCATTCTAGCACAGAAGGAACATAACAGTCACCAGTACAAAATTCTTTCGTACACAAGCCGATCACTTAGTCCAGTCGAGAAGAGATACTCTCAAACGGACATTGAGGGACTCAGTTTGTTATGGGGAATTGAACATTTCCGAATGTTTTTTATTGAATCAGAATTTGACGTGATAACCGATCACAAAGCGCTCGAATCGATATTCAACAACCCTAGATCCAGACCACCAGCCCGCATCGAGAAGTGTGTGATGCGATTACAACCATTCAATATCAAAGTTATTTACCGCAAAGGAACATCTAACGAGGCGGATTATTCGAGTAGACATCCGGTTGCAATGCAGAACGAAAACCTAACAAGTAGGTCGGCGGAAGAGTATATAAATTATGTGACAAACAGTTCAGTTCCAAAATCAATGACGCTGGATGAAATCAAGAAAGCAACTCGTAACGATCCAATATTGACCAAAGTGAAGAATAGTCTAAAAGAAGGAAAATGGGATGAAAGTGACCAGAGTATCAAACCATTTAGACTCTGTGCAGACGAACTTACATGCAATTCCTCGGAGGATATACTCTTGAAGAACACAAGACCGGTGATTCCAACAACATTGCAAGAAAGAGCAACGCAACTAGCACATGTTGGTCACCAGAGAATCGAGAAAACCAAAAGTTTGTTACGAGAAAAAATCTGGTACCCCAATATGGACCAACGCCAGTGAGCGAAATGGTGGATAAATGCATCGCTTGCCAATCAGTAGAGAATGGTAATAACCGTGAACCAATGGAAATAACACCAACAGAGGACAAACCATGGACAAGTATAGCAATTGAATTCTATGGGCCAATACCTAGAACTGGACAGTACCTAATAGTGGTGATAGACACCTACTCTAAATTCCTGGAGGTTGAAATAGTTAACTCAACCGAAGCATAAACGTGTATACGAAAGCTTGGTACAATTTTTGCCAGATATGGAATACCATCAAAGATCCAAACAGATAATGGACTTTCATTCAATGGGAAAGAATTTGAAAGAAACATGACAGGCCTTCGCATAGAGTAGAAAAACGATCACACCACTATGGCCCCAAGGTAATGCTGTCGTGGAAAGATTTACGAAACCAATTGGGAAAATGTTGAAAACGGCAGAAATCGAAGGAAAGAATTGGAGGCAAGAACTGCAAAGGTTTTTACTACAATACCGTTCTACACCACACCAAGCAACAAAAGTTGCCCAAAAGAAAGTTATAAACATGCCCAAGATGGCAAAAACAAACCTGGAGAAAAAGAAAGAAGAGAATAAGGGGGTATTATGATAGAAATAGGAGAGCAAAAGAAGCGGACATCAGGACGGGAGACAATGTTATTTGCAAGCAGGAAAACAAGAATAAATTAACGCTTAAATTTGATCCAAAGCACGATACCGTGGTACAACGAAAGTACAACATGATAACAGTGAAAAGAGATGATGGGAAGACGGTGACGAGAAATGTTTCCTTTTTCAAGAAAGTATTCATGTACAAAAGCGAAGACGAAGAGGAAGACATTGAAAGAACAGAAACGGATCAAGTACCAAAGCAAGAACCAAGTTTAAGAAGATCAACAAGGATTAAGAAACCAGTGAACAGGTATGAACACGGGAACTGATTTATAATGTTGATACAAAAATACATGTATGGACAGAACACTTACCATAAAGACATATAATTTAGTAAAGAGATGATTGGTATTTAAAAGAAATAGGGGATTAAAAATATTTAAAAAAATAGAGGGGAAGTAATGAATAGTAGTAATTACACCAACTATGTCATAAGCACGTTTTATCGGCTTTTTGCATGTATGTTGCTTCTCGCGTTGAAGGATTTTCAATGGATCCTATTGCATACGTGATGCAGAGTGAGCACGATCAGGTAGACAAAGTTTTTGTAAATACACTTGAAAAAGTAACGAAGGAGATTTACAAAATATTTACGGACTCGGTTCACATGATATTCGATGAGACTGCAAGGAAAATTCATGAAAGTCAGAGTAAGTGTTGTGCATGTGGTGAGAAGTTTAATTCTGAGGAACGGTGTTTAGTGAAGGTAAGGGATCACTGTCACTACACGGGTAAGTATCGAGGTGCACTTCACTCAAAGTGTAATCTCAGGTTAAGACGCAGTCGAAATATTCCTGTTTTCTTTCACAACCTTACAGGATATGATTGTCACCTGTTGTTTGTTAAGAGATAGCTGGCTGTATATTACGTTTAGTAAGAACATTTTGGTAAATACAATCGTTAAGGATGAGAAGGACGTTGAACCATGAACTTCATGCAGACTTCCTTAGAGAAACTGGTTGGTAACCTAGATAGGTCTAATTATATAATATATAATATACTAATGGAGATGTTGTACCAGGGTAAATACGGTATTATGATATTGTGATGCTACTCCGAGTGTAAGCCACACTGGGCAGGCTGAAAAATTTGCCTGGCCACAGCGAGATTCGAACCAAAAGGTCGCTGGTTCTAATCCCGCTGTAGCCTGGCAGATTTTTCAGCCTGCCCAGTGTGGCTTACACTCGGAGTAGCATCACAATATCATAATAGATAGGTCTAAGTTTAAACATACAAGTAAGTACTTCTAAACTTAAAGTTAGACCTAATGCTGAGAAAAAGAGTTTACCCTTATGAGTATATGACAAATGTATTAAAACTTAGTGAGACCGAACTTCTACCGAAGGATGCATTTGCATTTTATTTAGGTGCGGGAACGGTTTCAGGTGACATACAGCAATCGCAGATATCGGAGAAGGACTACCAACACGCGCAAACAGTTTTTAAAACCATGGGTTGTAAAAACCTTGGTGACTACACAGAGCTCTATTGTAAATCAGACGTACTGCTTCTAGCTGACGTCTTTGAAGGCTTCATTGATGTTCGTTTTAGAAAGTATAAACTATATCCGTCACACTATATCACAGCACCAGCCTGGCTTGGGACGCTATGTTGAAGATGACACCGGTGAAGTTAGAGCTTTTGACAGACCCCGACATGTATTTGTTCTTTGAGAGTGGCATTCAAGGTGGTGTGTCAACGATAACCAAAAGATACTCGAGAGCTAATAACAAGTATATGAGAACCTTTCAATCGGAGGAAATTAGCAAGTATATCCAGTATCTATACGCCAACAACCTTTACGGCTGGGCTATGAGCAAACCCCTACCTGTAGAAGGCTTCAAGTGGCTTAGTGATGGAGAATTAAAGAACATCATGCAGGATCACTCAAAAATTAGTTCATGCACATTAGACGTTGACCTGGAGTATCCAGACGGTTTACACGACCTTCACAGTGACTATAAGAGAAAACACAACTATGAATGGTACACTGAAGTTAATACCAAATCTTAGGAATAAATCCTACTACGTGTTGCACCATCAAAATCTGAGGTTGTATTCGAAACATGGATTAAAGTTAACTAAGATTCATCGTGGGATTAAGTATAAGGAGAGTAACATTCTAAGGGACGATATCAACAGCAACACAGAGTCCAGAAAAGTTGCCACTATTGACTAACTAGTTTGAGAAAGATTTCTACAAACTAATGAACAACAGTGTATTTGGTAAAACAATGTAGAACGTGAGAATGAGATCAAAGATTAAGATTGTAAACGGTCTTGAGACTAAAACTTTGGAGAAACTAATAGCTAAATCTAATCTTATAGAGGATCATACATTTTTGGGGACTTAGAACTAGTGTCAGTAAGAATGGGAGAGTTTACGGTGATGTTAAGGCCGGTTTACACTGCACAACTTTTGCTTACAACTGTCGCATGCAATTCGCTTACAACTCGAATTGTACAATGTAAATTAACTTTACAACTCGCTACGGTAGTTCGATACAACACGAAAAAAGTTGTAGCCTTTTGAAATCATGCTTTAAAAGCTTACGACAATCGTATGAAAGTCAAACCATATTTGGGCATTTCGCAACAAAACTCGGAATAGGGAGGGGAGGGCAACGCAATAGTCTTGCAATTTTGTTTGACAACATGGCGTCGACGTCGATGACAGCTAAGAAAAATAAAAAAAGAGCAAACAGGCTTCTCTTCCGAAGAAACGGATTCTTTTATCAACTTGTGGGGAAACGAGGAGACCCTGTTCAACTGCCGCCACGAAGAATACTTTAATAATCAGTCCGAAGACGAGCGAAATTGCTTACGATTATCTTGAGTTGCATGCAGTTGTATGCGTGTAAATCTATCCGAATTCGAGTTGTAAGCGAATTGCATGTGACAGTTGTAAGCAAAAGTTGTGCAGTGTAAACCGGCCTTTAAATAAGCATATATACCTAGGTCAGTCTATTCTTGATATTTCGAAGACCCTGATGTACAAATTCCATTATGAGTATATTAAACCCAAGTACTTCAACAAAGCCAGATTGTTGTTCACGGTCACGAACTCCCTATGTTACGAGATACAAACTGAGGACTTTTACAAAAATATATCCGACGACGTGTCCAGGTGGTACGACAGCAACTATTCAAAGGATCATCCTAGTAATATTCCGGTTGGTATGAACAAAAAAGTAATAGGAATGTTTAGTAACATGATTTATAATTTAGAGCAGTAACTTAGTCACTGCAAAACCAGATCCGAGACCTACCACACCCGTGGAGATGAGCATAAGGTTTTTCATTTCATCCTTGTTACCACACCTCCAACGGCTCCCAGCTCCCATTCATTAACTCTTCTTTCGTTAAGGACATTCTCTTTATTTATTAGTCAAAACTGTCTAACTTTTTGGTGTCTTTTTTGTCTCCTTTTCCTTATGTTCAGAAAATACGTATACGCTAAAAATTTAATTCCTCCCAGCACGGCAGCACCGACCGCCACGGGTGTTATACCAACGTGCTTTCAGAAGGAGCAGCTGCAGCTTCGGCCCTCTCCCTTGCTTTTTTGCCTTTGCTTCTCTAGGGGGGATGAGTGCGAGTTTCTTTCCTTGTTCATCCCTTCTGGGATCCCTAATCTTCTGTGTTTTAGTAATCTTTTCGTTCATTTTATCTATACACTTTTATATAAAAGATGGAAGTTATCATTGAGAAGGAGTTTAGGAATATTTAGTACGACCCTACCGTGGATCATCAGTCTGCGGAAAATAATACCAAAAAGCAAAGGAAAAGGGTAAGTGTAAGTAGATGGTTGGTCAAAGAATAGTTAAAAACTCAATTAAGACACATACACGAGATACAAATTAAACCCGCTGTAAGAAAGCATAAATTTCAAATAACCTTTGTAAAAGATCTTGCAGTTCAAATACAACTAGATCTGGTGGACGTTGGAATTCTTAGTTGATATGCCTTTACAATCCCTGTCTACAGAAAGGACAGTAAAAACATGACAAAGACTGCCGGTTTACATTTGGATAAGTTTAAGACAAGGTTTGGAAAGTTTGACGAGGGAAAGGAGTTTTATAAGGCAGGTGTTAGAGATCTTCTGAAAGGTTATAACATTAACTACTTCTGACAAAAAGTCTGACAAAAAAGCTGCCATTGTAGAAAGGTTCAACAGAAACTTAAAAACCATGATGTGGAAATATGTGCTAGACGAACTCACTAATAACTACAACACCTACAAACACAGCAGCATACCCGTTACCTAAGTTTAGGATTGGTGATACCGTTAGGGTAAGTAAGTATAAAAGCTTCTTCAGTAAAGGGTACGAGGCTAACTTCACAGAAGAGATATTCAAAATAGTAAAGGTGTTCAGAGGAGATCCTAACATGTATGAGATAGAGGACCATGAGGGTGAGCCTATTATTGGAAAGTGTTACGAGGAGGAGCTATCCGCTGTGGAAAAAAAAGATAACACATACAGGTTAGAAAAAATACTCAAAAAGAAAAAGGTATGGCGTTGGAAAAGTGGTTGGGGTACAATAGCCGATCATGGGTACCGATAGAAGATATTAGTATTAAAGACATTGAATAAATGGATGCTATAGAAATGAACCGGCTAGACGACCTTCGTGAGGGTCTGCCTCAAGAAAAACAGCTAGGAAAAGGAAGAAACTAAAATCAACGACAACTGGAGGAATGAAAGCATTGCGGTTATTGACACTTCAAACCCCGACGCAACAATCGTTCCGTTACAATACGAAACCCTAGAAAAGATGCCGGGGAGAAGGGCGTATACGGAAGATAAAAAAAGCCTTCGTAGGGAGTTAGGTTATAACCTTAACAAGGGCGACAGAAAATTTTCAAAGCAGGTGTTTGAGGTTAAAGTTAAAGGTGACGGTTAAGCCCAAGGGTAAAGTTAACGGTGCGGAATTTGATGAACCAAAATTATAATTCTTAGTGGTAAAAAAGGTTTTTTCGGAAGATGTAAAAAAGACGTCTGCCGTGACTGAATTTAAATAACTTGCTGAAAAAGCTAAAAAGGAGCATGCAAAAACTCCGGTGCATTAGTTGAAAAAACCTCAAAGGGTTAAATGACGTTCCTGATGACCTTACCAACTCTGCCTTAAGAAGTTCCCTTGAAAGTCTAGATGAAGAGGCAATCGAAATTTCTTTTTTTGTTCATGTGAATCATTTTTGCTTTTTCCGTATCCAGGGACAGGGGGTTGTTTGTGAATCATGTACATATTATTCAAGTTGACATTCCAACATAAATGTCTCCCCTTCCTTGACGTTATTTGTTAAAATAGCTGCTTCAAAAACATATATATAGACAGAATATACAGTGTTGATTAAACATTACTTTTCTTTCAACATTACTTTTCTTCTTCACTTCTTCACGTTCTTGTCCGTGTTGGCAGTGTTGGCTATCAAAAGAACACTGATTTAGCAAAGAAAGGTAAAGGATAAGCATTTAGGTTGGTATAAGGATAATCAATATCTATATAATATAGTATATCAAAAGATAAAGCATACTGCTACGTTTGCAGCCTTTTTCAGAGAGGTTTGGGACGTGAGAAGTGCGATCCAGCATGGATAACAGAAATTGATGATTGGTCGAAAATGAAGAGAAGTCGTGGGAAGAACAAGATGGGAAAACTTGAGACGCAATTTAGCAGTGCAACCCACAGTTCAGCTCTACACGACTACGTCTCACTAAAGATGAACGCGAAAGAGTTGTCGAGCTTGAGAATAAACGCGTTCAAAATCGGGAAGTTATTGAGATTCTTTTTGATGTTTTTGTTCTTACAAGAAATGGTTTACCCTTCGTGGGCGAATCATCGGATAATTATGGTCATTTATGGAGACGGAAACTTTTCTATTATCGTACAATTGATTTCTCGGCATAATTCAGTTATGAAGGCATAGCTGGCAAATCGTAGTTCGAGAAAGTACCATACAACGTACATGGGCCCGCGGAGCCAGAATGAATTTATTACACTGCTGGGAGCTCGGCTGGAGAAGAGATCCGGGAAAAGATTAGCTAGCGACAAAGTAAAAAAGTCAGAGTATTGCTCAGTTATGGCTGACACTACACCAGATGTCAAAAATGTAGATGAATTGTCAGTCGCAGTACGACTTGTAGATGTTGACACTTTAAAGCCTGAGAAGCACTTAGTGTATGTCAAAGAAACATATGATAAAACAGGAGAAGGACAGGCGAACGATATTGTGCACAGTTAGAAATGTGCAGAGATACCATTATCAGCAGTACAGTTCCAGACACACGATTCAACATTTAGTATGTCCGGAGTTCACAAAGGCGCGCAACAGAAATTTAGTGAAACTTTTGAACGAAAGGTACCGGACATTGTGTCCCACATTGCGTTAATCTAGTGATACTGTAATAGAGCATGGTTGCCAAACGTTATAAAGAATTAAAGGACAAACTCGAAGAAATTGAAAACGCGTTGGTGCTTCACAATCTTTCAAAGACAAGATGGTCAGCACGCGCCGAGTCTGTTGAAGCTGTTTGGCAGAGCTTTGATGCTATACTTGATGTTTTGGAAATCCTGGAAGGTTCAAAGGGCGGAAAAACGAAGACCAAGTCAGCTAATCTGCTTAACTCTGTTCGTAACATTGATTTTATTTGTGGAATTATGCTTTTGAAGAATGTAATGTTCAAGACGAAGATGTTGTCGGACTATCTACAAGGCGAGACTGTCGATGTCGCAGGTGCACTAGTTGCCATTAGTTCAACGTACGGATGGCGTTCTGAAAAGCATGCGTGCCGATGACAATGAGATCAATGATGAGATTGAAGCCGCTTAGCCGCCTTATTGTTGCTACAAACCTTGGTAGCTACAGAGCCATATGAAAAGGTAACAGTTTTCGACGAGAGTGAACATGCAGGTTATTTTCAGTTCTGTGATAAGCCGTAAAGGTAGCGGTCCTCCTAATAACGGAAGTGCGGGCAATTTCCGGAACAGAACCATAGCTTCCGGTAGCTTCCGGCTGCCACGTTTGTAGTTAATCGAGCCCGCAAACAACAAACATTTCGTTGTTGTGTTTCTTGAAGTTTCTCGATGTAAAAATGACATGTAAATGATTATTTTTAATACAGACTGCTTTCATGTTGATCCCTGAAAAGAATCTAGCTATATTGTTTCCTAATTTGAAGAACTTTGATCGCACATTATGGAATGAGTTATGAATGCTAATGCAGATGCTGTATTTGTCAATCTTTAAAAAATGGCTTCCAGTACCAGCTCGAAGGTAAAGTGATATGATTGTTCTATTAATTCTGTTCTTGTCACAATATATATGAAAAATGTTCTTTAACTGCCACTCAAAGTCACTGCCACACAATAACATAGAGTGTGGGAATTGTATAAATTTATCTGAAACCAATTAATATTAGTCTATTATTTAAAGTATTATTAACATATCGTAGTTGGGGCGATAACATCAATTGATCCGTCGATAACTTGACATTGATTTTACACCAATGTGTGACCTTTTAATGTAACACATAAGTTATTTTATTTTAAGGTAAAGAGTAATAATATGAAGAGATACAAAATTAATCATTAAATTATTAATGATTTAACATTCGATCATTAAATTTAAAACTTTAATATAAGCAGACTAGCTGTTGTAACTTGCAAGGACAATTTATGCGAATTTTCCACAGTGGGGTTTAAATGATGGTGGGCTTAGAGGTTGTTCACCCACAGTGAATTCCATGTAAAGAGATGTGCTAATATATACACCCCATGGTGGATTCCATGCAGTATTTTTGGGAGAAACCCTGCGTGAAGTTTCACAATGCTTGGCTTATTGGCGTGACTTCATTCTTTTCTGCTTTGTTGGGGAACAAGCCTTTAGTATTTAAAATAACCACCCTGGTATACACTCGAGATATGTCTGGCATGGACTGCATGAAATGCTGTCTGGCTATTCACACTTAGCACATGTTTGTTCCATCTAATCTATATCAATCTTGAACTGATCTGAGCATGAATAGAATATGGAATCATGAATAGAAGGTGGTTACCAGTGGTTATATTGCCATCTGGAGGCATAAGGACTGGCTACTTTTTTATGAGTTTTTGCTCATAATAAAGTTTGTAGTTTCTTGCTGTCAAAAACATCTTGAAAATGAGACAGATGTACAGGTTTCATAAAATATTTTATTTCCATAAGCACATATCAAACCATTGAATCTTCCACCATTGTGTGAAATGTCAGTTTATATTTTGTGCAAAAACTTTGCTATGTTAACCAAATGTAATTCACAATAAGTACATAATGTGCTAAACAAAACTCAATTTGAAATTGTAACCAATTTGAGATTACAACTCAAAAATGACAAATTTGGATCAGTTTCAGCACATACATGTAATTGACTGTCCACACTTGTTACAGCTTTGTACCATTCCTGGATCAACCTATGGATGAGGAGGGGTGTTCAAGGGAGTGGAAAGTATAATTGCTTTTCAGGCCATATTATTTAAATAAATTCATGATTCTCATTTTTCCCCTGTGATGTTCACTTATGTTGATTGCTTTTTTGATTGTAATTTAGCACTTTTCATCTATCTTCAATCGGAAAGGCCCTGTAATCATGGTGATGCTCTTTAAAAAATAGAAATAAAGTCATTGCTTTCAAAAATGCATCCTGGCTGACAATAAACATGCCCATAGACAGAGCTACCCTTCATACATGACATAACAGCATGACATTGTATTTTTTGGCACTAAATGCATTGTAAAATTCTCAATATACTAGTTTATTACCTCCCTCCTAACTCTCACTGATGATTTATCTCCTTGCAAAGCTGATTGTGTACAATATGCCTCATAATGATTCCTTCTTAATTAGATATTATTAAGGCATAATTGCCATAAAAAAGAACAAATTTATCAGCATACCGTATACCTGTCCAATACTTACAGTAAAAAGCTTTGTTTGAGTAGGGCTTAAAAGTCTGAGTGCACTTCATTGCCTGTTGACATTTAAATAATGTCTTAAACTGACATACATATTTAATTGCCATCAGTATATATTTTTTGGTATTTTAAATTATTGGTTCTGACTTTTTAATTAATTTTGACATTATTTATACCCCAATACAGTGAACAATAAAACAAACAACATTGAAACCAGTAAATTTGACATGGTTTCATGCTACATGGGGCTCAAGAGGAATAATAGCAAACCCAAGATGTGCATCAGAGCCTGAAATAATTTTAAAATTCGTCAAGAACACATCTCAGATCGGAATCGAACTTGATCAGAAATTATCAAACTTGATTAGATCTCTTTGCTTCAGTTTTATTTCCTCCATTGGTTAAATCCAATGAAAGATGATTTCTAATCAACTCGCATGGTGACAATAAAAAATCTTTAGAAACACCTTGGATTGCACTTTAGTTTCTAAATAATAGAAAGTTGTTCCAACAAAATTTCCCATCAATTTGGCATTTGGTCAAAAAATAGATTTTGGTTGGAAACCATATTGCACACTGACCACATTGACCAGGTGCATGTGAACGGGAGAACAAGTTGCAAATGTACAGGAGCTGGGAACATAGGCGTAACTTGAAATTGATTCGATTTCTAAAGAAATTCGTCTGGTAGAACGTGAATATATGAATCAACACCGCCCTCTCCAATTATATAACATCCTACAGGGGGGTATAAAAAAATTAGGCCTTTGGAATGCTTTTTAATTCAATCGAATTAATACACGCGTAGAAACACACGATTGTATACACGTGGGACAAATTAGAGCACAAAAATGTGAATTTGTCATTCATAATGTTGTTAAAGATATTTTTACTATTACTAGAAACTTTTTCACCCTGTAGTTACGCCTCTGGCTTGGAATTACAACTGATCATTCTTGTAAAGTCCAAATATGGAGCACAAGTTGTGTGACTGTATTAGAAAAAAGGTTTACAGACAAATAAGAGCCTACAGAATGACTAATTATCAACACTATTTTGCCAGCTAGAGACTGCTTTTTAACCAGTTTCAACCGCTGAACCTCTATCTCTGCCCCGATATTGACATACTAGTGTGCTTCTTGTTGAATTGTCTGAGTTGCCTGTAGAATTTTTTTCCAAGTGCTTGTTGTTGTTTTTTACCATAACAAATGTGAAAACGTCGTGAACATATTTAGTTGAACTAATAAGTGCACACATTTTTAATTAATCGTTTTAAATTCATTCCTATTCATCTTTATCACTTTTCATCAGCTCTTGTAATTTTTAATAATAACAGCGTACGACATATAAATATTAAATATTTGTATAAATTGTTTGTGCTGCTGTTCTACTATTCTTATTATATGGTAAAATTTTACTTAGCATTATGAACATTCTGTGTGATTTTTACATGATTTAAAATTATGTGCTTATTTTTGCATTTACATCATTATATACTTTACGTTTAGTTGGAAAATTTAGCAAAAGAGGATTTGGTTAAGTACATCAAGAAGCAATCCTCACAAATAAAGCAATTCAAGTCAAAATGTGAAGGTAGAGTTGCAGTACACCCTCTTATAAACATTTTTTCGGAAGTTTTATTTATATTAAACAAAATTAGGGCCAACGCATAATTGACAATTAGACATCAATAATAAGTCAAAATTTGTTTGTTTAGAAAAGCTTCGTGAATACATATTTTGTGAGCCGTTTTCTTATAAATATGAGAAATTGCCAGATCGTTTTTTGTTTATAACTTTCAGTGAAAAATTACTACAATTTAACAAGACATGCACTACAATTGCTTTACACCTACCTTACCTTATATCCCGCTTCGATTTCAAGTTACTGTTTCTAGCACATTGATCAAGCAAATAGGGAAGCGTTTCGCTATGTTAGCTAATGTATGATATCTAAAAACAGCATTTTATTTCATATCACATGCAAAAATATAATTTCTAAAATTTAATTGTAGATTTACAGATTCAGCTTCGACAAAAAGAAAGTGATGTCCAATCTCTTGAAGAAGAAAAAGCTGCGTGGTTGTCACGTGGTGTCCAAGCAGAGTTTGAAAAGAAAGAAGAGGTAATTTAAAATATGGAATTATATAAGATTTGTAATTTTAATATCATCATTTTGATGTCTCTTGGTGTAAAAATGATATTGTAGTCACTTTGGTTTTACTCTGAGTTTATATCCACACTGGACAAGCTAAAAAATATGCATGCCTGACCATGGTGGTCCCCCGAATCGAACCTATACAACCTTTGCAATGTTATCCCAATGCTCGGCTAACAGCTACGCGGTCAGGTCACTGTGATATTTCAGAACTTTATATCAGTATTACAGGTATATTTCAGAATCTTAAGTGTAATCATAATTTATAATCATCATGAATCCAAAGGTCGTAGTAAGTTGATTGCTGACGTGGCCAGGCATATTTTTCAGCTTGCCCGGTGTGACTATAAACTCAGAGTAACACCAGACAACATTATATAAATATTAATATAACATGTATGTATTTAAAAATATATACAATTATATGAGATAAATATATAATTTTTATTTCCTTTGTATTATTTTCTAAAACAATACTTTCAGTCAGCAAAATTAGACGTCTGCCCAACACTATATATTATATAGTCCAAATTATTCATCAATTAAAGGTTTCTGCGAAAAATGAAGAGTTGCAAGCAGCGGCTATACTTGGCCAACAAATGTTAGAAAGGAACGATGAACTACAAGAAGAATTAGAAAGTTTACAACAAAGTCATTCAAATCTTGTCGAGGTATGTCCTTGTACAAGGAGAATGATAGCAATAATTATAATTTGAGAAGATTTGGAATGAACTATATATTAAACTCGTGATTTTTCAACAGTAAGCACTATATATTTCAAGTTGTAAAGTGAGTTGCATGAGCATCGTTGAAGTGATTGCATTAGTTTTGTCATCGTAATTTTTAGCGCATAGTTTTGTCGTAATCTTAACTTCATTTTCGAGTCGACCAGATGACCTGAGTCTTCTGATGATGAAGAATAACCACTGTAGTTTAGAATCCGATACTTACCAATATACTTACCTGTCAATCTTTGCAAAGGATAATTAATCATGACAGTGCTTATGGGTATTGTTACTCGTTTATTGTTTGATGTTTAAGTGGTGTAAATTAACTATACAGTAGCTATTCAGGAGCATCGTCAGAGATATGAAAGACTAGGGTCATATTAATCTGACGATGAAGAGAACAACGAAATCGCTGTCTCGAGTGGGATTTGAACACTAAATTTGAACTCGTATCTTAAGGTTTGTACAGGTTGTACTGTATAAAAAATTGAACAACTTTGAAATTATTCTCTACTTCGCTAAGCGTCTTAATGTACGATTTTTTGTGGAAATAGATTGTTTGGGTGCTTAGAAAGTAGCATAGAGAGAAAAAATAAGAAATTCGGGAGGGGGTGTCTGTTTCAACAAGTTGAATACGGCTCGCGCACGCAATTTTAATTATTACTTAAAAGTAATTATGACTTGCTGGATGGAAAATATGTTGGATGTTGTATTGCTGTTCGAAATGTTAGAAAATTTGATTGCGTCCAAGCCCTTTGCAAACGTAGCGCAAACCTCTATATTTTGAGGAAAATCAACTTTGTGCATGCTCAATTTGTTCAAAGCTTGAGATTTCTATGCCGAGCTTGTGATTTCTATGCCGAGCTTGTGATTTCTATGCCAACTATCAACGCATAGAAATTGAGAGCGAGTAATCTAACTGCTTTAGTAGAATCTGAGATAAATAATTGATATTTGAGTTATTTGGTTAAAAAAACATTATTGCTAATTGTCTTTAAATTTAAAAAAAAATGCACCAGAAAAATCATTGTTCTGCTACTCGCTATCTATCGAGCAATAGAGTAGCCAATCAAATGACAGCATTTGCATTAGTATGCTAGCATGATTCTATTGCTGGATTGATAGCGAGTAGAATCAATTAGAATTTAGAATTAGAATTATACTAGCATACTATTGCAAATGCTGTAATTTGATTGGCTACTCTACTCGCTATCTATTCCTCGATAGATAGCGAGCAGCAAAACAACAATTTTCCTGTCACCACATAGAAACCTCGAGCTCGAAATCTAATTGTTAATTAGAACTTTTCTTGAGAATAACGACTCCTATTTAGAAACAATACAAGTTCGCGTGGCGTTTTGAAGGACTTTAACTCAAGCAAATCTCTTGAGATTTTGTACATCCATAAACACCTAACAAATTTTCTACCTACCAACTAAAAACACTTTTAGTAACAATTAGATTACGAGCTTGAAATTTCTATGAGGTAATATTCAACCAAAAAATTGAGTTTGTAACAATTTTTGAAAAAGAAATCACTAGAAAGATGATCGTTTCGCTACTCGCTATCTAATGAGGAATAGATAGCGAGTAGCGTAGCCAATCAAATTACAGCATTTGCAATAGTATACTAGTATAATTCTACTAATAGCATTTAGATGTTGTGTGCAAGCCGTTTATAATCTGTTCGAAAATACACCCCCCCCGGATTGTAAATATTTAAATTTGAAAATTTTTAGGTTGACTCTGAGACATGATTAACAAAGCTATCTATACTAATGAAAAACTTTATACTTCAAGCAGCTTCGTAACATCGAGAGCGATTTCAAATTTGTTCGGGTTTTTTATGCGCCCTGTATACCCTTAGAGCTATCTGTTTCAACTTGAAGCTAAAGGGGATTAATAATTACTCTTATTCAATATGTGTAATGTTCTGTGCACGAAATATTTTTGTGACGACTTTTACTAGGATCATCGCTTCTCATATCTCATTATATCCCTAGAGACAACTGGTATTCTACCAGTACTACAACAGTATTTCAAAGAATATAACTCTGTGTGTGTTTTTGCCAGGAATTAAAGGAAATAAAATACGAAAGAGATGAACTCAAACGTTCGTTGCATTCTTCCGCACAGGTATGGTACTATCGTATTCACTATTTTCACTAAATTCCGTATAATGCTGTGCGCGTATTGTTTGGCGTACCAAATCCTGTCAAAATCAAAGCAAAATGTCGTTGTTTTCGAGCTATAAAAAGCTCTTTCAACTTTAAAGCCTTGAACTTTTGGTACCCTAAACAATGCACGCGCACAGCATTATGGGATTTAGTGAAAATAGTGAATAAAGAACAATTGACATTTCCAAGCAACTAGAGTATAGGTTAGTTTATATTAATTGTGCCCATGTCCTTTGTCCGCTTTGTGAAGTGTATGCTTTTTTCTTTTAGCAAGAAGAACGTGAATCGATCAGTGCTGAAGAAAGTGTCAGGCTTTTGGATAAAATAAAGGTATTAAATAGCTAGTATAGTATAGCATGTACAAAACAATTATGGTAATATCGAATATTAAAAACAATTATGAAGCATTTTATTTCTCGACCAGTTTCAAGCCATCCTGATGATGACATGAAATATTCAGTGGTTCTTGCTATTACTGGTCTAAGCATGATATGTGTTACTGCATGATACAGCTGTACCAAATCGCTTGCCACACTCCATTATTTACTTTATCACTTCACCCACTGTACTTATAAACAAATATTTATCACACAACAAACAACACTCAAAATCTCAACACTTTTCCTTTCTCCTTCACGTGGTCTACTTTCGGTTTTGGTTAGCCTAATTCCTAGCATTAAAAGTGTCAGCTCACTTCCGGTTTCATTAAACTAATATTAGGCGAGTCCTTTCGCAGCTATATTCACAAAAGGTTGATCATGAAAATCATAAATATCAATTATCGAGCGTCAATACGATGGATAATGCTTATTTGCAGATGGTGACGTACTGGAGCAAAATGATTTTTTATAAATATATCATTTGCATATTTGTACAGTAAATGTGAAATATAAAGTGTGTATCATTGTGACAAAATAAGCAATGAAATCACTTTTGTTTGAAGTACAGTTAAAGAAATTGATGAAATAAGATGTTGGCAATGTTGCTTAGTCTCTTTGCAAATATCGACTGCTTTTGTTTAAATACAACAGAGAAGTAAAGATTTTTATTTAATATGCTTCAAAAATGCTGGAATTCCAAGACGGACAAAATGAAAGCATTCGCATAAACTTCACCGCTGAGAATGTTGGACATGTTGAATGACAATTAAACATTGATTTTCATTTTGCCGCAGTCACATGTTGGCTGTTGCATTTTAATAAAGTTGTGAAATTAAGAAATCAATTAGGCATAATTGCTGTGATGCGTTGATGAATGTTCTTCAAAGTAACAGTAATGCATGTCAACATAACAAAATACCATAAAAATGTTCAACTTTAAAAATTCTTTATGAAGAATGATTCTATTTAAATTTGTGTTAGAGTGACATTTTCTTTTGAGGCACACTGTATTAGCATTGTATTTCTCTGCATACAATTACATGCATGTCATTATTTAAATAAAGGAATTGCAAGTGGAGCGAGAGGAAACCTTGGACAAGTTAGAAAGTTTAACATCAGAACGAAACCAGTTAAAACAAACATGTAAAGTAAGTGTATGTATACAATACAGTTATACTTGTTAAGCTTTGTGGAAACACCACGTAAATTTATTATTGCAGAGCTTTCGATCCGTAAGCTCGGATCTTCATCAGTGCTATAATAATATCTTAAATCATATAATAATAATAATATCTTAATAATAATAATATCTTAATATCACAAAGCTTAACAAGTATATTGTATTCACCATGCAAACGTACAAGAAACTTATTACAATACAGTTGTTGTAATGCAAATACTGATCTTCGTCAAATAACTGCGGAAGTTATTTTTTGCAAATAATAAGTCGATGCATGTTTTAATCAGACACCTTGTGATTATGTTTTTGTTTGTTTACGATAGGATTTGAAGAAGAGGATGCAAGTTCTTGAAAGTGATGTCGAACGATTAAATAAAGGAAAGAAACCTCCAGCAGAAAACAAAATCCACGATCTCACCAATGAGAAAATGGTGAGAACATCGAAACATAATTGCAGTCATTGCTTCATTGTTCTATAACATATCTCTATATATGAGACATCGTGTACTTATGTGTATAAAAAACATATCAGTTAGACAGTTGCAATTTTGATTGTGCACATAACTATGTATCATTGATATATCATTCATTGAAGAATTAATATACACAATAAATATAGCGTCGATAAACACTTATATTTACGGTGGCCCATAGGGGACACGCTTAATTTATAAAATTACTGCTGCAAGTCTAAAATATAGTCTTGCTAGAAGTTTAAATATCCCTGCTGCATATTTAAATACCATTGCTATATGTTTGAACTTTATTGCTGCGTGTTTATACACAGTTGCTGCATGTTTATAGACAGTTGCTGCATGTTTATAGACAGTTGCTGTATGTTTATATGCAGTTGCTGCATGTTTATACACAGTTGCTGCATGTTTATACACAGTTGCTGCATGTTTATACACAGTTGCTGCATGTTTATACGCAGTTGCTGCATGTTTATACACTTTTGCTGCATGTTTATACACAGTTGCTGCATGTTTATACACAGTTGCTGCATGTTTATACACAGTTGCTGCATGTTTATACGCAGTTGCTGCATGTTTATACACAGTTGCTGCATGTTTATACACAGTTGCTGCATGTTTATACACAGTTGCTGCATGTTTATACACAGTTGCTGCATGTTTATATGCAGTTGCTGCTGCGTGCGCAGCATAATACAGCGCATGCGCGAAAATGATTTAAAAATTAAAACAGCAGAAACTGGTAGGAGAATAAAAGACGACTGCAAAGAACCGAATTTATATTGAAGTAACTAGATATGTTTTGTTCAAACTGTGGTATTCAGTGTTCTGTTGATGCAAACTTTTGCCATTCTTGTGGAAGAAATCTCAAGAAGAACGTGATAGTTTGTCACGCGGTGAAAACGAGAACGATTCAGGTAATATTATTGCAGACTATTTTCCCCGAGGTTATCCATGTGCGACTATCGTAGAGCTTTTGAAAAAACAAGGCATAGTTATGCATCTGCGAACTCTTAAGCGAAGGCTGGGAAACATGAGTTTGTCGAGGAGGGGAACTAAATGTTGACGAAGGCATGGTCAGAAACATCGTACCAGAAGAAATGATAGGCGCTGGGAGACTCGCGGGTTACAGAAGTATATGGCACGCACTCCGCTTGCGACACCAAGTGCACGCACCCAGAAGTCTAGTTGCTCGTTTGGTAAAAGAATTGGATCCAGAAGGTGTTGAAGAGAGACGCTCACGACGTTTGACCAGGCGTCGATACACTTCACTGGCCAAACTTCTGTTGACATATTGATGGTAAGTTTATCAAATTAGCTATATATGTCCAGCCTTCTCACTAACGGGCTGTTTGTATGATCCAGCTTGGTCGGGATCAAATGAAACATAAAATTGAAATATTCTTGAGGTATTGAAATATTCTTTTATTGATCAAGAGTAAAAGTGGGCTAACCATGGATAGTTAAAGAAATGGATAGGAAACTATTCGTCGTCGCGTTTGATGTTGTCAGCTTGCTGATGGCGTTTTAACCTAGTTGGAAATCATGACATCACAAAATCCTCAAAACCTGCACTAAAGAGTAGAAACTACAAAGAGAGAAATGTTCAGTCAAAAAATCGTAAGGCGATTCGTCGGCATTCGTCAGTGATTCGTCATGGGCGCAATGTTGTTAGCCAGTGCCCTAAACAGAAATATTTCCCTCCGGTATTAGTACTCATTTTCAAATATTTCCGGGGGTGACTGCCTCTGTTTACAGCATTGCGCTCATGACGAATCACTGACGAATGCCGACGAATCACCGGCGAATCGCCTTACGATTTTTTGACTGAACATTTCTCTCTTTGTAGTTTCTACTCTTTAGTGCAGGTTTTGAGGATTTTGTGATGTCATGATTTCCAACTAGGTTAAAACGCCATCAGCAAGCTGACAACATCAAACGCGACGACAAATAGTTTCCTATCCATTTCTTTAACTATCCATGGTTAGCCCACTTTTACTCTTGATCAATAAAAGAATATTTCAATACCTCAAGAATATTTCAATTTTATATTTCATTTGATCCCGACCAAGCTGGATCATACAAACAGCCCGTTAGTGAGAAGGCTGGACATATATAGCTAATTTGATAAACTTACCATCAATATGCCAACAGAAGTTTGGCCAGTGAAGTGTATCGACGCCTGGTCAAACTTCGTGAGCGTCTCTCTTCAACACCTTCTGGATCCAATTCTTTTACCAAACGAGCAACTAGACTTCTGGGTGCGTGCACTTGGTGTCGCAAGCGGAGTGCGTGCCATATACTTCTGTAACCCGCGAGTCTCCCAGCGCCTATCATTTCTTCTGGTACGATGTTTCTGACCATGTCTTCGTCAACATTTAGTTCCCCTCCTCGACAAACTCATGTTTCCCAACCTTCGCTTAAGAGTTCGCAGATGCATAACTATGCCTTGTTTTTTCAAAAGCTCTACGATAGTCGCATATGAATAACCTCGGGGAAAATAGTCTGCAATAATATTACCTGAATCGTTCTCGTTTTCACCGCGTGACAAACTATCACGTTCTTCTTGCAGATTTCTTCCACAAGAATGGCAAAAGTTTGCATCAACAGAACACTGAATACCACAGTTTGAACAAAACATATCTAGTTACTTCAATATAAATTCGGTTCTTTGCAGTCGCCTTTTATTCTCCTACCAGTTTCTGCTGTTTTAATTTTTAAATTATTTTCGCGCATGCGCTGTATTATGCTGCGCACACAGCACGCGCTCTTTAAACTTATAAACATGCAGCAACTGTGTATAAACATGCAGCAACTGCATATAAACATGCAGCAACTGCATATAAACATGCAGCAACTGTGTATAAACATGCAGCAACTGTGTATAAACATGCAGCAACTGCATATAAACATGCAGCAACTGCATATAAACATGCAGCAACTGTGCATAAACATGCAGCAACTGTGTATAAACACGCAGCAATAAAGTTTAAACATATAGCAATGATATTTAAATATGCAGCAGGGATATTTAAACTTCTAGCAAGACTATATTTTAGACTTGCAGCAGTAATTTTATAAATTGAGCGTGTCCCCTATGGGCCACCGTACATATTAACAAAATTGGAAAATGAGAAATTCAAGTTTCTCCAGTTTCCAATCACGAGTGTTGGCCTGTGTAACAATGCGAAATTTTAAGAATTATTTTTATATCATGGCGCAAAGAATATTTACGAATTCAAAACATTAATTAATAATAATAACTTTAACAGATACTGTAAGCTGCGGAAATATTGCGTGCGTAATTGACATTGAGTTATACTGTATGAAAAGAGCGTTTAGAATTTACAAATGGTACTGTAACGTATAATATCGAGCGTAATTGTGCTGTGTGTTACTTACTATGTATATGTTTGGTTCAGGATTTGATAACAAAAATCGAAATGTTGGAAGAAGATCGAACAGAAATAATTAAAGAATTTGAAAATTTGCAACGAATTATGTCAGGTCTAGAAAAAGAAAATGAGGTAATACTGTCCGTTTTTTGCCTTTCATTATACCTAACCACCAATGCTTATTTTGAATCAGGTAATAATATGATATGATTGGATAAAGGTGACAGACATCATTCATTTTGATTATCTTCAATATTTTTACTCAAGGATTTAAAGTTTGTCTAGGCATTTTTAACTAAGTAACAAATATTGGTTACAAATTAGTGGAAATAATCCCATACAGCTCTCGCGTTTTATATAATATGGTGCGGTGCTATAATTTTTTTTAACTTTGTCATGTTGGCAGAAGATATTTCTATGCCTTTTAAAAATAAATAGCTAAAAAATACTGTAACAAGTATTTAACACTGAAAGCAAATTAATTGAAAGCAAGTTGTATATGGACATTTCTTGATAAGAAGTAGAATAGATTTTGATTTTCCATAATTATTGTATGTTTCCATACTATAAAAGATGTCTGCCACATTCATAGATCTATGGTGATAATTTGTGACTATACGTTCGTACATCTGACTGCGTGGCTGTGTGATGTGGTTCGTGTAGGTCAATACTTCTCTAATTGCTCAGTAGTCAGAGCATGCGTCCATATGTGGTAAATAAGACCATTGCATGCATGAATTTTAAATAGGATCAAAAGTTACGATCAGAAATACTCACAAAGGAGAAAGAACAAGCTGATGACAAAATTAAAAGTCTTTCAGAAGAACTGAGTATCACACAAAAAGAAGCACGGGTAAGAAAAATTTTTGCATTTCCATCGTGTAACATGCATTCTAAACAATAGATATATATGGAGCGATAGATATACGGATTACACGATGGCGCGAAGATATGAATATTTTTTTCGAGTGGTAAAAACAATATTTAACGAACACGAGAACGATTATTTTTAACACCAGAAAATAATATTCATATATATCTTCAAGCTACCGTGTGATGCTCTTTTTACTATAGGGTACAAGCTAAACAAGCTAATAGAGAACATATAAATCCCGCGGGAAAACACACGTGTTTTTCGCGCGTTACATTGTTTCATATTAGCATACTGTAGCTTATATACTGACGCCATACCCGTGTCGGTAGAGCAATTACACCAATGGCATGTAAAACCATATATACAGTAATGTGAGGATTAACATTTTGTTGACACTTTGCTTGGTTTAAGCCCGTCTGATTGGCTTTTTGACACGTGAAGTATCATTCACTAATTAACACCACCCAAAACGTACCCAAAGGCCAAAACCCCATACCATGCCGTTATACTTGGCCATACCGACTGAAGAATTGCTTGACTTATTGTTAGGAACTAAAAGAACGTTTGGATAACTATGGAAATGACCAAGAAGATATTCAGTCAAGTTATCAGAACATGCAAAATGAACTTCTTCAAACAAGAAATAGAAACGAGGTATTTGGTTGTTCTGTGTGATAGAACTGTTTTCAGCTCAGGGAAAACTGACTTTTATGTCAGTTAATGTACTGTAAAGAAAGTACACGGTTTAAGGGCTAACGAACAATTGTGATCAATCTGTGGTTCCAATTTTCCGACCATACGAGCCTTGGTTGCTGATACCACGTGGGCCCAATATGGTGTCTATTGTGGGGAAAACCCCGTCAAACATAAAAAAATATTTCACTATGAGAGATTAAAGAATACGTTAGGATACTAAAACAAATTGTGCGCTTCATAAGCAAAACACGTTAACGTCTTTCTCAGGGACATTTCAATCGACTGCTTGGAAATTGAAAATTTAGTGCCTGATAAAATTCAAGTGTACACTATTATACTTATACTTGAAGTAGTAATTAATGCGCCAGTTGATAAAGTTTGCGATAAAAACGTTTTTCATCAACACAATCGTATTTTGGTTAAGTGGTGTTTCGAAATTGTCAACTCTTCTCATTTTCGTTTTTTAGGAACTGAAGAAGCAAATAGAAGAATTGCTAAATAGTAAAAATGACTTGGCTGATTCCCTTAGTCTGTTAACCGAAGACAAAAATGAACTCGGAGAAAACAACGAAGAGTTAAAAACAAAATATGGCGAAGTGGTTAAAGAGCTGACTGACATAAATCAACGAAACAAGGTAGTTGCGGGCTTGTTGTCTTTGATAAATAAGTTTAGGTATTTTATTTACGCATTATCATTGGTTACTCTGCGTTTCCTACGATACACTGTCCGGACGACGAATTATGGTCTATGCTATGAAAAATGTCGGGCCAATGCCAAGGCAATTTCATGGATTTGATTAAGCGAATCTTAAGTATGGAAGACATTCCAACTGTAGATTTGCAATTTTTCGAAGTGCGTGCATCAAATTTATACGCGTTTGTAAAACATTGTGAGACAGCATATAACAGGCTTGAATTTAGCTTTAACCGACAACGTCTTGTGTAATCAAGACAATTGACAAAACCTCATTTCATAGCCACCTCTAAGACATTACCATTAATTTTGTTATTCGTCCTCTTGAACTTTCGAACGAGGGTGCTTGGTATAGAAAGTCAAAAACTATGACGTTGATAATTATCAAGGCCAATGAACGTCTGTATAGTTTCTATACTTTGACAGAAACATGTAAATTGTGTTTATAAATTTAGCAAGAAAAAAATCATAAAATGTTGTACTGTGTAGGAACTGTCAGTTCAACTGCAAAGTGTAAATCAGGAATATGCACAGATAAAGAACATGAATGACAGTCTTCGTGAAAAACTAGAGACGGAAGAGAAACATAAAACTGTAAGTTCCAGCTCTATTTGCTGTTCTACTGTATGTGCAGTGAGTCAATTTTAATAAACAGCAAAGCACACTGTAGTATGCCGTACTTATACATGTCTTGGAAATCTACAAAAAAACTACATGTTCTGTCGCGAGAAGGATTACATTAAATTAGATTAACATTAGATTCACATTAACTAGAATTTAGAATAAGTGTATAATTATTTTAATTTATACACATCCGCTATATTGTCGCAGCGACACGTGACATCTGAAATGTATCGTATCATTAATTTAATTATTGGCGTGATGACGTTGTCTCATTTTGGGGTAACTCATGTTACCTTCCTGTCTACTGTAAGCTGACGTGTCGAAAGGGCTCATGAATTAATGTTATTTAGGTATGTACGTATTGTTTACCTGTAGTATCAGAGAAGCCGCAAATACTGTACCTGATACAGGCAAATACTTTTTCGCCTTGTTGTTTTATTAAATTATCCGTTTTAGAAGATGATTTCAAGCCGCATGATCTTGTTTTTATTCAGATTCTGGATGTTCTTACTCTATAATATTTCCACTTAATATCTAAAATTACTTGTACAACTAAAAATTTTTTATAGAATATTATCGAAGAAGTGGAGAAATTAAAAGTTGAAAAAGAAAAGTTTACCAAAGCTTCTTGTTCGCTGAAGACAAGTCTCGACGTATGTTTATAATGAATAAAACGTGTATTTAAAATACTAAAGAAATTCAATATTTAAGAGAATTGATTTAGTGTTATACTTGTTAAGCTTTGTGGAAACACCACGTAAATTTATTATTGCAGAGCTTTCGATCCGTAAGCTCGGATCTTCATCAGTGCTATAATAATATTTTGATTTAGTGTTGTAGTACTTTAGAAACTTTAAAATTTAAAAAACGAACTTTTGTTCGTAGTTTCATCGGTTTTGTGCGACGCACAATCGTCAATTTCAACGTCTGCCCTCTGCGTACCTTTGCCTTAAAAATGAATTTAAAAAAAATTGTAGGAAGCAAAGAAAGTGGTGGAGCAAACAAATACAAACTATGAATGTCAGAAACAAACAATTAAAAGCTTACAACAAGACAAAAAGAAAATGGCACAAGTAATCAAGGTATTTAGATTAGATAACCGCAGAATATGTGGAGGCTCGTAATTGATGTCTCGCGTGTGATTGTTCACGCCATTGTGAGGGGTAAACGGCTGCTTACAAAATTGCTACAGGTTGTACGATTTTTATAAAAATACTCTGAATAGGAATATACTCTTGTAAACTCAAGATACTGGGTATTTAAATTTAAAAAAGTCACAAATCATAGTATGTTTCGTTTCGTTTTATTTAAGTAACTCATCTTCAGTTTACAAGATAGCATTATTACTCTGATTATGTTATTTCTTATATTTTTTAAATTATTTGTGGGCAAAGTTTCCTGTAAAGATTTTTCGCGTCATATTTTAAACTGCGTACAATAAAATGTACTATATACAGTATCGATTTTAATATTAACCTGATACCAATCAGAATAACATATTTATGTACTGTGTATACCCTTTTAGTAATTTTTTCTTTACTTGCAACTACCCAGTTAATTAAAACAGCCATGTTGGTGGTATTATGACAAAGAATCGTGTTATATGTATCATGTATGAAAGTCTTTAAATTAAATTCTAAAAAGTTCCATTTTACTAGGACTCTGGGCGGAGTGCTTGGCAAGTCACTCAGATTTTGATTTTTGGTCATCCTAAAGGGTGATTACATAAGATGTGCTTGCCCGGTTAACCAAATTTCTTCCACACCTAGCAGTGGCTTCAAAAATAAATTTGAAAGTATCAAGTTTATATTTATATTATATTCAAGTTTATATTATATTTGTTGCAAACTTGTCTTTAGGTAATTTAAATTTGTCTCTTGTCAAGGAGGAAAATATAAGTGTTATATGAAAAATATAAATGATGTTAATAGTATGACAGCTAGTACTATGACCAGTAGAACCAGTAAAAGTAATTACACCAGCAGTTTTGTGCGTAAGAGCCATTAAACAAAAAGATTGTTTATTGACCAAAAGTAACTTAAACTGATAATATTTTTAAATAAACCCGAAGGCTTCAATTGTTTGATATATAAAAGGGGAAGGGGTGTATTGGCTATGGGTCGGCGGTTTTAAGCCAATAAATTGCTCAGTTAAGTAGCGTCTCCCCTCCCCATATAAGCACCCCCTATAAACTATGCCACTAAATAGTGCAACTAATTTCATTTCTACAATGGGGTGTTATTGCCCCAGTTGTGATATCACTTGTGGGGTAATACCCCCCTGCCCCAGTTGCAAGTTACAAGAGGAGTACGTCTCAAGCCAATGTTTTAAAACGCCCTGGGAGGCATCTAGAAGTGAAGCCGTACGTGTTTGTTCTTCGCACGCCATGACGTCATCTGTGGTCTATTACAGTACAGACGCACGTAAAAATGAAATATATTTGTTAAAAAGTAAGCTTTATAAATATTTTAGAAACTCAAAGCCAGAAGTCAGGATACCAAAGATGAACAAGAATCAGCCGACAAGGTGAGCGATTTTGTAGATATCTTGTAGATAACATTAACTATTTCAGCTATGACATATATGAACATTCGTAATCATGTTATTTGTCTGCAGCGCAGTAACAGCATAAATACTTCCGGCATAAGGTAATAGCGGCCATGCAGTGAAACAGGGTGATACCCTGTGAGCAAATCCTTATTTTCCTTTGCTTTCTAGCGCTGGGGTAGCGAGAAAATAAGGCTGTGCAGTATTCACATTCCGCATTCATTGCGCATGCTCTGATGCTCTGCATTTGGCTGTATCCAAATTCCCCTTCCGGTGCAAATTGTTTTGCGCAAAGTCAAAATAAATTATTCAAAAGTACTGATAACGTACTAGCGAACGTCTTTTGGACTAATTACAAGAACTTAATTACGGAAACCTCAATAAATCTAAATATATTCTATGGCTGGAAACGTACAACTTTCGTGTACACTTTCTTTTACGGTTTAACTAGATGAAACTGGTTTACTTCATCCAAAATCTTAGATTGAGCGGAGCGCAAATTCTGCAGAACCTTATTTTCTCGCTACCCTAGCGCTAGAAAACAAAGGAAAATAAGGCTCTGCTCACAGGGTGAATGATCTACCTCCATTATAACGCATGAAAAACTGATGAGTGTTGTGCGAGTACTATTTAAAGTATGTCCGTTGCAGTAATTTACATTATACTGAAGTAAAATTTTCAAGGTGTGTTCAAAAACACCTGAATTAAGTTCGCTCTAACATTCATGAATGCCCGCCTTCTTGAAAGTGTTGTGTGCAAAAATAAACAATTAAGTGTCATCAATGCGAAATGGTATATAACTTAATTGTTTGTAGTTCTTTAGGTTATAAAGTATTTAAATTAATCTCTTAACCCTCATGATAATCTCTTAACCCTCATTATAATCTTTTAACCTTCTCTACAATCTCTTATTTTGTATTAATACCTTACTTCTAAATTTGTTTGATGCTTTTGAATGCTACATCGTTTTACCATATATTGTTAGCTCAGTGTTACAGCTCTAAAATGTTCAATTTAATCTGACAATTTCAATGTAACCATGTCCACTGCCATTACTGTTTGCTTGGTTTACTTGATTTGTCCCAATATTTTTTGATCCACCCCCACCCCCGCATGAACCTACGACGTTATCACCTGATGCTCCTCCTGAGTATCCTCCTCCTCCTCCAGGTCCCCCGCCACTCCCATATGCCCCACCCCCTCCACCAAACCCTCCTTCACCGTTATGATACCAGGAACGCCCTCCTGTTCCTCCTTGTTGGAATCCTCTTCCCCCTTCTCCCCCATTTCCATACGGACCACCAAATTGTGTACTACTTCGGCCATTACTGAAGAAACCTCCGCCACCCCCTCCTGCAACGCAAAAGAAAACACAGTAAATACACCGTAGCTAATGGATGGTTCAAGTAAATGGGTTTTAAGATAATGTTAACGGTTAAAAAGAGTGAGCTTTCGGTGTTCGAATTTCTTATATCACAAGCCTAACGGCAAAGCCTTGTTGACCTTATAAAAATTGGCTGATTAAATCACTTGACCGTGACGTATCTATTGCTGTATGTTAATTAGTATGTAGAAATCTACAGTTTCCAGACTATGGAACAGTTACCAGGCCATGGAAAAAATACCTGAATTTCCAGTATCAGCTTCTAATCCACCATTTCCGTTAACCCCTCCAGTCCAGTTTGCACAGGGACTGACGCATTGATTGTTTTTCCCTGACGTTCCCGTATTTGCATCACAATTTGGCAGACGAGAGGTAAGGGATTCAGTCCCCCCTCCTCCTCCAGCAACTAGTAGTGGTTCATTTGTTAAGGTCGTTGCAAAGCTCCCTCCTCCTCCACCTGCGCTGTTTTGGCCAACGTTCTCCACACCCGCTTGACCGACTAGAAGTTTAATGACATCTCCTTCTTCTAAATCAAAATCTCCTTGCAGGGACGCACCACGGCCTAGATAATTTATTGATTCACTAGATTAGTTAATTTAGATCGTTATGGGTTTATACGATGCAGATATGGTTTCATCAACTCTTATTAAATAGATTGAACCAGTGAAAACTGATTATATCACACTATTATATCAGTTAAAATCTAGATTTGCAGAAAAGGATAATGCAAACAGAAAGAAGAAATTTATCATTCGTTCGTTTGGTAGAGAAAATATTATACCTCTCGCTCCCGGTCCAGACGTGCCGTAGCCCCCGGCAGCACCTACTGTCTTAATCCGATATGTACCAGAGTAAGGTACGGTCCAGAACTGGATACCATTAGCAACTGTCACCATATGTTCGTGATCTTGACCTACGTAATGTGTACCAAGTGTTGTAGGACCGTAACGGCCAATTGCACCAAGATTTGTGAATCTCGCTTGAAATGGCTTAAACTGTATGTATAAATTGTCTAAAAGCAAAAGAAAAGTGCAAATAATAGGGCATATGAAATGAACCTTGACTGCTAGTAAATGTAATTATAAATGCAGAATGAATGGTGAACATCGCTACATAACCGTTTCGAATCGAGAATTTTGTTTTTTTATACATTCATACATGCATATAGTATGTGGGAAAGAGCCTACATAGACTTACCGTTATTTTGTTCTGCCGGCAGTATTGGCTCAAAATCTTTTAATATCTAGACAAAAAGGTATTGTTTTGTTAATGTTTTTAAGGTCGGACGGAAACATTTTGTTATTGATTGAAACAACCATGGGGCGGTTGTATAAACTCTTGGTCACCTTTTAATCACTGTTTTGTACTTAAATAGTGATTAAGTACAAAATAAGTTGTTCTGATTGGTTGACGTTTCCACTAATCATAGTTAACTTTAATCACTTTTTTATACAACCGGCCCTAGGGTTATAGACATTTAATTAGAATTATATACCCAGGATATAACGCAAATATATCTACAGGGTTTAAATAAATTGACACAATGGTCTACAACATCAGACAAGGTAGGGTATAGCAGCCCTTACAAAAGAACATGACACATTTTGTATTGTATATACAGTACAATCATATAAGGCTATTCAGGAAATGAATTAAATTTAAACTGTATGGCTTATTATATAGCATATAAATATAATATAAGTCCAACTCTGACCTGCACTGGTTCCAAGTAGTCAAATTTTTCGTCCGTAACAAAGTTTTTAGCGCTTGTTCTTGTCAAGTTGTTTAGTTCACATATTTTTTCTGAGCCAGTATTTCTTCCATGTTTGAAATTTATAGATTTACATTCCCGGTAGCGTGACAAACATAACTGACCACAATCCAAAATGCTGTTCACATTTTTCTTGCAAAATGTGGAACCCTTCAGACGAGAATCTAAGTAAAATTAATGAAAATATTATAACTGTGATCATATAGCGTTGGGGTGCTCGTTTATATGTTCACTCTATAGTATAGCGGTTACGCGTTTAGTGGCTGCTGAAATCAGTAATAAAGAAGTGTTATGGTTATTATTGAAGCCCTCGAGAGCACCAAGATGTAATAATATGTTTTTCTATTTCTACGCGAGGTAGGAGATGTTACAATTTTATCCTACAGTCTCTATAGCTCAAGCTCTTCTTCTTCGTTTCTCTTGTCCAGTTTAGTCTTGTCTTCTCTTCTCGAGTAGAGTTTTCGCTTCCTTTTCGCTACTCTGCAGCTACTACTGAAATTCAACTGTGGCGGTCCTTTTATACTAACGGTTGTAACATTCGTTGTGCACGTGTACGAAAAGGTGGGCTGATGTTAGCTAAACCAATCAGGTTTCAGATAGTTGATTTCTGAACTTTCGTACGCTCTCTTCTTCTGTTTGTTTAAGGCGTTATCGCACTGTCTTAGTCAACTATATGCTCGGTCAATATGATTTTAAAAATGTTCAAAACTTAACTTATTTCGTTTACTTCTTTAGTAAAACTTAATATCTCTATATATATGAACTTAACTACAATGTCTGACTTTTACTTTCCTACAATTTTACAATACTACATTTTATGACGTAATACTTTTATTACCTGACCGCGCGAAATACCGGTGCAAATGATTGACGGCAAAGCCCCAAACCTGTGCACGTGTAAGTACAAAGTTTGAGTTACATTGGAATTTTCCTTATTTACAACAAAACAGTATTTCCCTTCTATCAAACATTGACCCGTTCAAGTATCATTACTTATACTGTGACGCTAACGGAAGAGATAACTGACATGTTTGTGCAAGATACCAATTTAATTTCCTTCATGTACTTGCAAAAACAAACATGCCCATCATCCTTCCTGCTGATGTATGTATTGTTTATCTTGCCTAGAAGAACTAAACTTGAGTAGTTTACCACATTAATTTACTGCTTGGTAACAAAGACCTTATAGTTCAATAATTGTGGGAGTAGTGTATTATCCTCGGGGCAATCCACCGAGAGTAATAATGATATAAGGGATTATCTTACAACCTGTCTTGATACCTTCCTAACTGATTGACCATCGAGCCGAATTGTTATTGCAGGGGACTTTAATAAATTAAACCTAAGTTGTCTGTGCAATCGTTTTGATCCTAAGAAAAATGTAGCGGCTTCAACATCCTGGATCAATATTGTACTAACATGCACAACTCGCTTATTCCTGTCCAGCGCCTCCCCCCATTTGGCCGTTCAGACCACCAATGCTTACTACTAACCGCTAAATCCAAACAAATTAAGCTCTTGAATGTTGGTAACCGCAACGCCCTCAGTGTGAGAATTCTTCTGGAAGACTGGACATCGGTGAATAAAGCTCATGATATCGACGAGAAAGGAGGAAATTTCAGCTCTATCCAGACGAGGATAGTGCATGAAACTATCCCTGAGAAAACGGTATACGTGTACAGGAATCAGATAAATCGTGGATGACAGGTTATGTCAAACCTAAAATTAAACAGCGACAGCTGGCATACGCTCGAGGTGACCAAGTTCGTTGTAGTCAACTGTGTGACACTGTTCGAGGGTTTATATAAAGCTAGGTATTATAATTCCAAAGGAAGGGATCCATGATCGTCGAACCCAGCAAAGTGGTACAAGACAATTAGTGCTCTTATTGGAGCAAATGACACTAACAGTGTGGTGCACATCCCTGCAACAGAAATCCAAGAGACAGATGAAAACCTGCCATCTTTGTTCGCGAAACCCTTGGCAAATCTAAGAAATTAAAATAACCAGACGTGGCTGAAATTAATCACTTGCTCAAGGATACACCGCCTCGACGGCCTTCTATAGACCGATCCCGCATTTATTGTTCTCCCTTCCAAGTTGCTACGTCGGACAAGCTAAAATTTGTTTTCGATATACAGCGTGGAAAAAACCCCGATTGTTAAAAATTTGCAAATGTCGGTCCTATAATCAAGCATTCTAAATTAAAGGTACATTTGCAAAAGAATCGATAACAGCTTAAACTTCTTATATATTTAAGTTTGTTGATCGGACATTCTGTATTCCTTTGGGAAAACTACCCATTGTTTTGCCGGTCAATCAAGCATAGCCGGAATCGGTCTATTGGGCAAGTCAAAGACTCAAAAGAAAGACTTAAACGCAAAGAAAAGCGACGGGGGTAGACGACATCCCGGCATGGATACTCAAGCACTTTTCGGACGATCTCGCGCCTGTGGTACAAGACATTATTATATGCAGTGTTAGTGCCGGTATACAACCATATACAAACATGCGCTAATAACGCCAATACCTTAGTTAGAAAAAGAATAGAAAAAGTAGAAAAAGTTCAACTCCAATGATTACATCTGTTGCTCAAAAATTGTATGACGCCATAGACAATTCTCTCTCTGGCAGAAAAGGTGTTCATGCTGTATTCCTGGACTTCCAGAAGACCTTTGGTCTGGTGAACCGCAACATTTTACTCGAGAAATTTACATGTATGAGAATAAATAGATCCTATGGATAAGACGTTTTCTCTCGAGTAGAACTCAACAAGTAAATCTAAATGGAACTTTATCATCAATTGCCAACTGCCTTCTGGCGTCCCGCAAGAGTCTGCACTCTCACCAGCACTTTTTAATATACACATAAGTGATCTGGAAGTCTCGATTCTTGATGATTTGGATGTAGACAGAACCAAATACGCTGACGATACAACCAAATACGCTGACGATTGCACTGAAGACCAGTTTGTCGAACAAGGCATGTCCAGCTCCATGCAAGTGACAGTCGATTATGTCTGTAAGTGGACAGAAACAAACAAAATGGAATTAAATATTAAAGAAGAGATTTGTTGATATTCTTCACTGATTCCGTTCAAGAACCACCTCCAATTCAAATTGGCGATGATATCATCAAAAGAGTAAAAACCTTTAAACTACATGGTGTTTGGTGCCAAGACAACTTGAAATAGAATGAACATATTGAGCAAATTACTTGTAAAGCTTACAGAAGTTCATCTCAGGCAATGCATGAAATCTCATTTGCCTACGGAAGTCGGAATATCTTAGAATACGCTAGCCCAGTTTAGTGTGGCCTTCCCGGGTACCTGCAAAATGAAGTGGAAAAAGTACAGAAGAGAAGCTTGCGTATATTAGGTTTAAACATGCAGTGACTTCCAACCAACACTGTAGAAAGTTGAAGAGACAAAGCCCAAAGTATCCTTGTCATAAGCTTTTGCCAGACAAAATAATGAACCAAATTATTCTAAGGGTCGTAATTTGCATATATTTATCGAGACACGCCAGCTCGTTCTTCTTTGGACAGTCAATGCAGAGAAAACACGCGTGCTGTAGAAATAATTCAACTTTCACCTTGATAAACCACTATTAAAACCACCATTTTGAATTTAGTTTAAAATATCACTAAAAATACTTGTATATCAAACTTTTTTAGTTAAAATTGCAGTCATTGCTTGTACTTACACTCAGGTTCCTATGCGAACACAAAAACACTACTTTTGTTAACATTTTTCTTATTTATATCTATTATAATCCAAATAAGCCATTTTTTATGAGGGACTTCTTTTTTTGGCAACCCCCTGTACTTTTGACATTTAATTGGGAACTAAGACGAATAAATGTTATCAAGTTTTTAACACTCCTTTAAATACCTTTTGCAGCAAGTGTTATTAGAGCATTTAAATTCGTCGCTTTTGTGACACAAATTGTTTTGAAGAGAATTGTTGTAAATAGTGCCAGTCCCCAACATAAAGAAGCACTTCGGCAACCAGTTAATTTTCCCGACATCTTTAATACATTCGTTTTTTTCCTGAAGTAAAATATAGTTGTAAGTTAGAAGAGAGTCAAGAGAGTCGGGATGAACTAAAATAATTAACTTACTATAATTATAAAACTACTATATTACTATAACTGTCTAGTATTAGTTTATTTCTCTGCCGTTTCTGAAACTTAACCTTTCAACGTACGTTGAAGCCTTTGCAACAGCAACAGCAAAAAACTTTATTATTTCGGTAATTTTACCATTCACAATATTTCGTGCTTTAAAGTTTAGTTACAATTTTAATATTTAGTTATGGTTTTTGAAACAACTTCATAGATATACTTGTGAACATGTATACATGTTGCGAACCATGCATAGCACAGAAAAGAAATTGAAGACTGATTATTTTTTCCAACATGCAACTCTGCTATAATAAAGAGCGAGTATGATAATGTGGATACAAAATTATATCAACTATAGGTGGTATGGTGTAAAAAAATGTTACAAATACGAAATCGCTTTTAAATTGTATATTTAAAAAATTACAATTAACAACATCAACCGACGGCTAAAATAGGACATCAGGTGTGCGTCTCAGTCAATTTTGTTTTCATTTGTTCAAGTTCAATTTTGTAAGCAGGGGGAAGTTCAAAATGCTATAACTTTTCAAGCGGCTTGCGCTCAAAAATTCAAAACGAAAAATCATTTTTTTGGTATGTAGTTTATGATAGGGTCATGTAAAACATTTCTTGATCAACGTGATGAATTTTTAAACGGGATGATAGTCAGGGTCTCTGAATTGCAATTCTTATACTCGATATATCACAAATCGAAATGTTCTGTTTAAAAGAAACCCTTGCATTGCACATTTACCATTACATTTATCCTATTCTGTAATAATATTACATTAATTTTGTACTTACAGCCGGATATTTCCGTTTGACCGTTAAACAACTTGCGATCACAACGCTCAATGGGCTATTCAAGCGACGTTTTTGTCAACACGAACGGCAGCCGGAAGTAAATTGCGTCGTTATAGATGGCGAATGATGGCGTCAGCCGTTCTTATTTGAATTCATGAACGTGAAAGTTGACTGACTGCCGTTGTTGATTTCAAACGAGAACGGCTGACGCCATCATTCGCTATCTATAAACGACGCAACTTACTTCCGGCTCCCGTCCGTGTTGACAAAAACGTCGCTTGCTTAAGCTCTCTATTAGCAGTAAAAGGACGTAGTTTGTTATTTGTCGCCTGTCATGTAAGGAAAGCGCAGAAAAAGTTTCAAGTTTTCCTACTTACAAAATTTTAACTTGTAAACTAATAATTTATCGACATTGTTAAATAATTTGTATAGCAAGGCGGTGTTTTCACTTTTCCTAATTTGTCAAGAAATAAGCAAGGTGAATAGGGGCTGATATGAATCGAGCGAAGAGTTTTCCTACATTTATATATGGTGGAGTCAGACCGTACTCACTACTATATACGTCCTAAAAATATGTTTAAATTAAAGAATAGCAAGAAAATCCAGCTTTTGCATTAATTATTAAGTATTTGTGCATGCGGTATTTAGATACACAAACCTTAAAATTTTTAGGGTGAACAACGGCGCTTGGCTTGTTGTTTGATACAGAAGAAATATTTTTCACCTTTGCTTTTCACTATATTGTGGAATTTGTAATAAATGTGCCACTTCTATATCGTGACAATTTATATGCAAATCAAACTCTCACAATTGTTTGGAATTGTAATGCATTTCAATATACTTTGATGAAAGATGACGATCAATTACTCTTAATGGATCTTTCTCATTACCCGTAGAAGCCTTCTCGACTACTTTCGAATTAATGACCCCAAGTGGCGGCAGGTTATTTTTTTTAGCATCGGTTTAATCCATGCTATAGCCATATGTACGCCTATACCGGAATACCAGAAACATTTTCCACATCAATGTCTGCTTAATATTTACTACAGGAATTTATAATATAGCATTTGTAAATTCTGAACGCTGATTGGCTAAGAGCCGTGTTGATATAACTCTATGTCAACACGGAAAATTTCCCGCCACTCTTCTGTTAAAGTTCTTTGTGCTATATTATAAAAGAAATATAAAACATTTTTTCCCTATTGATATACAGTTATATCAACACTCGTGAAAATTGGAAAAACTTTTCCAATTTCCACTCGTGTTGATAAAACTGTATGTCAACACGGAAAATGTTTTATATTTCTTAAATATTACCTAAAAGTTTCTAATGTATAAATCATTCAAAATTGATATAATATGTTAAATTGTCATATATTTTGTAGGTTTTGTCATATATTTTGCAATTGTCATATCATGTTTTTTATAATTTTTAAGAAGGAACGCTTACTTGGCTACTTTCGGGCGGCTACCTTTGGTATTCGTCTATGAACACATGTATGATATACATGCTTTTTCGTAATTTCGTAATTCATTTTGTAATTATGCATTTCAAATGTATATTTAGCAACAAACAACATAAGGCAGCTGGAGCGAAAACATTAATAAATCTGTCATACGTGAAATAATTGCAAATTTACAATAAGCATTAAATTAATGTTTGAAATTTTGAAGCATACAATTTTCTCCGTTTTCTAAACTAATTGCTCTTTATTGCCAATCGGAAGATGCTTTGTCAAGTGCATGTCGCCGCTGCCACCTGTCACGGTCAGCGGCATGTAGTAAAAGAAGGAACACCGGAATGCCGGAACACCGGAATACATTTTCGACCGGAATGCTGGAACACCAAAATGCCGGAACACCGAAATACATTTTCGCTGTAAGAGAAAAATTAAAAAAAAACAAAAACGGAATAATATAGTTTAAATATTGATTATAAAATACACATGAATGAATACTTGAACTACGAATTAACAGAAATGTTATACCGGGTGGCGCGAAAAAAGTTGCTCTCTTTGGTCAGATATGCTTTAAAACTAAAGGAGCTATTTAACACGGGTAGCGATTAGCATATTTATCAAAGCCTGCCTTAAATATTGATATGTACGATGTATGTTTTAGTCCAATACAAGCAGAAATAACAGCATTTTAAATTCATTACGCAATTTTAAAACATTCAGAAATGGCTACAAATGGCCTATTAAGCATGAGTAATTAATACCATCCATATCGTGAAGCACACAAAAGTAGAAAGTTGTTTAAATACATTTATACATCTGGAAAAGCATGCCCACCGGCGTTAATGCAAAGCGTGACTGAATAGCGTCGAATGACTGTTGAATTGTTCCTTGGTCCATTGCAAACAAGCTTGTTGCATTAAAGAAAACTCTTCTTGTTTGTGCAAGAATTTTATTCCTATGGGCATGGGCCATTGAAAAGAAATTCATAATTGAACTAGCCATGTTTTGAACTGTTCCTAGTACAGCATTTTCTAAATTTAATTTTGCTATAAAAGGAAAAATTAAAAGCATGTATGCTTATTCATCTTATAATAAATTAATTATATTTCAATATTAAATTAATACTTGCAGACGAATACACCTGCCGTATCAAAGGTGCTGGTTAATGGCTAACTTTCGGCTTTTTAAAGGAATTCTTAGTTATACTTAAATGTGGATTGTTCCGTCTGCAATGTATGTATGTACACATGGCATATTTCAAAATTTAATTTAGGCCTTCCTCAAAAGGATTACGTTTGTTTTCGCGACTAAGATACAGTACTTTTGTCACCATAGAAAATCTAAGAGGGCATTTTTTTGCGCGCCACCCAGTGCATGATATGTATATATACATCCACAATATCTACATTAAATAACTACCGAGAATATTTAAACCGTGTTGTTGTAACTCAAATTAATGCAACGTAAACAAACAAGTCCCTACTTTAGTCAGGAAAAGCGAACATGTCATATGTCATAAATCATAAAATAACATAAATCTTAGTTCGACGCTTCACTAATTACTAGCGAAACCGAGTCCAAACTCATGGATGAGATAGCACTCGTGAACCTCTGTTAGCTTAATGTCGTCAGGTATCACGAGCGAAGATGTTACAAATGATGGTTCTGCAGCTTTTACGCATGCCGCTCGCAAGTAATAATGTGCATCAGACGGTCGGAATGGTGTTTTCAGTTGGCCATTGTCATCTCTCTATTGTCGTCTTTTTCTTCTTGCAACACAGTAATCAAATGGAGGAGGTTCATTAATTCCACACTCCACAGAAATAGAGAACAGTCTAAAATTCCTTTCACGAATATCAAATACTTCCTTTAAAATTTTCCTTTTTCCCAATTCCCTGCCGTTCCCCACCGGCATTCCGGTGTTCCTTCTTTTACTACATGCCACGGTCAGCAGAGTGTAAATTGCAGTACATATATCATAGAGCAACGGGAGAAGCTAAAAGAGAGTTGGACAAGCGACATTCTTGACTACATGGACGCCAGCTCATCCCAGCTGGTTTCAACCTGGGTCCTCTTAACCGCAAGCTTGTTAACCGAGTCTCAGTTTATAGATGTGTGATACGCCGCAAGCCGTTCACGAGCAAGGGCTTCTCGCGACTCACTGCCTTTTTACAGTAGTTCGAATTTAGACGAAAATGTATTTTTGAAATTGTTTCTTGTTTCAATTTATCCCATCGCGCTTGGTTACGAAAGCGGCGGTGTTGTTACGAATTAAAGGAAGTGCATATTAAATATGCGTATATATACTTAGGGATACACTTAGCAAACTACTTGTGTTAAATCTGGTAGTACATATGCATTTCTTTTAGGCTCAAGCGCATATTTCTTCGCCCCCCCCCCCCAAGGCTAATGTCGAGTGTCGAATGCGCGATGTTTCTAGGGGGGGGGGGGCGTAGGAATCTGCATCTGCCCTGAAGCCAGCCCCCTGTCTAATGTACAACTATTAAATCGTAAAGCCATCTCCCATAATATTATTCTAGTTCAATTTAAACAATCATTATTCGCAAAATGAAATAACTCCGTTGCCGGGACAATAAATGTTCACCAGGATTAACGCTTTGTTTGAATTTCAGTTTTTTTAAAAAAAAATCCAGCCTAACGACGTTAAATATGAAGCCTTATTGCCTGTGTGGCTGATAAGAAAGATATTGGAATAAAAATGTTCGAAGAATCTTTTGGGAAAGAAAATGCGAGCGAAATGCGGTTAGGGCGAGATCTTGATTTCCCCTTTATTTTACTTTAGCTTACAATATGGGAAATAATTGTTTTATATTGTATAAATATGATAACGAATTTATGTCGTCGAGACCAATGAAGCCATGATCGGTACCAGTTTACTTTGCACTGTTTAAAACGTTCTTATATTTAAATTCGGAAAGAGAAGCAGAATAGTTCAAATAAAATAAATTAATGACTTATAAAGCACAAGATACGACCGAAAAAATGATGATAAGATGAGTTGCCCTGAATATATTATATGCTTGACGCGTATGAATGTTTTAATGTTATACCACTTACCTTTCTTCTATAAGACGCGTGTTCGGTTTTAAGGAAGATCTGCTTAATGTGACTTGTGAAACACTGTATTATATAACTAGAAATTTCTAATAGAAAGGGAATGCTGCGAAGTATAGAGTACAGTAGTTGCATTACTTTAAACTCGTGCGTGCGCATAGCTATATAGTTTTATAACGCCCGCTGCTTAAATCGAGTATCAGAAAGATTACTACACCACTACTGACCAATACATTGCGAATTCAGAAGATCATCTCGAATGATAAATATTTTCAAATCGAGTGCCGTCAAGAATATAATGCCGCTCGTTTCGCTCGCAGCAAAAACTGTCATGTAAGTTCTCGCACTGATACTGCAGTTATTTGCGATGCAGCGTGCTCCTACCTGTGACTTTCACTCAATCAAATCAATTAAGTATTATATACCTGTCATATCACTTATCACAAGGATATAGGGCTTTTGCTCTGATGACTGCGGGAAGTCTCTGTACTACTACTACACTGCATAAATAACAACACTTTACCATTAACATTTAGAGTGAAATTGAAGCTGTGATATCTGAACGAAATTCTCTCGTGTTATCTTTGAATGAAACTGAGAAGGAAATTAAAAAACTAAACGAAAATAACAAGGTATAGAAGAGTTTGTCTATGTCTATTCGCTATTATAACCATGCACGCATATTATAACAGTTACGTAAATGTGCCTAAATATCTTTCATGTACCTAAATAAAACGTATATATCCACCTCACTTGCACAACTTACTGCAGTCACCAGAATTGAAAAGATAATATTTTGTTCCTTTTTTGTATTAGTCTGCATGGCATTAATTTGTGACATGGACTGAATTGCGCGTTTTAGATAAATTGTTTCGCCCAATTTTTTCACACATTTAATCTATTTTAATCACTAATCCCACTCGAACTTGACCTGGTGTTTTGATATACTGGTAATATCTAATGACTCAATTCTTACTTTGACATATTGTTTTTCTAACTCTTTTACTATTCGTCCCTTCTTCTTAAATTTCTGGCGCTTGTAATAAAATACTTAGATATAATGTACAATGAGATAATGATGTTGCGATGTAGCGACGAAACGTTAGCAAATTAAATTTAGTATAAACTTGAATTGTTTGACATGTACGCATTGAAATTACTTGCTGGACATTAATATTCATATTAAAATTGAAACGAAATATCAAACATGCATTTTAGATCTTACATTTCACCAACTTTCCGACCCGAGTGTTTTTAATCTATACTACCGACATAGGGAACGTTATGCGGAAGAATTAATGCTACATGAAATTTGATTGGCTCGACGTTTTCCCCTAACCAATAAAATTTCACGCAACAACTGGCATCTGTATTTGACGTCATTATAAGGGTCTATTATGTAGATGTAATACATACTACTTGTAATATCAATTCTCTAATCTAGTTTTGTGTCCGTTTCTTATTTTAACAAACTGTAGTCTCTTGAAAAACAACATGAAAATATTGTGTTTGAAAAGGACGAACTTCAAGAAGAATTAGTGGAAATTACTCAAATTAAGAACGTAAGTCTTTTTATTTGTAAACACTCTTGTAGTGTGTTCAAAAAAAAGAAGAAGCTCCGAAAAGATGATAAATTTTGTTGCTGTTAAATGTATACGTGAAATGAAGATTAAATATTGACTTTCATTTTGCTTGTATGTGTGAACTGTTTCATTTTAAGTTATGATAAAAAAAACAATATTTTTGTAGGCGTGCTGCATGAAACTAACAGCAACAAAATATCCATGATAATTTGACTCATAAACAACATATATGATGTACTATTTATCTATGATAAATACGCTTAATTCTTTGAAAGAAACTGGAGCAAGATGTAAGCAAATTGGAAAGTGAGAAATCACAGTTAAAAGACACGATAAAAGACATGGATGATGTTGCTAGAGATGAAAAAAAGAAGAAGGAAGACATATTCGATAATATGAAGGATGAACTCAAATCTAACATGCAGATGAATGAAGTATGAGACCCACTAATGTACAATTACAATTAAGATTGTCCTTCCTAAAGCGAAAACTGTAAACTATGAGCGCGCAAGGGATGACGGATTATTGTGTATTTTTACTCCAAACTCAGAATTATTTGTAAAAATATGGAGGGGGGACATAGGAAACTTACGACGGCAAATTTGCTTGGTACAAAGGTAATTTCATGAGTATAAGGGTCTAAAAAACCCTAATCCATCATTTCTTGCGTGCTCATAGTTGGAAAGACAGCCTTAATTGAAATAGCTGTATATGTAATAGGTAAAGCATGAGCAGCCGATCTGTATCTGATTTACGATCACGAGCCGAAGGCCAGCGGTTGTACATCAGATACAGATGGGATGCGAATGCTTTATCGTACTTGTAAAATGTCTGGATGAAAACATTCATATCCTTTCATTATCTCAAAGAAATGAACGATATTTGGGTAAAAAAGCAAACTCAAAGTTTATTTCTAATAAATCCGGGCAAAATCTTTATTCGATTTACAGATATTGATTGAATATGTATTTCTTTTGTGTTTTCTTCATGAATTATTATCATTGATAGTTATTATCATTAATCATAATATAAGCTCGGTTACACATCGTGCTGGAACAAGTTCTCGGTCTCTGGTAAAAATACAGCTATTTTAAGTATATGTATCCTTGGATTCTTTAGAAACGCATGGGTGATAGGCTTACCAACGTCTTCTGGCGATACCAGCCATACCAACTTGTTATTGCGTGTTGGATGTATTTCACATATACGTGCAGTGAAATTCAAAATGCGAACCTGAGCAATGCTCTATTTTAATTTTTTCAGCTTTTAAAGAAACAGTTGACTCAAGTGACGTCTGTAAAAGATGAATTAGAAGAACGTATTGTTGAAGTGAATGAAGAACATAATATTGTCCTTGACAAAAATAAGGTACAAGATCTAGCTACAAAAATATTACTTGATGCATGTTCAAATATTATAATTATCATACATTTTCAGTCATGTCTGCGTTGATGTATTCATGGTATACTTGTACGTCAATACTCTCCCTAGAAGTATTATGCTGGTTATCAACCATTATATTGTTTTTCTCCAGCAATTTGAAAAACAACTGCAGTTTACATCAGGTGAGAAGAACAAGATCCAACATGCACTAGAAGCTGTGAAAAGGCAGTGGCAAGAACACCAGACAACATGTGGTGGAAGTCATAAGGTACCAATTATTCTCATGTGGAAGAGAGAGAATTCGTGGTTGTATATTTCTTTACCAAAGCGAGCATACAACTCATGTTTGAGACTGCGACATTAAGGGGGGTAACCGAACAATGCATGGAACTTTTTTAAGAACTAATTCACTTCGATCAAGTGATATAAGATTCTACTATTTCAACGTGCGATGCGGGAAACATTCAGATTTAATACCGGTCACTTACAAGTTTGCAACATCTGACACTCAGAGTTATAGAGATTTTTTTCCGTTTGGCAATTACTTTTGTGTTTGACCAATAAGAAACACCTGCTGCGAGAGAAGCCACGCAAGTGCTATAGTATTCTTATATTTTTAAATTAGTGTTCAATATAATTTTAGAAAACGTAGTTTATCAATCTAAATTTTATGAAATATTTCAAGGAATTGGAAGAAAGAATACAAAGTCTGGTTTCTAAAAAAGTTGAATTTGAAAATTCGCTGCATGAGCGTTCAGTTGAGTTGGCAACTTTGAAAGACAAAGAAAAGGTACTTTGAGTATCCTTTGAACAAAGGTTGTGAACGTCATCCATTCCACTCCACATCTCTTTTTCATCCTCTTTAGTGTATGTAACAAACATTGTGTCTGAGGTACTTGTAAGAATGACTCTAGATATCCCCCAACTTTGGGCTATAAAGGAGATATTATTTTTTCTTACGATTTCCTTCCTCTTGTCCGCAATGTTTACATTTTGTACGTGACACGTACCCGCGAGAACTATACATGTTGTCAGGATATACTGTCGCAATTTGATATACATAAATTGATTTAATGATGCATACAACGTCTTTCAGCGACTACTGGATAAGATAAATGACATGGAAAAGGAAAAAGAAGATATTACAAACAAATTTCAAGAGCAGATTGTTTCGCTTGAAAATGAATATGAGGTTAGTGCTCAATGGAAATGTAATTATTCAGCTGGTTTTGGTTTGCTTGTTTTTTTTATGAGGCACTGTATAGCACATCTTGTCAAAAGTATCAAGGACAAACAAGTGCATAATACATTGATTAATAAGCTGTGTAACATGTTGTGTGAACCATCAATCTATGTAAACACCACTCCAGTATAATCCTTAAACATATTGTTTACATTTATTCTATATCTCTTGCATTACTAATTCTATGTTTTATTAGATAGAAAAAGTCTTTTTGTTTGTTCTTATACGATGCACAGTTTGTTAAATATTCTAATGATTAAATTTACTATCCAAACAATGCACAAGTATCACCTAAATTTTAAAATGTACTGTAATAGACACGTAACAACCAGGGTTCAGTTGTTCAAAGCTGGTTTAGCTTTAACCCCAGTTTAAAGTTTAACCCACTATTTTAGTTAATGTTTTTCCACACATCCGCTTATTTAAAACTCACGAACTAAAACAATGATTGATCTAGACAAGAAGAAATATTCTCAAGATAATAAACAAGCTGCTACTGAGAAGTTTTCTTTGAATTTTACATTAACGCAGGGTTAAGATAACCGGCTTTTGAACAACTGGCCCTGCGAGAGAAATAATAAAAAGTATTGTTCTAAATATCTGTTTCATAAAGGTTCTACGGGAAAAAGGAAAATATGCGGGGGAAAAACAGAAAAAGGTATTGAATCCTCTGTCAGGACTTCAATTGTCGTTATAAGATACTTTAATCTTACTCCAATGTGAAGTCCCCAACGTCGACTACACATATAGGAATTACATCTAAAATAGACTTTTCTCTTAATAATCATATATAAATCTTATTATAATCTATTTTAAAAATTTAATTTTATGCATAATATAAAATAATATACTTGTAGTTGTACGTAAAAACTAAAACCAGTTATAAGCCAATTTAATAAAACAATGATAACAGACTAAAACTGATTAAATCAACGTTATGTAATTTTAAACTGTAATTTTTTTCTTGCAACTGATGGTCATTTTGCAAACATGATAACTAGGACTGTTTATCAGTTGACTATTTTTACACAAAAGGTAATATAAATTATAATTGTAGTTTTACATGTATATGGCGATTACATGTATATGGATTATATATGCTGAATAGATAAATTTAATATCTGCGTTCATTTAATAATTGGTATTTAATATGTGCATTTATTATATAAAGTACCATGCATTAAAGGGGATTTTGGGCTCTGTTAAAACTGATAATCTCTCATGTGAGATTATTTATGATAATTTCACACCTGAAAATTATCGCTTTTCAAACAATCATCAGTCATAGCTTCTGGATATCTTATATTGGTAGAAAAAACTGTAGTTTATATAATCATCAAAAAATTACATGGGTGCTTGGAAATACCAGATTTATTTCGAGTGTTGAACATGATAAAATATCATGTTCAACACTCGAAATAAGTCTGGTATTTCCAAGCACCCATGTATTGTTATTCTCTATTTAATTTACTAACTCATATATATTGTATTTGCTTTAGTGTCTAATTTAATATGTGTATCATTTTACTAATTAATATGTTATATATTTACTTTACTAATTAATATTTAACATATCCGTTAATATATAATATATGCATCTTCTTCACTAATTCAAAAGTAATTAATATATAATTTACTTTACTAATTATATACTATATGATAATATGTGTATTTAATATGCATTTTCTTCCTAATTATATTATTAAAATTCTAGTTCCTCTAACAGTAGCAATATTAGTGGATTGTAGTTTTGACGCATATTTAGACTTTATACATAAATGTGATCTGGACCATGCCTCCTAAGAAATAGGAATTCGCGCATTGTTAGTAGGCTCCTCACGAACGGTGACCATGAACAATTTGAAAATTCCTGTTTCTTAGGACGTGCGATAGTGGTGTGACTTTAGTAGATGGATAATTAGGTAACCAAAGGATAAATGTTTTTAAAGGGTGTACACGCAAAAATGTAAGTGAATGATCCTTCTTGGTCACCCTTGATCTGTATGAGTTCAAACTCTGCTGACGTGTCATGATCCATTTAATAACCTCTTCATTACAAGTATCTAGCTCCGTCAGACGCATTTACTTGCCTACCACACATTTTTTAACGATTGCATGTAAATAGAAAAAGTCACTAAATATCGTTGGAGGATGCACTATGAAGATTTATTTGCATTTTTGCGTTGACAGTTTTGTTGAGGCATAGGTGGGAATTTTCAAAGAAATGAACAAAATATAAAATGCAGTGGATGCATAAACGTAGGAATGCAGTATACATCTTGTTAAAGCTGGTAGGCCTAAAATATCTGAATGATTGTGGGGGAAATATGGGAAATACAACATTTGGGTACTAAAAAACCTTCATGCGCATTTAAGACTGTAATTTATAAAATTGATATATATTGGGCTCAATATACGCATGCGCCACTCGCAGGTGACTCTGAAGGTACAATTTACAACTTTTTACATTTGCCTGAAAAATATGCAAATAGATCTATGGTTTCTGTTTACAAAAGCCAAAATAGTTAAATTGATCATTCTAGTCACTGATTAAAAACAGCTGAAACAATCATCTCATGTTTAGTCGAAAATACAATACTCCCGTGACGGAAAACAAACCGATCTTTTTGTATTACTGGAAGATATATATATTGAGTTGCTTCTAAACCATTTCTTTATCCGCTATTGTATAGTTTAAGTTCCAACTAAACTTCAACAGTGGGTGAAATTGTGCATGTACATTGTGCATTTCTTACTTGCGCTTGTAGGGATGCAGAGAATATCAATGAGGCCTTTATAGAATGTCTTTGAAATATTAATTAAAGCGAGATCATTTCTAATATAATTAGACTGCTAATTGTTGACTGCAATTTATCTTCTTAGGAGTATAAGAATGATGTGGAAAATTCCACTCAGACTCTCGGGGCTGAATTAGCTAAAGTTAACGAAGAGAAGAATGTAAGTAGAATTATACTTTACAAATTTAGTACGTCGAGGCAAGAACTGGTGATTGCACAAAGATGAAACCTTGGGACGTTAATTCCTAATCGCAAAATTATCTAAATGTGTGATGAAACTGGGACGAATAGGACCCTAGTGGTGGATATCTTATGTATTATGCACTTACTGAAGCTTACAATTCCATTTTTTGCAGAATCTTGATACCGAGATCGAGGAAATTTTCCATGCTCATGACGAACTACAAATGAAGTATGATGAAGAAATAAATGCAAACAAGGTAACCATGCATGTGAGATTAAATATAATGTATTTATTCACGGCAGCCTATATCAACCATACGTTAAAAAGGACCATAAAAAGGGACATTTGAAGTATTTTTAAACATCTTTTCGTTTTTATGATTATAGCTTCACTGAAGTATGAACCCTTATTTTGAAAACCTTATTTACACAAATTTGTCGTTCTTTTAGCAATTGAACGACTTAGTTCTTAGAATAAGCGAAGAAAAGGAAGCCATATTCAAAGAAAACCAGGTACATGAAATGACGTTGCGCCAAACACCGTATCTCTATAATCCATTTTTTTCTGTGTTTATTCACATTACTTCCAGTAACAACAGATTAACATCGTTGTGACATTGCGTAACAACTTTATTTTTTAGTTCTAAATTAGCTGGAATACTCTTGTTAATCATAACAACTTTAGTTACTTCTCTTACAGGTTCTGTCTGAAAGGCTTTCAGAAATTCAATCGAACGAGCTAAGCTCAGAGTCGCATTATTACACCGAAATCTCGAGCTTGCAGGAAACCAACGAAAATTTACTGCAAGTATGTGACTTTTAGCTTTGATTATGCATCGATTAAGGACAGTAGGGTACAAAGGTTTATGTGGTGGTCATTGCACAGTACGCATTCTGCATTGGGAATACACCTTTTCGATGCAGCTGCAAATAATTTTGCTATATTTTGGTTCTTGCTTCCTCTTGAATTTAAATATGACCACATGTAAAAAAATGTTTCTTTGTGCTTCATTATACAGGAAATTGAATCTTTACAGAAGAAGATAGCATCGAAAGGTGAACAAATTGAAGAAATCTTCGTTTTGCCTGATGAAGTTGATGCTCCAATTTCGAACATCAGCAAGGTCGATGCAAAGAATGTAGACTGCGGTCACGAGGAGGAAATTACTATACTTGATAACCGAATTTCTGAGTTAACTAAAGAGAAAACTGAAATCAAAGATGAATTCAAGAAAGCAGAAATTGAATATCAAAATCGTCTTTCTCTTTTGTCGCAGCAATTGGACGAAGAAAAACACAAAATTCGTGAAATGAAGCAAAAACTTAATGAGTTTGAGACTGAGCGAGTTAGTAAGGATGAACTGAGTGAGAAGGCAGTAGGGGTAAAGTTGAATGAAAAAATCAAAATGTTACTGGATGAACGCGACCTTCTCAAGGAAAATATGCAAAATCTTAAACACCAAACTGGTGAACTTCGTACAGAAGTTGGGTTGTGGGAAGAGAAATATCGTGTTAAAGAACGTGAAAAAGAAAAACAAGATCAAGAAATAGTGACGCTGACAACGTCTCTGGAAAATGGTGAATTAATAGAAGACGACATTGGTGATACCGAAAGTCTTTTCGTGAAGTTAAAACAACGCATAGTAGAAACGCAAAAGGAGATTTCAGCTCTTAAATTAAGTGTTACTCAACGTAATGATGAAATTTCAGACTTGAAAGCAAGCTCAAATTCGCTTGTAGAACAATTACAAGAAAAAGAAGTTGAACTCTGTGCGAAAGGTGAATTATGCGGGAAAATTGAACATGATTTGTATAATTCCAAAACTGTTTTGGACTCATTATCTGCTAAGCTTATAGAAAAGACTGAAGAATGCCAACAACTTGCCAGTAAGTTGGGAAAATGTGAGAGCACGTTACAAGATTTAAAAGAAAATCACACGTCGCTTGAAAACTTGTGTGAAGATAGAAATGCACGTTTAATTGATGCAGAAAAAGCTTTATCTAACGACAGACAACAATTAGCGGTTTGCCAAGAAACTTTAAATAAAACACAAGAAGAAATTAGAAAGAGGGACGAACAAGTTAATGAACTGCAAGAGACAATTTTAAATCTAGAAAAATCTCTGGATGAGTCGAAGAACGACAATCAAATCAAAGAAGAGAACATTGTTGAACAGAAGAAACTTTTGGACACAAGACTGAACGAAATGACTAAAGCTCTACAGGAAAAAGAAGGTGAATACAATAGTTTAATGGAACAATTTCAGAACCAAAATATTGAAATGGATTCATTAAAACAATCCTTTCGGTCGCAAGAAACAGAATTAAACAAGACATTAGATTCATCCAATGTCAAAATTGGAGATTTAGTTAATGAGCTGGAACTTCTGAAAAATAAATGTTCTGAATTGAATCGTATTTTAGAAATGAAAGACGAAACGGAGAAAAAAATTAACGAAACCGTAGCATCTCTTAATGAAGACATTTTGGACAAAAAGCAAAAAATGGTCGAGCTGAATGAAATCAAAAGATCTTTAGAGTTAGAATTAACGAATTTGAAAGAACATCAAACCTCTTTCCACGAGGAAGTGATAAAGAAAGAAGAAGCAATTCAGTCATTTGCTTCAAGTGAAAACGATCTTTTGCAAACAGTAAACTCATCAGACGATCTGGTGAAAGAACAAGAGAAAGCCTTGCAGGATTTGAAAGAGAAAGTTGATTGTCACTCAAAGGAGAAAGCTGAACTTCAAGAGGAAATCAATCGTCTCCGTGAAAGTGAAATAAATGTAAAATCGCATAAAGCAAAGATCGAGGAATGTCGCAAAGAAGTTGAAGAACTGCAAGCAAGTAATGGTAAGATCTTGATTACTACATTTCTCAGTGCAAAATTGTGTCATGGCGACTGGTCAATGCATCATATTATATTTGTACAGAATAACGTTTAAACTCTGTCCGTGTCCCCTTTTTGCCATTACCTCTATTATATCTATATACCATCTAAAATAGTTTATTTTGGTTTCTGCTGCTTAAGCTATTGCCAGTTGTTCATTAAAAGTCATTAATATTTATTAAAAATATTTCAAGAGTTAGATTGGTTGAATAGCTGTCGGTGAAATCGTCATTTTCCGCATGGTAGTTGCCCAAATTTGCGGTTATGACTTCCCCGTGGAATATTGAAAACAAATATACGACATTATGAGTCATTTCGTCGTATATTGAAAAACAACGTAACACGATATGACGTCACGCTAATTTATGCGGGTTTTGTCAATGCCGGGAAAATACAAATGGCTTCCTCCAAGGAAAAGTTCGCCGACCTTTTAGTAAATAATAAAACAATTGTGGAATTCGGTTCTCGCAGGATATGAGAAATTACTAAGGCCTTGGTTTTAGACGAGTGACCTACTGAAATGTTTGTAAATATGCTCAATACCTGTTCCAAACTCTTATATAGGAAATCTAGAAAAGCAAAAATTGGATCTGCAGTCCAAAATGAACAAAATGAAACAAGTGACTGTGAAGGCAAAAAAAGAAACTGAAAACGTAAAGAAAAAGGTAACGGTTAAGTGTGATAATTCTATTGAGTATGTGTATATGTGTTTGGTACTAATCGTCAGTTAAAATGGTAGTATACACTGACTTCCTAACATATTTTTTAAAGAACATGCAAATCTGATATACAGGGACCGGTTGTATAAAAAACTATGATTAGTGGAAACGTCAACCGATCAGAAAAGCGTATTTTGTACTTGATCACTATTTAACTACAAAACAGTGATTAAAAAGTGATTAAGAGTTTTATGCAACCGGTCCCTGGTCATAATAATAACTATATATACTATAGTTATACCTTCTTATGGTAATACCAACATGTAACCCTGTGGAAAAAGTAGCATGCAATTTTATCTAATTTATGTGAATTTAATTTATTCTACCATGAAAAATTAATAGGCACGAAAATTCTTTAAAAGGAAAGCACTAATTGCCATACTGTGAGTCATCTTCAGTTGCCAATTTTAGAGCCCGCAGTCAGGTTCTTCATGAGTCGAAGTCAAAATAAAAATAAAACAACCATAAATCTACATATTTGCCGCGCGTTAATTGAAAAAAGGAAATGAAAAAAACTCAGTTTAAACTAGCTAAACTAACTTAGAGAAAAATTCTAAAAAACATGTGGTGACCAAACCTGGCTTGAACTCACCACTAAGGACGAGATTTACCTTTTGCCCAACTGTGAACTCGCTGAAATTAATCGTAAAACAAGACATTTTTGCATTTTCAGTCTTAAAAATACAATTATCTGCTTGGTAAGTGAGCCTTGAGGTTGTTAATCTCCGTAGTGTTTTCCTTTTTAAGATCGATTTGCAGCCATCTTTCTTGTTGTGGTCAATTTAATGTACTAATTGTACTATACTAATGTATGCAAAAACTATAACTATGCACAACAGTATATGCACTCTTCTTAAAATACCGTGTCGAATTTGTAACTACCCGTAAGGGATGGAAATTTGATGCTTGCCATCATTTCTGAAGTATTTTGCCTGGCTGTGTTGCACGTATGCAGAAATAGTGTATTCTTTTTTTTAAATTCGCAGACAAGTATTTAGGGATATTAAATATGTTTCCTTCTTAGACAGTACTTAAAATGCCAAATGCCAACAACAGATTTAAAACTAATATCTTTTCCATATTGAGATATTGCTATTATCAACAGGACCTTCTGACGAATTTATTAGTTGTTACTCTGACAACCACAGTCACTCAAATATTAGCTTACATATAGGAACTCTATTAAAAACATGTAATTTAAATAACTTTTGCTTTTGTATTTACCATCATCTTAACATTGCAAAGACAATGCTGGTTCTAATTTATTAGCATTAGTAGCAAGCACGCCACTGGGACGATGTATATTAGTGTTCTATGTTGTGAGTGACAAAAACTCGTAACCAACGTGAAACCAAGCTTATAGAGCTATGAAAACAGCTCACACTCACAGGCATTTAGTTACTATATTGACACATTATCAATGTTAATAATACAAAACAAAATCTCCGTCAACAAGTCTGTTTTACTGCTCGTGATTACCGTCTTTCGTCTTGTCGTGATTGTCAGAGGTGTATTAAGCGCGTGAGTTGGTACTGTTTATTTTTGCACGACAGACTGTAAATACGTCGTAGACATAAATCATGTCGAGTCAATAGACTGTATTATGCATGCAGTTCTGGAATGATCAAGATATACTTGTTGATTATAGCATTGTTGTCATATTTTTAAAACAGTCTGTGCGTGCTTGTATTACAGAATAATTATCGACTATATATACGCAAAAATCCCTGAAAAAATTGTTTCAGGAAAGGGGTGATATTATTTGATTTGTTTGATTGTATTGCGTCACCCTGACTTCCTAGAAAACATTACAATTCATCTGATAGACAAATAATCTGCAAAACTTTGTCCATGCAACTATCTAAGAATCATATGGAATAATCCAAATCTGTCCAAGATACGGTTTTTTATGTTTTCCTTCTGTACAATTTAATTAGTTTGAAGAAGAGAAGGCAAAGTTAATGGAGGTTATTAACCAGAAAGAGGAAATGTTGCTATCCAATTCAAGTGAAGAAGGAATGAAGAGAGAATCGGAGCAGGTTTGCCATTAGATTTATTTTTTAATTATTATATTCCTAGTCTGAAAAGAATCTTTCTATTTCGTGTTTTCTGACCTGTCAACATATAATTATTACAATTAACAAATTTATGTGGAAAATGTTCATAACTGGTACCATGACCTAGGTAGGACGCAGATGACCCAACTAAGGCGAAACTGGAATAGATAGCAAACAATACATATCGTAATTCTATCTCCACATTAATGTTACCTGGGTATATCTTGCATCACTTCAACATTTATGATGAGGCCTTTGAAAGACAGATTATCTTGACGATGATATTCTTTGCTGCTCAAGTAATTATATGTTGTTATTTTGTTTAGGCTGAAAGGATTGACGAACTTGAACAGGAAATAAGAAAAATGACAGAAAGGTAAAGAGCTGTTATTGTATGTCATTAAAGGTTGTATGAGGACCTATTGGAACCAAAATGCTAAAACGAGGACCTACTGAAACCAGAATGTAATAAAGTTATTCCAGCATAAAGTGTCTTTCTTCCTAGCATCGAAAGTCTACAGGGACAATTTGAAGCGTCCGTTCGTGAAAAAGAGGTAAGTGTCTTATCGAATTCTAAGGTAATCGAGTAACCTTTGGAATCTGAAATATATCGTACGCTTTATTTCAAGACTAGAATGTGTTTTTGCCTTTTTAGTCACTTCAAGAGAAGTTTCAGAGCGTGGAACAGGAAAAGGTTGAACTCAATGAAAAACATAATGAAGTTGTTAAAACATGCGACGACTACGTTACGAAGATTGCATCCATGAAAGAGAAAATAGATTTTCTGGAGAAACAAATTGTTGATAAGGAGAAGGAATATAGTCACGTAGGTGTAAACGATATGAGAAATTTCTTCAAGCATCAAGAATTTCACATATGCAAGGCTGTGTATAGCTCCTGTTCAAGCTCTGTAAATTGTACTGCTTGTCGTAATGTAGAAACAAACCATCCTGGCATAAAGTCTTTGGGACAGCATGCTATAACAAGACATTTATAGCTATAACAAGACATTTATAGCTCTATCTTGCACACAGAGGGTAAATTTGTTGCAATAGAATATTTCGCATGCATATTTCTCCTCCTCCCTCCTCTCATTTAATTTTAGGCCAAACACAGGCACTAGTATTGCATTTTTAAAAATTTTCAATTTTGAATGGGCGGGGGGAGATTTTTTTTGGGGGGGGGGGAGTTTTGAAGTTATACAATAACATTGTCCCTCTGACATTGTCCCAAGACATTTGGCCAGGATTGTTGGTATTATTTTCGTGTGTGTTCATAATATTAACAAACTGATTAAATTTATATTTTGAATCATTTAGTTACTAGAAAAACGTCAAGACCTGGAACAAGAACTTGCTAAAGAAAAAACTGATGGTGAAAAAATAAAATCTGAACTTAAAAGTGCAAAAGAGTTATTGGAAAATTCAGAGAAGGTTTGCAAGCATTCATTTTGTCCTGTTAGAGTGGGAGAACCAACTTTTGAACATGCAACTGTTGGACATGGGAAGCAAAAGTTTTATTTTTATTAATTTTAGGAAGCGAGTAAAGCCAGTCTGGTTGACTTAGAGCTAAAAGATTGTCAGAATGCATTAGAAAATATTCAAAAGGAATTGGCGGAAAGTGCTACCAAACTGCAACAGGAAATGGAACATACTGATACATTGAAGAAAGAGCTGTTGGAAAAAGAAAACGAAATTGGTAAAAACTGTGAAATTGTTTTTTGACTGAAGTTCCCAGTTTATTTAGTTTTTCAACACTTCTAATATTCATCCCATCTTTGTGATAGCTTCACTTGGAGGTAAAATTTCTCAAGCAGAGGAAAAGGAAAAGAAGTTCAAGAATATTATTAAAAACGTTAAGAAAGAATTAACTCAAGCTAAAGAGAAGGTACTGAACATCTTGAAATTTGAAGGAACTTGCCTCGACCAGCAACAACACAATGGGAGGGAGGGGGGGGGTCATGTTCTTTTCTTTGAGATTCATTTGGGCTGCGGTGGGGATTACGGCAACAATGATGCTAAGAAAAGGAAAAAGATCATTTACTTCTGGATTTATTCATTGATATTTCCGTTATATTTACCCTTTCCGGGATACTTTACACATACACTGACTGGGAATTACACTTTACCCCCAAAGAAACCAACATTTTCCCGACGATGGAGACCGGTTGAGGAAGAGGCACAGTCCCTCCCGGCTCCCACCTTCCCGGTCATCTTTTCCGACCAGTGCACCCATGAATAGAAAAAATCGCGCTAAAACTGTTTCGTACAAACACGAACTAGATATCAAAGAGGCACGAAATCGTTATATACATCATTCTAAGTTGGCAATAGAGGCAGTGCAATAAATCGTTTTCCCGAGAAATTAACGGCACGCCTTCTAGCGCCTTTTAATTCTTTCAGAAAACAATACAGTAGAGTCTCTGGGGGAATAATAATAAAGAGGTATAATAATAAACATAAGCAGTGTATGTTCCAGTTGCCGATCACCTTGGATCGTTTGTTTTATTCATATCGTTATCCTTTGAAATCAAAAGGCTGTAACGATCGTCATTCATTGACGACCTTTTTGTCTAAGCAAAGCAACAAAACATGACATTATTTGCGTTATAATTATACTGTTATTATGTCTGTTATTTCGCCTTTCATGATATTCGTTCTGAGCGTCGTTATAATCGTTATACTGCGCACGACCCTGTAGTTAACTTCTGCAAGGTAGTGAAATTGTTGCGAAAATTTTAGGTAGCTGAATCTCAGAAAGTTCAAAGTAATATCCAAGAAGAACTTGAAACAAAGACACATGAAAACGAAAACATTAAGGTGCTAAGTACATTTTGTATTTTTATTGCACTGGTAATAAATCGAAATAATTGTATGGACAAAATTCAAGAGTAAAAACAAGAGTAAAGAGAGCTAGGGTGTAAAAATTAAAGCCAATGAAAAGGCAGTGGAACGTAACCGCTAGTCTCCTAGCATGCATGCATTGCTGTTTTTCTGAGCGATATATATGACACAATATTAATAATCACAGAACTATTGATAATCTACACAAGGCTTACTTCTGGCAATTATTAGCAGCAGAAACAGACATGGTAGGAAATGCGTCTACATTTATAGTAAGTAGTCGTGATGATGGCGCTTGATGGAAAAACAAGACAATGTCTAAAATGATATTTATATATTTCATTTAAAGGTTCAACTGTCTGTGATTCATGCAGAAAAACAAACTCTTGAACAACAGGTAAAACATGATGTGTTTTTACGTGCACTTTTACAACCTGCAAAGGTTTGAAAATAAGCTACTGCATTGCAAACAAGCTAATAATTATGATATTTAATATAATAGCTTCATTCCGTTATTGAAAACAACAAAATTAATTTGGAAAATCTGGATGGAAAGCTGAGGCGTGTCAAAGGCGAATGTGAAGCAATAAAGCAAGCAAAAGACTCCTTGGAGAGTGAATACGAAAACTACAAGGTAAAGAATACATAAGCCTTTCCTTTCTCGACAGCATCATCGGGTGGGTAACAAAATAAATCCACAGCATCATCGCGTGGGTAAAAAAATGACGTTGTAAACGAGAGAATTGCAACGTTTAAACGATTCACATTTACATACCTGCTCAGGTTCAAGGAAGTCGTGTATAATTATTGAATAAGCACGCTTTTTTCCGTTGCTACTGCAGTACTAAGGACTTAGTGGACGGCTGTAAAACCATGCATCTCGACCTGCAAAACAATACATGTCCCAATGTAAGGGTTCGTACAAAATCTGAATGTTCTTAAATGTCCTTGAAACAAAAAATTTGTTTAGAAACAAAAATTCAAGGCCTTGAAAGTCCTTGAAATTATAAAGAAGTGCTTGAAAGTCGTTGAATTCGTCTTGCGTTAGTTTCTAGACATGTTTTTGACATTGACAATTAAATTGTAGTGGTTCATCACCACTATTTCAGTCCCATCCTCAGAGATATGAAAAACGTTTTTCATCACCTCTAAATCTGTTTCAAATTCATTTAGGTTGCAGTTAGAGCATTATTTGACAACTCTTTTATTCTTGAATTTCCTGATATTTGGCCTTGAAATTCTTTCGACGAACCATGTAATGTATTTTCTCTCATGTAGACGAGAGTGCATAGTGTTCTAAAACAGCAGAAAGCAAAACCACCCACACCAGTAGCTAATATGGAAGCTGACGAAAGGTAAAACATCACAGTTTTGAAATATCCCCCCCCCCCCGCTTTCTCCATGTGCAGTATTCTTAATGTAGCCAATAGCCATTATTGTTATGAGCCGATATTTGTTATGAGGCTATTATACAAACGATCGAAAAACGATTGGAAACGTTTCAAATTTTAGGGAACAAGACCAATGACAATATTGTGTATAATTTCTAGATCACAACTGCAACAAAATATGTTGCAACTTAAAATAAAACTGCAAGAAACAAGGTGTGTATAAAGTATATAATTTATATATTATTGGTTTAGAATAAAACTAATTGAAAGCTTAGTCGAGTTCTTCTGGACAATGTAGGCATGTTCTTTTCTTCTGTAGTGAGAAACTTCGATCTTTACAAAGTGACTATGAAGATCTTGAGAACGAGAATGAAAGATTAACTACTGTTCACAACCAACTGTCCTTGGATTCAGAAAAAAAAGAAAGATTTTGGAAAGAAAGGTATACATGTATATAATAACGTAAATACTTTATCAAGCCTCAGGGTTATGAATTTTGACAGGAGGGCTTGACTGAAATTCCTGCATGGCTCAGAAATGCATTATTGCACACGTATTTCTTTGTTCAAAGATACAGCACAAGGTTGAGAAACGTGGCTTGATAACAAATGTCGTTTTTTAAGAGAGATAGCCGAGATAATTATAGAAAAAGCGCTTTCTCTAAAGAAAATCATGGGCTATAGAATATCGCTCCAGTGTTTTATAACAGTTACTACAGTATTTTTGTATCAGTCTAGTGGATAGTATTTATCTCACAACATCTCACAAGAGAATCTCTACGCCAGCTCAACTGATGGGGCTATCTTGTGTTTTTATCATATCTGTTCGGTGTTACATGTTCTGATGATGTTTATATTGTATTTTTAGAGTTGAGAAAATATCACAAGATTATGCAGCAAACGTTGAACAACACAAAGAGACGATTGAACATCTGACAGTAAAGAACGAAACATTAGCAAAAACATACAAGGTAAACTGCTGCATATAGAAAACTTTGTATAAATTTTTCAATGCATCTCCATCCCTTATTTATCCGTTTTTATAAAGAAATCAGAACCAAATTGTATAAAAGCATTATAGCTACGTAATTTTACTAGCAGTGACCGTGTTCTACGTGTTTGCTTTCAGGATAAGATTCGAAAAATCGAGGAAGAGCAAAAAACAAAGTTAGAAAAACTTCATCGAGAAATTAATGATCTTGAAAAAGAACGCCAAAAAGAAATATCAAACGACAAATCACGCTCAAGGGAAAGCCCGATATTAAAACTAAACCTAGCTGGAGACCAAGCTGCACACTTGAGATCTGAAGAAAGACAGGCAGGCGAGGTATGAATAATTCCAGTTAAGAAGACCCGAAATTGTTAAAAAACCAGAGATCATTGGTTGGATATACTGTAATGTCGCCAAAACACGAGCAGCATACAAACATTAGGGTGCTGAGTGTTGTCTAAACATATGTACTCAAATATTAGTAATTACAGGAAATACTTGTTATTACAGGGTATGGAAAACACGGAGCTAGAACAAGCTAACGTTTTAAGCCAGGTAAGAACTACTCTTGCTGTTCCTTGTATATTAATGCACCATTCCCTAATCAGACAAACTTTTAAATTCGAAAACAATTTTAGCACAGTTGAACTAGAGCTTCCTAAGTTTAGTGAAGTTGTGAAGTTTGGTCGTAAAATATTGTATGATGTAAAATATTGTATTACGCGGGAAAAAGCGTGTTACCGCATTTCCACATGGCGGTAACGCTTTTCCGTGCGTTATACAAAAGCATACAAAATTTGCAAACTTTGCAGTACTATATTTTCCACATTTTACTATATTTTGCAACCAAATTTGACAATTGTATGAAATTTAGGATGTGCTAATTGATTTTCTGAATTCAAAAGTTTGTCTAATCGGGGAATGGCCCATTCTTTTATGTCGGAAAGTGAGAACTAAATACGCATCTCTTACATTTGTGTTTTTTTTTTGTTTTATTTTAGCCAACTACGCCGGCTTCGGCGACGTTTCACACAGTTTCATTAGAAACTTTGCTCTCTCCAACGAAAAGCGAAGGTATAAATTTACTGAAAATAGCGAAATTTTTCATTCAATATGGGAAACTGTATATTCTACTTTTTTACCAATCAATATTATGGCTATCACTTTACTGAAATGATTTGGTAGATGTTTCATGATCCCAGTTACTATATGGTATAAAATAGTCGTGCAAATTTTCGATGTATTCTCCATTCCTGCATACAGCAGAGTAAATTTACAGCTTAAATACTCGTGCATGATTATCTATCTTGTCTGGCGTACTAATTATTAGATTTTTTCACCTTCATTGTTCTATATTTCGTTAGAATTTCCAAATTTGTCTGACAGTGAATTTACACGAGAAGACGTCATAACAGCAAAACGTGAAATTGAACATCTGTCTGAGGTAAAAAGTTAAAACATGATTTTAACGATGCTTATTTTTTTATTTGCGTTGTGAAATACTCATTAAATTAAGTTTTGCTTTTAGCTATTGCGCGAGAGTGAGGCAACTTCTATGAGGCTTGGAGAGCAAGCCAAAGTATTGAAGGATGAAATTAGAAGGTTGGTTTCGTCTTATATCCATCGCACCGCGGCACTGTTTTGTTATCTTCATATTAATGAATTGGGTAAATTAGCCAGCAGAACTATTGTTTGTCCGGGTTAAGTTGAAACATCCTTTCGAGACTAGTGAGGCAATTTGAGGCTTGGAGAAGAGGCCATGGTACTGAGGGATGGAATTAACACGTACACTATATGCAAGCACGTCATACTTTTATACATGCATGCATGCTTTATACGTTTGCTTTCTGTGCAGGAATATCCTCGTTTTCAGTCCCTTTTTACCTTCCCTTTAAAACAAGATATAGTTAGTACAGGACCTCGTTCAACCATTCCGGTGGATAAATTCCCGTTTACAACAACCTGTGCAGTAGTGTAATCTAATGACATGCTTTGTAGTGAAATAAAGTACAAGTAATGAAATGAAAACCTTTGCGCGAAGTAGAATGAAACGCTTTGCAGTATAGTGGAGTGGAGTGGTAGAGTGCCATAAAATACTTTGCAGTAGAGTGTAATGAAATGCTTTGAATTGGAGTGAAATGTAATGAAATGCTTTGAACTGCAGTGAAGTGGAATGTGATGAGATGCTTTTCTGTTGATAAAAAAAGCCGAATATATTTTTAAAAAAAAATCGGTTGATTTTACACCATTGTAAAGTTCATTTATTTGCCTTTCAAATGACAGTATGTGTCATTTAGTCAGAAAATCAAGGAGTATTGCTTTGAAATAAAAATCACAATTTTCCGCCGAATGGCATTGGATTTTCTGCTTTAAAAGTTAGTCCCACAAGGCTTTGAAATGAATGCAAATTAATCGCAGGAGCTTTTTACCTCGTTAATAAACGAACACGAATATACGTAAATTTTGCTGCATAACAGTTTGTTCGTTAATTAAATTTACATTCTCTTTTGTACGTCACGCCTCAAATTCCTTTCGAGCAATTATTTTTAACAGACGATTACTCGGTCCTTTTTGGTCGCATGGATATAAGAACGATTAAAATCGGAAATCTGATAGGCTATTCTTTATTCCCATACACATACAAATTATATCCTTCACATTAGTATTTTAGAAAAAGCAGTCTGTCAAAGTTGGATTCGAATTATTTTGATGAACACTGTGTATGCATTTCAGATTGGAGAGAAACCAAGAAAGAGAACAAGGACTATCGAATCTAGAATATTTAAAAAATATTATAATACAGGTAAGACAAATGCACGATTCTTGCGAGATTAGTATAAATATATCGGGTTTATTCATACCAGTCAGATAATTTAGAATTTTGTACCGCGGTTGTGGTGTTAAAAAGTCGGTCAATTGCCTATATACTATGAAAATATGCATAGAAAATTCTTTTGTAGACATTTGTGGTCTATTAAAAAAAAATGCCGCACGCATGCCATCATTGTTCTTCCCTACAGTCAATGGGGTTGAAGGTTTATTTACTGTACAATTAGAAATGCATCTGACTTTGGCGTTAGTGTGATGTTACGAGGCCTGCTGGGGACAACTCAGCTTTTGCGCGAGGGCCTCGAAACCAAGCGAGATCTTCTAATCAGTGAATGCTCAAATGAGTGAATACAATTTTCTTTTAAGTCTTTATTTCAAATAATTAATAATACAATGAGTTGGTACGGGAAAGTAGGAGTTCCATACAATTCCTATCCAAGACTGATCACTAGGCACTAATTCAGGTGGATATATTTAGGTTGAATGACGTAGGAGATTGTGAAATGTACATTAATTAATCTAACAATAAGACATTTGGACGCCTGTTCCATTAGCTGTACAAACATTTAACATTCACATGAATTTGAATGACACAATGAATACTAAAACAGAAATAAATACATGTTTCATAACAGAATCATAGAAACTCTGTTGTTAAGACTATAGTGTGGAACTTACAATGAGTTCCATCATTGTGATGTGTGCATAAATCAACATAAACTCAGAAAAACAACATTATATCCAATCAAATATCTAGTGGTGTATGCCTTATTTCTATAGGCGCGTTTACACGATGCGACGCGTCGCATGCGATTGTCATTCTGGCGTATGAAAACGACTCCCGAAGCCATTATTTCTGCTTATTAGTTACATCCTACAACAAAGTGTGACATCTTTACACAAACATTTACTCAATTCCATACGTCAAAATCAGAGTCGCATGCGACATGTCGCATCGTGTAAACCGGCCTTATTGAGCATCTGTATTTCTAAAGTTTATTTTGTCCTTTGCATTTCTTGTAGTTTTTGAGTCAAGGATCAAGTCAGAAAGAACAACTTATTCCAGTTCTGACTGCCATGTTGAAACTTAGTGAAGATGAAAAGAATTTCCTGTCAAAATTTGCAAACGGTTTGTAAACATTTCATGTTCCCTTCTTGTACCATGTAGTTTCGCATTGTACTGCATGATTGCTTTAAAATAAGCGATAATGAATGAAGAGAGATTTCTAAGTAGATATATGTAACCCAACCACTAATGTGAGTAATGTCATAGTACACTGGTAGCTTATATGATTATGTAAAGTGAGGCTTGATTATATTGTTCGAGATTCACATTTTGTGTAATGAGCCACTGTGTATAGCTAATTCAATAAAGGTTGTCCTTTCACACCTTAAACTCTAAGCACGCAAAGCATGATGGGAGCACAATGTAGGCGGCTTCGAAAACATTTATGGAGCCCATTTTTTAGAGACATGGTAACTATCCCCCAAGAAAATATTCCACTCACAAATAGCTCCAATATGCAAATCTAAAGCTTAAAATTTCTCCCCCATCATCCTTTGCGCGATTAGAGTTTAAGGTTTGAAAGGACAACCTTGTTTGAAATAGCTGTATACCATGCTTCTTTATTCTCAGTCATGAATATGGCAGCTTCATGGTATTAATGTAGACACTTCCTAAATTCCTTTCACCTTATCTCAATTCACTACTGGGTGCTAAGTTGTATGTGCTTTAAAATATAATTTGGCTAAATTACTATATTAACGTTTTGATCTACGTTTTGATCTATCTTTTGTTTAAGATTAAACCTTTGTTGTCGTTCGCGTTAATTTAATTAATTTGTCAACTTGGAAGACCAGATTCGCGTTAATATAATTATGTTTTAAAATGCCTAGAAGCAATCCGCGTTCATTACATGTCGCATCAAATTATGTCGCGTTAATAAAGTGCCTCGTGAAAAGACCTTAGAAGTGCCACGTCACGCTGTTTTCAATGCATATAAATAAAAGGTAAATTTTTCTCACATGTATCCCACATTGCATTGCAATTCATTGTGTAACTCTGGCGTGACGTAATGACTTCTAACGTCTATTTCCTTAGTATATTGTTGATAAATTCAGTATAAATTCAGCCCAATACTATTATATACAACAAAATTAATTGATATGTGAATGTAAATGACAATAGCCATTGCTTTTCTGGTACAGTTTTTCTATCAAGAAGAATAGTGCCCCGCAAAATGCCAGAAATTACAGAAAAGTAACTTGCGTTATTATCAAGGATGTAGATGGGGTGAATATACCACACCCCCAATGAACTCTCTAGTTACAGCCCTGCCTGGCCTTGTGATCATTTTCGTTTTGGCCGGCGGAACTACCAACCTAAAATGATCAGGCTTTGTGATTGGACTTCTGAAACAAAGGTCATGTTTGTTTGTGATTCTATGTCTACCAAAACCAATTATATATACCAGTTTCTATAGTTTATTTTCTTCCATTGTACAACCAACCTTTGAAGCATGTTGGTATTGGTTGGTGGCGACCCTATTTTCGTTGTAGGCGGTAGAAATTCGGGATGGTATTAAAAAACCTTTTTGTCCTCATTTTTTTATTTAGGGTTGACGTTAAATTTGATAATGATAGCTAAGTAATGCTGCATTATTTCACTTCAGAAACAGATGAAGGGAGCGATGATGCTAACTCAAGTTGGTCCAGTTATCTTTACCGATGGAGTTCAGTTAACTAACGTCAACAGCTTAAACAATGTAAATTCAACTCAAGACAAAATGACCGTCTTGTTTCTTGGCGAACAGGACAAGGTTTACGTAAACGCTGAGTGAATGAATTCAGGGCTCGCCCGAAGTGGTGATTTTTTCACCAACAAAAATAGACTGCATGCAATGTGCAAGTTGAGAAGTGGTTTTCAGAAAATTAGAAAGCAAAAGCAAGCTTTTGTCGTGAATATATAGCGTGCATGTGATTGCGTGAATTGAATTTTAATATTTTACTAGAATTGTGTTATAGTGAAATTATGTAATATTTATTGGAAGTGAGAATCGTCTTCGTGCGAAAAGTCGTAACATGCATGCCTTTACGTTAAACGCAATTACATGAAAACATTTAACTGGAACTTGTCTGTTTTTTTCTGTCTTTCTAACATTAGTTGTAAGATAGTTCAGGGCAAAGACAGATAAACTACACAAGCTAAGCTATAAGAATCAAGCGTTAAGCATCGGTTGCCATAGAGAAATTTTACAAGCTGAGTGAACCTGATGATGATGTTTTGGCCCGGGCTGGGATAAAACGCTGAAACTGAATTGCGGAAACGGAATCTGAAAACGGAAACTGAAAGGGGGATAAAACGCTGAAAAGGAGATAAAACGCTGAAATGGGGATAAAACGCTGAAATGACAAGTTCGAAAGAGTTTTGTGCTGTTTAAAAAACGAGTTTGTAAAAGAAGCTCTTGACGGTCTTGGATAAATTTCCTTTTACGTGTAACTCCAGACTCCAAGTCAATAAAAACAATAAGAAACATGCGTAAAAACCGTAACCTTAAAAGGGACACGCACAAAACACGTGTAATGTCCCCGTAGTTTTACTTAGAAAGTATCAAAGTTGAATAATATTCAATACTTTGTAGAACAAAAATACCGTACGGATACTGTTAAATTACTCCACTCGTGTTCTTTATGCATATTTATCGTTTTCACATTTACTTGAATTCTATTGTAACGGTAGTTATGATGCTTTTGTGTTCGTCGATATCACGTGAATGCCACGCTTAGACTGTTGTAAAGTTTTTAATGGATAAAAATGTAGAGTGTAAATTTTACAAATATTTTTTGCTTGAAAATTATTGCATGTAGTCAAATTTAACTCTGCTTAACCTGGATCGAACAACAAAGTTGTTTTTTGAACAGTACAAATCTCTTTCGAATTTGCCATTTCAGCGTTTTACAGCTATTTGCGTTCAAGCGGAAACATTTTCGCGAGCTTTTTTACGTTTGTAACGTGACGTTTGGCTGTTTGAAACGGAACCATTTAGATGCAAAACCCGACGGTTCTGTAATTGCCAATGTGATGTTTATGCTATGTTTTGATGCAGGTTTTATCATTTTTTTTTATAAAACATACCAATTTCGTGGCGTAGAAGCTTGTTTAGGATTTCAAATTATACAAAAGCGATAAAACTTGTCAATAATCGTTTGTTACAAGTGAAACGGACTCAGTTTTGATCATTTTAAACAGTAACTATTGTAACGGCAAACGTTGCGTTTCAAAGGGCAAGCATCACTTACAAGCACAAAAAAACTTGCGAAAATGTTTGCGCTTGGTGCTTGAACGCAAATAGCTGTATCCCCATTTCAGCGTTTTATCCCCATTCCAGCGTTTTATCCCCCTTTCCGTTTCCGCCATTCAGTTTCCGCGTTTTATCCCGACCCGCGTTTTATCCCCATTTCAGCGTTTATCCCCATTTCAGCGTTTTATCTCCGTTTCAGCGTTTTATCCCCCCTTTCAGTTTCCGTTTTCAGTTTCCGCTTCCGCCATTCAGTTCAGCGTTTTATCCCAACCCTTTATAAGGTTTGTTGGAGATAAGTTCATATATTTCGTTTTGGCCACTGATGAAAAACTTTATTCTTTAACTATATGATTTGGCATTCCTTTTTGAGTTGAAAAATAACACAAAGAAACAGGATATATACTATACACTATATATATACTATATAGGATATATACTATGAGAGGCGAGGTGATATCAGTTTTATCGCATACAGTTTTAGATACAGTTTAGCATACATATAGATACAGTTTTGATCCAGACAAGCAATCAGTTTGAATGCCTTGATCCTATATATGATATGACCTCTCCACAAACCAAAATAGTGAAATACGAAAATAATGTCTTTATTGCATGATCTTGCGAGTTTGGGTCTGTATATATCCGTTGTCTTTTAAACCAATTACCGAAGTGAAACGAAAATGAACTACATAAGTGTACAAAGTAACGAAAGATTATATAGAGGGTTCAAAGGGGAAGGTTTAAAAAATCTGCCAGCAATTACCAATATTTTAAAAGCTAGGGAAGAGGGCTGTACATTGAGGGCGATACAGCTACTTGGAAAAGTAAAAGAAGGTTCGAAGAAGAGGTCCTTCGTCGGGAAGTTACAGCTAGTTGTATATCCTTTAGTGTACAGCTTTCTTATTAAAGAATCTTGGTGGTGAAAGTTAGAGCTGAATAAGTTCGACATGTGTACTGATCTAGCTATAACTTTTAATTTTATAAAAAAAACAAAAAGTTATTGATCACACTTGAAGGTACGATATTTACTTAAAATCAAATTTCTTGAAGACTAATTTACTTTATTCAACTTTAACTTCTAATATTTTGAAATTTCAGTGCATGAATTAGGATATAATTGTAAGCGGTACAAATGGTAAGTTTCAAGTACGCGAGTGTTCGACACAGAAGGACCGGTGGACGTCTTTTGTTCGTAACGTATGGGCAGGGGCCCCAGAGTTGGGGGCCGCAACCCTTAAGTCTCAGTCCGGTCGGGTACTAACGTTGCTTCAGTTTCAGGTGCCGTCAACGGCAGTTCAGCGTAAGGTGATTAGGTAGAACTAATATAAGATCAGGTTTTGGACAGTAAAATAGTGTTAGACTTTAGATTTGTTAAGCTTGTTTTCATTTAGTCTTAACAGTCATGACCACCTTTTTTTCTAAACTAATCTGAAGATATCTCGTTTTGTGCGTGTTCGCTATGGTTAATTACATTTGATCAAGACAGTTATGACTAAATGGGAATAAAGCTTTGCATAGTTCGGATCCTCCACCACCAGGATTACTATAACTTAGGTTGTTTCAAACGTCGAACTTTCTATGTGAAAACTTAATGTAGATAAGTTAGAGTAAGGGATTTAATTCATCTGTATTATGTTCGGCACGTATACATGAAAAGTTCATCGTCTGAAACAGATCTAAATATACAGACAATCAGACAATAGGAATTATTAGATTAAAAAAACAGGCACAGAAAATTGCGGTGTCGCACAGGGTTGCCAGATTGCATGCATAAATTAGCCAAACTTTCAACAATGCTCTTTGTTTTTCATTGTATTTGCCTTTTGTTTTCTTTGTTTTTGTGACAGCACTAATGATGGTTTGGCTTAATTATTCAAGAAATCTGGCAACCCTGGTGTCGCATAGCCGAAAATAAGAAATGCAGTGCCGAAAAATACCCCAAAAAATGAGATTTGTTAACAATAGAAAAAAGATATTTTTTTCTGTTCTCTTTTTTTCTGTTTTTCTCTTTCCTATTTTCTTTTTGATTTCTTATTCTCTTTTTTCTTTTTTTTTTAGGACAGAAGAAAAAAAAAGAGTAGACTGTAGAGAAAGAAGAGGGTTATCCTCCGGGTTCTCCGGTTTCCTTCCATTAAAAATAACAAAAGAGTGGCCATGCTTGGGACCATTTTAGATCATAACTCTCAAGCATTCTCTTTCATGCATGAGCATAAAAGCCCCCCCCCCCCCCACATAAAAACTCTCCCTCATTAAGAATGCATCTGTATCAGTTTTCAGACTAGAAACTTGTTCCCAATTCTTTAAATTAGCAATTACAATGTCTGTTTAGCAAAAACAACTATTTTTGTTTTTTACTCTGGCTAATAAATGATATTGATTCATGAGAAGTTCTTATGCTCGTGTATAGCTATAGGAACAGGTGAGGTATGAGTTTTAATGATCTACGACCTTCAGGTTAGATTCCTGTTCCACTCGAAGTCCTGAGAGTGTTATATGTATCTCAGATGATCGGATAACTCCAGGATTGGAATAATTTATATAATATATTTTTTGCTAAACACGAATTTTATACTATGACTGCCGCCACCGCGCCACGTGCCAAAATGGCCAAAACTTGCTCGGAATATGTGTGGTATATTTCGGTATTCTTCGGCTTCCGACGCTGCTCGAGCATTTTCCCGAAGTTTTTTTAAATTTTCGAATTCAAAACGCTGAGTTGCTGACAAAATTTCACCTCGAATTTTCATTAATCCTGGATCTGTTTTAAGGTAATATGGTTTATTTTTTGTTAGTACTTGTACTGAAGTACTTAGCGTGCTCATAGAAATAGATTTTTGCAAAATCGGACGGGAATTAAGCACAATGTTTGAGTATAAAGTTTGTGCTATCCATGCTTGCAAGAATGAATGATCGCTTTTCAAAATAAAGGCTACAGTTTTTGGTTGAAATTTATAGTTTGACTGATAAGAATGCCGTAAAATGCGCTGCAAATACATATTCGGATCTTGATTGCCAAGATTGTTGAAAAAGTATTCTTAGACAGTTCTATAGATTTGGATCCTCAAAAATGACCTTCAAATTTTATTATATAATATGTAGTTTAATTTTAAGTTCCTTGTACATTTGCATGGTGAACATCAAGTTAAAATATAATTTTTTGAAACACCAAATAAATTTATTATTGCAAAGTTTTCGTCCGTAAGCTTGTAAGCTTTGTGAAAATAAATTTATGTGGTACTGTTTCCACAAAATTATATTTCAGTTTAATCACTGTATTGGAAATGAGCCATAGATATAGTAGGCCCTAGATAGCCAACAAATACCTAGCGCAGGTGTCACATGTATGATGAATCCAAGATGGCATTGTCAATCGGCAAAAAACTAGGGAATTCTATTACGAAAAGCAGGTTTTTGGACATTTTTGACGGTTTAACTGCTGAGAATGATGTTCAACTAGACTTTTTGATCACTATTATATAAAATAGATTACTATTGCAGAGGTTTTGAACGTAAAATGACAAGATTGGGCTTGATTCTTACAAAATTGTTGTTCAATAAAGATTTCAAGGATTGGACGTTTTGACCAGTTTCATAAGTTTGCGTGAATTATTTGACTCTAAACACTTCAAATCACAATCGATCGCATATATTTTGGAAATGGTGTTTATTATGGATGTGAACTGGAAAGCGGGTGCCGAATTTTAAAAAAGTATGGTGCATTAAGTTATTCATAGTTAGTATGCCAGGTAATATAAATGTGTTTTTATGGTGTATGTATGTCTTAATCACTGGAGTACAGACCACAGTATTAACAGTGTAAAATTGCTGATTGTGTAAAATCTGCTGACAAAGTAATGGAAATATGACCACAAATGAAATAAGTATATGTATCAAAGAAACCCACGTTTTCATGGGTTGCTTTTAATTTATGATAATTTATATCAGCTGAACAGGTAAGCTTAGTTTTAGAGATTCATAATATTATTATAGGTGTACGAGACAAGAATAACTCCATCAAAATTAGGTTTTGTGTCATCAAAATTTAGAAAATAGATGGACAGCTTGGTAAAGTGGAAAATACAAAGTGCTGATTGCCAAAGTGATTCTGATTTTACTCAAAGTCAATTACAATATTGGTATTTACACGAGGAATCTCACAATTTGTCAACCAGTTTTGCCTGTGACAAATTTGTTGCAAAGATGAAAACAACTTGTGAAATACTGTGATTTTATAAAGCTCCTGTAAGCTTGCTAACAAGACATTTTTTATATGAATGCTTGTAAGTTTGTGGGAATGTAAATACAGTTTTGGCTAGACCATATATTATAAAATCAGGTATGCTACAGGCCTGCTACAGAGATGCTTAAGTACAACTTGTAAAATTAATTTTTGCTAGGTATCAATTTTTATTTGTTATAAATATGACATTCCTGTAAGCACACAACAAAACTGCTGCATGCCCATTATTGGGCTTATCTCAAATCAAAGTCAATCATGATGCATCCTACAAGCTTCTTGTGATGGAACTCCCTAGTTTTTTGCTCGGTTGACGATGCCACCTTGGATTTGTCATACATGTGACACCTGCGCTAGGTATGCTTTTGCCTACTATATCTATGGAATGGACAGTAGGGCCACTCAGGAGTGCAGCATGGTGCCCTATCTTTAAGCAGTTTACTGGCTGCCACCAGCCAATATAGCATTCTTATTGGCCAAAAAATGCAATTGATTGGCTGGCATAATTGTAGTGAGTTGTGTAATGCAATATGCATGGCACACAAACTTCAATTGAGTGGCTCTACTGTCTATTCCCTATATTGCGGTTTGATTTTGTTTCAAAACAGGTTGCTTCAAGATTAATGTTTGAGTCAGTGAGAACAACCGACTGACAGCCTCCTACAGCCGCTGTTACACTATGCAACTTGACTTCCTGCGACTTTATTTTAAGAATTGAATTTGTATGATCAGAGATGTTCGTACACTATGTAATGTTTCTTGCAACTTGTCCTCGCAATCTCAGCAGATGTTGGGATCTGTTTTTAAATAAAGAGGTTATGTTGGCTTCTCAACAGAAATATTGTGTGACAAATTGCTCAAAAATGTGTTGCAGCAAATCATTGTGAAAAGTAGAACCTGTTTTTCTACTTCATGCAATAAAATAGTTGCATGACTTTATGATTGTTAGGCATGTGTCTAGCGACTTGTGTCTGAACAAAATTTCAAGTTGTAAGACAAGTGGCATAGCGTAACGGCGTCTTAAAGGCCTCGAAGATATTTACTCTATTTGAACAATTGAGGTCAAGTTTGCCAGAATAAAATCTATTATTCTAATTTCATGAAACATGCTCAGTACAGTTATTGATAGGTACTATACCTGGTCACATAGAGTTAGGGTGAGTGTTAGGGTCATAAGCTGGCCAAGTATTATATATATAGCTATTCCACATTTTCATTAAGAATAATGCCTCTTGGTTTAAGCACAATCACATTTTATGGCACCAAAATCAAGCATTTCCTATGAAAAATATTAGCCAATTGGGACTCACAAAAATGCTCTTCGGTAGTGTTCAGAGGAGGGTTTAGTAGCCTAGCAGAACTACAAAATACGGCTTTTGACAAATAGATTTCCTCAGTCAATTGAGAACTTGTTCTGTGATGGGGCAGTATATGGGATGGGAATGGACTTTTGGCAAAAGATCTGTTAAAATGGTGTGTGATTGATTGGGGGGGGGGGAGGGGACGGGGTGATGCAGTTTTAGTACAGGACATGAGTGAAGGATGGAACCCATTTGTTAATGGCTACTAACCCAACTAGTGTAAAAATTCCTTGTGTTTATATAAACAGATGAAGGCCAAGGCCATTTAGGGAAGATTTAATTATTAACTTCAATATAGTGTGCATTCTGTGTTCAATGAGTTGCAGATCACAGCCCTAGTTGAAAGAGGGTGTAAGGTTTATTATCCAGGAGCATATAACCCCTCACCTTATTAAGAGTGTGTGGGGTTATGGATATTTTTTGATATATTTAGGTGACATATTAATTATTATTTAATTCACATGCCCAACCCCTTTCTTAATCATCTTTTGTATTTTGCTTACAATCTCATTTGTTCATATCATAGCTCATTTAAAGAATTCTCTGAAATTTGTTTGTAGATCAACAAAATGCCCTAACTCCCAGTGACTGACAGATTATAAAAAGTTAAGATATAATTTCTCTTCTTTTGATATAGATGGGTAATTAATCTCTAAACATATGGTTTAAGAAACATCATAAACATTCATTTTTTTATATTTTTCTAGACATTTGTTGCAAGTTTTTAAGAATGCTTCATTTGAATTCCCAACTGATATCCTTGTGATCACCAAAAAGTAACTATTGTCTTGAATGGAAAGTATGGAGAAAGGTCTTAAACTTCTTGTGCTCAAATTGACTTTCAATATTTGTTTAAAAGTTTGAAACATTCATTTAAAAATCACAAAGATGGTTATAGAAGCTCCAGTGTTTTTAAAATCAATTTCTTATCAGAAGAAATTCAAATCATCCTCAAATTATGTACTGCTTTAAACTTGTCCATTGCTTAACCTGTATAATGAAATAATCCTTCTTTGTTTTGGAAAGCCTAATGCCATGATTTACCTTACTCATGAATGGCTGAATGTGTTAGTGGATCTCCCTGAGAACCCAAAGTTCATATGAATTCTAGTCTTAGTCTAGCTAATGCATTTGCCACAAAAAACAAATTGACTATGGCTGCTTGTTAGAGCTTTTTTACAATTGTAAACACTTTGTATCCATTTTGTTAATAGAATTCCCATTACCTGTTAATAGAAAACTTCAGGTGTTCCAAAATTTTGAAAAATAGTTCTCACTTATGCCCATATTTAACAGGCAAATTTATATTAATATTATATAATATGTGAATTAACTAATAAAACACAATACCAAAACCAGTATGTGATCAGAATTTAAAACACAAAATGTGGTTGATTAGTCAGGAGATTTAAGTTATCCAACACAAATTTTTAGTTGCCTGTGGATGTCAGGCAGATGATTTTGCAAGCACTTGCTGCCTCAAAAACTAAACTATAAATTTAGTCTTACATATTGTGTTTATCCTCTGTTAGCCTCTCAAAGTTAGAGTATCTGAGAACCCACAAAAACTAAGAGGTTACAAATGGCAGCTTTAAACAATGGACAATTCCTCTTTTAGACAAACGTTTATATTCATTAGCACAGCTGGAAAGAGCATTCTAAATTTTAGTAAAATGGTGAAGTTTGGTTGCAAAAAATTCTAAAATGTGGAAGATATAGCTCAGTGAAGTTTGCAAATTTTATATATAGTAACCATTCTATTGAGTGGAAAAGTGTAATCACATTTTGAGTTTTGCATGAGTACACTTTTCTGTGCATATACAGATTTTAAAAACTTCAGAGGACTTTATTTTCCACATTTTACAAGATTTTGCTACCAAACTTCACAATTTAAATATATTTAGGATGCTCTTTGCAGCTGTGCTAATGAATATTCCTAATTTAAATGTTTGTCTACAAGGGGAACCACGGAAAGTGAAAATTCAACTGTTATTATGCACTTTAATCTTCAATTTTTCAGTCTTTGTGATTTTAAATAGTAATGTATTCAACTTTAGAACAAAAAATTATGGTCAAATAGTTCAGCAACATAATTCATGAACTAAGCTTTGCTGCATTACAAAGTGGAACTGGTTTGAATGCAAATGAACTGAAGCAATTTTCATTCAAATATATATAATATAAACAGAACTCCAACCACAACAGATAACAAGATTATTCTTGATGAAACTACAAGAAAACCCTCAAAAATTTATGAATTGTCCAGTGAGTATATGTTGCATAACACACGTGCATGTAGCCTTTCTGAAATTTATGCTCAATAAAAGATTTAGGAATAAACAATAAAGTAGTTTGTTTCAAATTTTGATGATAGCTGTGCTGAAACTTAAGTTTATAACAGAACTTCAGTGAAGTTTGTTCTTGCTGTGGCATGCAAAAATGTTTACAAAACTTTTAAGTTTCAATCAAATTCTTGGCATTTTAGTTCTTTACTTATCTAAACCACTCAGGCAATTCCCTTCAGATTTTATCCATATTTTAGGCTTGAAAAATAAGTTGTTACTGAATCGGATTAAATACAACAATTACAAGATGTCCTTTTGCCCATTTTTCATTCTTTTTTGGCTTGTTCATTCTTGTTTGGCAATTGAAATTAACTTTGTGAGGTTTGTGTGTTTCATTGGCTTGGCTTCAGTTCAAATCTATGTTCAAGCAGTTCCACTTTGTGATTGTAATAATAATATAAGAAAACAGGTTTATATGACTTTTGGACAAGGTCTTTTTAATTCAACAAGTAAGTAAAGTTTATACTTCAAAGAGATCAGCTTTTTAACCTGACAAGAACATTAGCAAAATTTTGTTTTTTTGAACATTCCTGCTTTACACACAAATGCCCTATTTAAACTGTGATGTTACTAAATTTCTTGATGTCGACTCTAGTTAGTAAAACTCAGAGAATTGGAAAGAAATTCTAAGAATTGAGTTAAAGTTAATAGCTTTGGTGTTGCATACTGCATAGTATATTAATCAATTGAGTAAATTTGCCTACCTTTGCCTAAGCTTTTTCAAAATGAAATGTCGGAGTTGTTGACAAATCATAATTTTGAAATTAAAATTGTAGAACTTTCCTTTCTGCTGAAATGGTTAAAGAAAATTTTTCTAAGCAAGACAAGTATGTTGAAATTGTTTTGGAAAATAAATGTACGAACTTTGATTTAAGTCTATAAAATGTAAAGAAAATATTAAAAAATACATAAAGAAACATTCGAGACATTACGTCTTGTCAGGTTAAAAAAGTAACGTAGATATATGGCTTATAAGATGGAAATGACTTGTTTCCAAAATTCTTTTCTAACTCTAGACAAAAACTGGGGTGCTTCTCGTTGGATTTTTAGTATACCTTTTTTCGATAAGTTTTCTAAAGTACTCCAAAGAATACATTAGCAAAATTTCGAGGTAATTTGGAGGTTATTCCATGCCATTTCTAACTTAGCTCAAAAGACTTTGTATATATGTATTCTTGTATTCCAACTAGTCCATTGCTTTCAATACTTGAGTAAAAACTACCATCAATTTTATGAAAAGACAATTTGTATAAAGGACTCTAATTCGTGAGAAAAACACACTACTCTTCTTATTTTTATCTAAAACAAATAGCATTTTTATTTAGTCCTTTAAATCTTTGAGCCATATATTTCTTAGTATTATTATGAAACAACTTGGTGTTACGTTTTGCATTTCTCTGTCAAACTCGCAAAATGAATCCCATTACTAGTTGTTTTGTAATTATTTTAACTTGGAGTATAAACATTTATCTTGAAAAGACCATTTCCATTTAACATTGTGTTTCACTTGTGTTTATTCACTTGTGTTAAACGCAGTGCTAACTGCCATGCTCTGTTTTCTTCTATTGTTATTTAAATACGTACCAGTTTGCAGTAGTGAAAGTCTTTTTATTGTTATTCAAATTGTAATCTTTACAAGTTCTTTTAAATAAATTGTTTACAAAATTTACATATGACCCCTTTTAATTAAAAATTCAATTCCCATGGGAATTGAGAAATTGAATAAAAAAAATCCCCCTACCCCAGCCAGCTCTCCAAGTGCTACTTCCACATAAGTAGAAGTACCAATACATATAGTGCAAGTACTTCTACTTATTTGTGGTGGAAGAAGCACTCGGAAAGCTGGCCGAGGTAGCGGGGCAAAGAGAAGGTCAACCTTGCAAATGCTAATACAAATTGCTAAGTTGATCTTCTCTAGAGAGCAGCCGCGCATACCTAACAAATTAAAACAACAAATGTTAGTGACTTAGCATGCAAATTTACTCCCAAGGCCAAAATGACAAGTGCCCCCCTCTGATCCTACCAACTGCCTACCTGCCTGAGTTCTAAGCTGTCTTCCTCAGTCCTAAGCTCCTGCATCCCATTCGTTACCTTCACTTTCCTCACCATCGCACAGTCACTCACAGCTGATAAACCCACATGCACCACCACCACCCCGACTACCACCCAAAACCGAAAATTAAAGGATTCAAATTTTAGTAAAGTATGCCTGCTTATTTTGGTTTAATTTGATGTTTTAGGCCAAAACGTCGAATATAAAAATACCAAAGCCCGAATATGAAAACAGGTGAGCTGACTTTGTACTTAAAATTACCTTGCAAAGTATACAAAACTTGACCCAAATTTTTGCCTCTAATGTCTTACCACTGCACACAATACTAGTTTGAATAATAATGCTGGACTAATTTAGTTGATGCAGAGAACTTACACCAAACTGTTTGTGAGATTGTGAGAAGTGATGGTAGATTTTGGTTTTCAAGCATACTTCCAAAAAATTTAAATACCTTTAACAGGCCTAACCCCATGCAACTTACACACGGCTCACACCCTCGCAGTCCATACATTTAGCTAATAAATTACGTTATAAACAAAAAAGCAAAATAAAAAGATAAATTACGTTATCTCTAGCTACTTAAACCCACTTAGACTGAGTATTTGATTGAGTTTTCAAACGTAAAACCTTAACTGAAAGGGCATGGGCTTTTCGTTACGTTAAACTGATCCGAAGTAAATATAAATCTGATACTTACCAAAGTCTAAGGCTGGGTCAAATAAGCATGCGGATGCAAAGAGTCTAAATCTTTTTTCCTTTAAGACTAGTTTAGAGATTTAAATCCCGCACTGTAGTTACCATGCAATTTAATCTTCCTATAGCTATACTGTATGTAGTTCAAATTAATGATCGGAACATTTTAAAGCTTCACCGCTATTCTCATACTTATTTAACCGAAACGCCTTCATTTGCATGGTACGTCGCAGCTGCTCTCAAACCACTTCCGTAATTTGCTCTTGTGCACACAAACAATGGATTTATTGTTCCATTGTTTATGCTTACCAAAACAAACTCCTAGGAACCAAGATACTTATTATATTTATAATCAAAGAGGATCCTCATTATGCAGTCACGTCTCTACCATGAACCGTCATATCACCATGAAAACAAAGCTTTCCCTATTCCCTTGGGAATTAAAAATAGGCAAAAAATAATAAATCCTATTGTTTTAATGTACGCATGAATCAAATTCACTAAGAAATACAGAAACAGTATATTCCCCTGGGAATTAGAATGAAAAGTTGAGCCTTAATACCTTGTTTTTTATAATTATCTGTTAATGATGGTAATATAATACAATAATAATAAACCAACCCAATCCAACTTCATTAAACCAACATACAGTATTATTTCTTGAAAGTTTAAACAGATTTTTGTGTTCAATCTTACATATCCAAGTGACATGCATTATTCCGTTTTGCTTTTAGAAATAACAACAATCCAAATGTTATTATTTTTTACAGTTTTGAACTCGAAATATGAAACACAAGAAAAGTGTCATTACTTCAAGACTTCAAAATTTCTTGCGATTTATTTTTTCACTGTTAATCCAATCTTAAATTCCTTGCTATTTTTCACAACGTGAAACAATGATTTTTTCGACGAGAAACAATAAAATATACTTGAATCCTCTTTGATCTCTAAATAATTTGTATCTTGTTTCCACTAACTTGTAAATTACCACTACTTTGTATTACAATGTCGTGTCTTCTCTGTCTTGCGGATTGTTGTTGATTTGTGGGTCCATCTCATCCAGCATCGTGTATCCTGGTCTTTTTCTCTTGCGTTTTTTCACATCCCATCACCTTTCGAAATTAAGGAATCGTATCCGTAAGCTTATTACAGTTAAATTTTAAATCACTTTATTGCAAAAAAGAAATACGAAGTCCTAAATGTGACTGATTTTTGCACCAAGCGAGATGTAACAAAATTTCACGGTAACAATTTTCTGAAGTATTCATGTTAACTTTTCACTATGACTCAATTATTTCCAAATAAAGTTTACAAACAGGCCGTGATTTTTGCTTTATGACGAAGGTAGTGTGATATTTTATGCGACAAAAAGGGTTTGTGCCTAGTTTATTGGCAACATTTGAGAAATCTACTTATTGTTGTTTAACAGTAGTTTTACTGGGCTAGCTCTGGTTGTGACATCACCAAAATCAACGTCAATTGATGAGTTCATTGATGGCGGGTAGCTCAACTTATTCATAAAATATTTTAGGAAATAAGCGACGTAAAAATGTGCAAGAGAGATATAATTTTTTAAGGGATATGGCAATATATTTCTTAAAACAATTGAAATATCCCGTGTTAATTTTTTCCTAGTATGCTTAATTACTTTTAAAAAATCGGAGTTGACCCGATATTAAAGAACTCGCACTTATAGTACAATGTAATGAAGAAATATCCCTTTTCTTGGAAAAGATGCATTAAACTTTTAGCAAATACAATTTTCAAGGAATTTCCTAATAAATATAAAGAATACGAAAATTTTGATAGTCTCCGTTTTCGAATGTCTACGGCGAACAGGGGACTATCTTGGTCAACAGCGTGTATTGTAGGGTGTCACTTGTGGGTGTGTATTTTAGGGTGTCACTTGTGGGTATGTGTGGGTGCCTAGGATGGAATACCTACTTAGACTATGTGCACACGAGTTAACGTTTCCGGACGTTTTCACATCAGTCAAAATGAAAACGATATGGACTATAAGAGTTTTCGTTGTATGAAGTTTTTAGTTTTTGTCCTTAGACGAAGTTTATGCTGGTTTTCATTAAATTATGTCAACAAGTTGGGAGCTTTTTGAAATAATTCGGAAAGAAAACGCTCAGAAACGACATCGTGTGCACGTGGCCTAGTTTATACTTGACTTGAAAATAAATACTATACTAGATAATGCAGGCCTTGGATTCGGACTTAAATACACGAGGCTTGTAGTTACTGGACAACACTGCTTAGTTTCTGAAATATTGAAAGAGAAACACACCGTCCGCCATCTTATAAAACTTACCGTCAGTGAGTTAAATCTCAATGAAATTTTATTGACCATTTGCAATTTAAGAAAATATTATATACATACAAATATAGATGTTAAACATGTTTACTAATTGCTTTTTTACCCTGTTCGAATATCCAAGATGGCGAATGACTATAGTGTCTTTGCCTTTCAATATTCAGAACCTAGGCACGTTATCAAAAATTTAATGTTCCTATCGACAAGGCAAATTAAATTATTTGAAAATGAGTCAAACATAGTGGTGACTACTGACTTCTCAACGAGAACCTTCGCTTAAAACGTCGAATTCTGTTTATATTGTTTCAGATAATCAAAGAACCGAGCATTTTGTGTGCCTTTGATTGCACTACCGTCGCTGGAAACATTAGTTCGAGATTTTTATGCCTATTGCCATATCCCTTTAATGGCAAATTTGCGACAGGTTTAAGAAGCAAAGAACTGAAAGCAGCAAGAAGTCAGCCTCGTACCCAGGCGTCTCTTAGTCCAAAGTAAAAGCGCACAAAAAGCGCACATATTAATTAATTTGATATATGCAAGATATAACCACGCGAGAAATTATGGGGTAACTGATCTGCATATATGACACTGGATAAACTCAAGACATTTTAATTGAACTAAAAAGCGCCTGGGTACGAGGCTGGCAAAATGTAATTACTTACTTTTACTCTATCCTTGGATCGTCGTGGCTTCGATTGGTCTAGTTTCATCATATGCTGTTCATGGTTTCATCTGGTTGGCATTCTCTCTTCAAAGAACATCACGCCGGTCCAGTTTGTTAACAAGCTCTCTTATATCCAGTCAACCATCATAAATTAAGGAGAAAATTTGTAATGTTACAAAACAATATTTTAGAATGTTGAGAACAAAACTGCGGAAATACGATTGTAAATGACTTTGACAAGCCGTACATTGCGATGGTATTTTCATCTTGACATTTTTTGATGGACACGGCTAGTGATTCACGTCTTGGATCAATATTAGCTCTTCCCATTGTGTTTAATGACTGACTGGTGTATTCGCTCTTTCACTTGACGTCGTTTGATAAAATAAATAATTACAATGTTTAAAAACTTGTTCCAGGATGAGCAAAGAAAACTACGTTAACAAGCATTGAGGAGGATTAAGTAATTATATAATAGGTGTGGCATATCACAGGGGATAGTCAAGGGACAACACTTCGAGATACCGTGACAAAACCTAGGCATGAAAAAAAACGAAAAACAAAATAGCGGAATTGGAATGAATTATTTGGCGTCATTTTCTCTTACATACGGATTTCAATTTTTATCTTTTATTTAAAAGCAAACAAAAACTGGAAAAAATTTTGAAATAAATAGTTGAATGTTGATTAGTTTGTCGTCAAAGAGTATAAATTTTATTTGTAGGATTTTATTAAAACACATGATATATGTAAAAAAGATTGGAAAAGGTATTTGACAGCGGACGTTTGGAGACGAACGCCCAGGAATGCCCTCAATTTGGGTTACTTTTTTTATACAAAAAAATTAAATTAATAAAATATCAAATGGTTTTCTGTTCAGAATAGCGACATCCAAGCGCGTGGGCAATCCCAACCCAAATACATGAATAACGCTTTCCTGGCAGAAAACTATTTCGTAATTGTTTTATAAAGAAATTACAGTGAAACACAATACAACGCGATAGAATTTAAATTTCTCGTCCAGGATTGTTTGATCCTACGCAGTAATCACCAAGTGGTGCAATCGTCAAAGCAAGCGCCTGCTGCCTCTGAGATTGTAAGTTCACTCCCCACTTCAGATTCGTGGCACTTATGCCAGGAGTTAATCAACGCTCTGTCGACAGTCGTAGGGCTACGTTACACCGGTTAGGGAATGTTGAGAGGGTGGTCAGAGTTGTGAAATAACGGTAATCAACCGGACTCGGGTAACTAGCCAAGGCTGCTATAGCTAGATGACGATGAGGTGGTAAAATAAATGAATAAACTAATTGTTTCACTGTAGTTATCATATAAATATCATTGTCAAACTGAATAGATAATTCCAGTAATCACGAAGGAGGAAGGAAGTAAATGATGGAATTGGAATGAAGGCAGAAGAAATTAAAAGTAGTTGTTAACTATATTCGCACGTAACCAGTTCTCACTTGACCCTAACTCGAAATTCCCTTTCAATTTGAACTGGAAATCTGAATTTCCTGTTTCTTGTATAGATTGCAGTGTGTCAGAGGACAGAAGAGGTTTTGAAGAAAAATAACAATGAAAGAAGAGGAAAAGTAAGTTACAATGAAGTTTATAAAACAAATAATCAAGAAACTACCGATACAACGCTCGATACATCATAATGATAATCATCATTATAAATGCTCTATTAATCCCTATGCAGTGGCTGTCGTCTTGCTGGGCAGGAAGGTTTGAAACGAGAGCACGATTAATTCATTACTTGCGTTGCCAAAATAATTTTGATCATACATGAAAAGATAGTTAAGCGGAAAAAAGTTTAACGGATAGGGGCTAGAATAGAGAATTTACAATGACAGTTAGTGTTATTCTAATTCTTGACTTGCACGTCGGCCATGTTGGTGGTAAAGTACAAAAGAATATTTTATCAGTAATATTGTGGGCACCAGCCGACGTGGATGAGAAACATTGTCTCGTGTGTCCCGAGAGATTGGTTGCAAGTCAAGAATATTTGGTTTTCTTACCATTAAATCCTCTGAAACGTTATTGTATTTGGTATTTGTCACGTGGTAGTCTCGCAATACCTCTGGAATATCTAAAATGTAAAAAAAATATGCCGGTTAGGAATAAAAACCTGAAACAAAATTGATGCTTGAAAAATTTAGCTAGAATTAAGATAAAAATTATTTTACCTTGAAAAGGTCCTGTTTTAATCGACTCATTGTTGTTCCATTTCGAATAATTCCCTGACGGCTTAGCTAGAGAGAGAAATAGAAGCTCAATCTTATATACCAGTAAATTTGACTGAAATTTATGAAATTTATAAAATAAAATTTCGACCTGGTGAGCAAACAGAATTTTCGCCAAACAAGAGAACATTTAACAATTGATACATACGCAGATTAGTTAGAGAATACTTACATGTGTAATAAAAATTCAATATTGTTGATGTCCAACTGCACTAAAGCACTTTTCGTTGCATCTTTAGTTCAGAGAAGAAGACTGACGCCATTTTGATTTTGGATTCTCTCGACGACGACATATGTTCGTTCTCAAATTTTTCCCCCATTCTTCGACATTTTAGCTCAAATTTGCCCAAGATGTCTTCTTTGTGTTTTCGTCGCCATTTATGTGGAATCCTGCGCCATTTCTGTGGAACTTTGAAGACTTTTGGTGTCTAAATATTTGGTGCAGGAGGAGATTTTTTCAACGAAGCTTCGTGTTAGAGGAACTAGCAGCAAATGACGTCAGATGACCATTGTATGCCAGAAAATACCCGTATGTATAATGTTTGACATTTATGTACGAAGGTGAAAATAAGTTTTTTTTGCCCGAATGAGGTGTTCTTGCCATTATTTCTTACTCAGGTCTTTCTTCTACTTCTTTACTTTTAGTTTACTTAGTTAATTCACTCAAAAAACGTCTGTAAGGGACGTTTTTGCAAAAAATTTTATTTGCATGCTGATGAGCAAGGAAGAACCCGTTCGTGATTTCATTGGCAAACGTCTTTCCCTCCGTGGCCGAGAGGTAAAGGTATCTGTCTTCCGAATTGCACGCATCGTTTGACTTTGATTTTGGGCGGATCGGGAACCGTTCAAGCTCAACTGAGGTTGAACTTGGTCGGTCCCCGATCCATCCAAAACTGAAATCAAAGCTGGGCGTGAAGTGTAGGAAAACACTAGGCAGTACCGCGAGGCCAAGGAGGAAAACGTTGTTTGCCTGGTGTTTTAACTAATATTTAAGCAAATTTCTTCCTCTTGACTGTTGGGGACAGACCTCTAGGGCTGGTGCATTGAAGACTTCTCGCCGTTATTTTCCTTCGTTCGAGAGGACAAGTTGTCTTCGATGAGAAATAACGACAAGAAGACTTCAAAGCACCACTAAACCACCACACTGTAAAACAGCTGCAGTGTAGTGGTTTAGCTGAACCACTACACTGTGCCAAATATATATGGCGGACGTCTTCCCAAAGCTTACGGTGCAAGCATGCATGGCAAAGTTGCGCAAACAGTTTAAAGTTTTAAAACAAGCGTTTTCTTTCGGGAATGAAGACGACAACGCTAACTAAATCAACGCTTTCTGGTCATGTTTGAAGTTGTTTAGTTACGTTTAACGATATTTATAGCGAAGTCTTCGCAAGAAGGAAAGTTGGGAAAAAGCGCAAAATTAATAACTGTTGTCTTTGTTGACTTTCCGTTGGCCGTTTCCTTCGTGATCGAGCTTGATATGCCATAACGCTCAGTGTCCTTGATATAGGAGTCATTTATATATGGCCTTGGGTTTAATTCCCAAACACTGAATGGCAGTCTTTAGCTCTTTCAACTAATGAGATAATATTGCAACATGATGGCACTGCGTTATCACTTTGCGCTGTCACGCCAGTAATCATCTTCTCAACACGCCGAACAACGACAGAGAAACACAATGTTCATACTTTATGCAAACTGAATCGCAGAGGTAACTCAGAAGAGCTAACAGAGTAATTACAACATAGTGGCACTGCTCTATCACTGCCTAATCGACACTATGTCACGCCTGTAACCAATTTGACAAACACAGTGTATGCTGTAAGCCTTAACAGCTTTTAAGACAACTGCGAGGCACTTAGTTTACTTGTGATGTATAAAATTCACCGTTATATGAAAACGGTGAAGGTCAAGCTTTCTCGTTGACACAAACTGAATCGCGGAGTTCTGAGTCAAGGCTTATAAAATATACTATGTATTTGTCTGCCGTTTAGGCAAAGTTATCGATAACCCAGTACCATCTAGTGGCAATGTTATCTCGTTACTTGAAAGGACTAAAGACTGCCATTCAGTGTTTGGGAATTAAACCCAAGGCCATATATAAATGACTCCAATATCAAGGGCACTGAACGTAATGGCATATCAAGCTCAATCAACAAGAAAACAACCCACGGAAAGTCAAAAAAGACAAGAGTTATTAATCTTACAAACTTCGACTTTCCTTCTTGCAAATGTCTTGCCATAAAAGATTGTTAAACATAGCTAAACAATTCGAAACATGATTACACACTGCTTTGATTTCGTAAGCGTTAGTTGTCATCTTTGACTCTTTCCAGAATATAATCCCGAATTACAGAATCTGGAGAGCAACTAGGTTGTTTTGTTGTTGAAGGATTATGATGAATTTTAGTGTTTTAAAATTTTGGCGCAGAGTTGAAACCATAGGACGACAATCCGTAGTCAAAAAGTGGGGAGAGGGGGGGAGGCATTCGAGAGGAAGCAGTTCTAGTGGTATGCTTCCAGAGGCATGAGCCACCCTATGACCGCACCCACCGAAACCCAATGTTTCACATGAGAGAAGGCTCAATGTTTATCACTTATAAAACATTTTTTCTGCATTTCGCTTGATATGTGATGTACCACCTGAAATAATGGAAAATCATTTCAGCGCCATGGAATCACGGCATACGGATATTAAACGGATGCCATTCGAATTATCACAACCTGACGAAGTGTCGGAGCTACAAGTATTATTATCAAGTATTATAGGGCAATAACGGAATATATCCTTTGCCAAAGTATATGGGAGTGAGAGGTTTTCCAGCTAAGAGGCAGTAATCTTGTGCCACATTAGTACCTAAGATACCTTACTGTTTAACTCAGGGTGTCAGAAATCTTTAGCACTGTACAATGGCATAACCTTTAGGGCGCTAGTGAACGGAGCAGTAGACCACGTTGAGCCCATTTTTCTTCTCGGCAGGCGAAAGGGCTCTTAGCAGGCGTCCAGTGGCGGATCTAGAGTAAGTCAAAATAAATTACCACAGCTCATTCTAGGATATATTTACATTTTCAAATACCTTCAAAGCAACTTCATTGGTTAGATTTTATCCTTTTGAAATTCATAACCTATGACATTGTTATAAAGTTATTTTGAATTTAAAATTGAGCTGCTATAATTTATTTTGACTTACCCTGGATCCGCCACTGCAGGCGTCCTGGTTTTTCTACCTCCTAAGTAATCACGTGAGATATGCATGCACATATCGCATGTCCCACGTCCATTCCATACGTCTTCGAAAAGAACATTGCAAACTTCAATTTGTGATTTGCAACCCAAACTGAGCAATCGATTCATTGGCCACACTTTATTATATTTTTCCAGCTAAATTTTACATTGTAATAAAATTATTTGAAAGAATGGCAAAGATTTTGTCAAGAAGAGGAAATACTCTCCTCATTGTAGCAGCAGTATCGCTTGTTAACAATACTAGTAGCGACTTGGTTGCATCGATACGCGCCGAGGCTGCATTATTGCGCCAGATTTCAACATTTGCCTACAGTGGCTGATTCAATATTCCACACTTTGATTTTCGAAGTTTGAATTGATATTTATTTCCAACAAAGTTGCTATCCCGCAATGGTTTTAGCACTCTATTCGTATTGCTGTGCAGTTAGTAAAAAACTTTGCCGCATAATATAGATACAATGCAATAGTCAGTCGGCAACAGTTATTTATCAATGGAAATTACTAATTCGGCTTAAACGACACAGAAAAAAAGAACTAATATGAAGCAAGACTGAGAGTATCACAAAATATAGTAGTCTGACATGGTTATCAAAGTTCAGCTATTAAAGGTAAAAAACTCATCTGTTTGTGATTTATTCTTTAGAAAACCGATTTCTATACTTTATTGTCTTTGATTGTTAGAATCAACCACTCACAAAGCATGTTAGTATAGGTTGGAGCATGGCGAGCCAGTTTTGAGTTTTGAACACTCAAGTTCCGGAATATTCAATCAGTCACTATTAAAATGTTCTAAGCTGCAGATTGTTTTACTCTCTGCGAGGCGTTGGTATCGCCGTTAGTCTGAACACGAGATACATTCTCTGTCAATCCCGTCTGCGCTACCCTAAAAGATCGAGAAGAGGTACGATTTTAGGGAATTCAAGATAATTCTGAGAAATTGACTGTGTTAAGATAACGATTTCTCAGTTGGGTACGCTCTATTGTGAGTCTCATGCAAAGACCTACGAATTAATGAGAATTTAAGATAACAAAAACGCGAAAGTTGCAAAAAGTCAGTTTTAACATCATGCAACAGATTTGTAACCGACAAGCCGATATCGATCAGAGTGCGTTCGTATGGCTTGTGACAGCTTGTTGATGCCAAGTCTGTTGCAAGTTATCAACATGCTTGTTGCAAGTTGATTGTCAAAACTTGTTATCCACAGGCTTGCCACAAGTTGTTTCAACAAGTTGTAAAAAGTCTTCAAATGACGAGTTGCAACACTCAGTGGCGGATCTAGCGTAAGTCAAAATAAATTACCACAGCTCATTCTAGGATATATTTACATTTTAAAATACCTTCAAAGCAACTTCATTGGTTAGATTTTATTCTTTTGAAATTCATAACCTATGACATTGTTATAAAGTTATTTTGAATTTAAAATTGAGCTGCTATAATTTATTTTGACTTACCCTGGATCCGCCACTGTTGCAACAAGCCTGATTTTAACAGACTTGTTGCCACTTGATGAAACTGACAAGTTTGTGCAACTTGTTCAAAATTTTCAACAAGCTGGTAAGCAACTTGCAACAAGTCTGTGGCGTCTTTGTCTGGGTAATCCGCCTCAGTTCTGATCAAAATAATTTCTGGCCGCGCAAATACTCACACCTCTTCCATCTCTTCCATGTCAGAGTCTTGAGAAACATGAAGGTATGGATTGTCTGATCCTGATCGGAATTTATATCTTGAAAAATAATTGTAACCTGCAGTTAATCAAAGTATTAGCCTAAAATGTCAGGCGTTCTCCCGCTCCTAGGTATATACGAACAAGGTATTATCTAGTATCAAGCTTTCAACTTTCCCTGAAAATGAAGTGCCCGGAAAACTTAGGATCAACAAAAATTAATACTTAATTGATATGCACATTTGATGCGCCATTACAGACCAAACACAAATTTACAATTTTTTATGGTACGTCTGCGCGTGTGGTATATCAGAACTGTAAAGTCTAAAGTCTTTTTGTCACAGCAAAGTCAAGTTATTTAGTTGTTTTAGTATACGCTCGACTTATTATAATTGTATTTCGTAACCTTATACGACCGTAGCTTCGATTGTGGCAGTAAATAGTAATCAGTATAACTTGGTAAAGTTTTAAGGAAGGTCCAAAATGTCAATGCTTGCAATGTTTGGTAACGTGCGATCAGTGTTCTTCAAATTCATTTTAAGGCAATTTTTAACAATTGCCACTCCCATACTAGGTACAGGCAAACCACATGTACACAATGTGTGCCTAAGTTTTAAATATATATATTTCCGAAACCATTTCCGATCTTTTATTAAGCAAGCAATTGTTTTTTCTTTCAAAATACTAATTTCTTCGTCCAAACATAATACGACTTTTACCCGTCAATTGCTGAAAATTTACTGGACCAAACATCATCTTGGGCCTCCAATTTGGCTGACATTTCGGACGAAGATATTTCTATAATAAAACACGCTAGAAAATCACTCCTTTTCAATCACGGAAAACCGTAGATCAAAAACAACAATAGCAATTTGTTTGTTGTTACCATGGGTAGCTATGACGGGGCAGAAATTTGCGAACTAGTAAGTCTTTTTATCTTTAACCAGCTAGGAAAAAAGTTTGGCAAGAAAAACATTGGCTTGTATAGGGACGACGGTTTGGCGATTATTAAAACTGAACAGATCAGCACGTTTGGCAAACAAAACCAGAAAAGAGCTCCATAATGTTTTCAAACAATTTGGCCAAAAATAACAGCAGAAGCAAATTTAAAATTTTCTACACGTAACTTTTGACCTTGCTACCGTGTAAACCTTATAGGAAGCCCAATGACGATCCGTTATACATACACAAGCACTCTTACCACCCACCTAGCATTTTCAGGCAACTTCCAAGGGGCGGTTCGTTATTTAGGGGGGGGGAGCTGGTAATTTTTCAACATCAATATATATCATTCTCTTGACCTCCTCAAGAACAAGGGTTTAATTTTTGTGGCCTACCCCCTGTTGTTTGACCCAAAATTATGACCCCGCCTAGAATTCAACTTTTTCTCTCAATATCTGTTCATCTAAACATGAACATCTTATATTAAATATCAGCTCTGTCATATAACTATATTCTTTTAATGTATTAAAATACAACTGTATTTCTATGGAGCTTCTTTTATGCTCAAGGCGGAAACGTGGGCGCGTGGGTGGTTGAATAGCATGCATTCTTTTCTTTGTTTAGGTTGTTTACCTGAAATCTGATTTTGTGTTGGCAGGCCGAAACTATTTCCGATCTTTTATCAAGCAAGCAATTGTTTTTCTCTTTCAAAATAGTAATTTTTTGGTCCAAACGTAAATTACATCTTTTGGATCCTCCCGTGTAAGAAATAGTCTTTTTTATTATGGACCATTTTATGGTGAAATCTGTTTTGCTTTGCTTTAAGTGCCAAACGTGTTTCGAAAGTTCCGTTTCGTTCGAATGGTTATAACGGATCGTCATTGGGCTTCCTATAAGGTTTATATTTTCCGTTAGCAAGGTCGAAAGTTGCGTCTAAAAAGTTTACCACGTGTAAATTTGCTTCTACTGTTATTTTTAGGCCAAATTGTTCGAAGACTTTATGGGGCTCTTCTCTGGTTTTTTCCGCCAAACGTGCTGATCTGTTTTTAATAATCGCCAAACCGTCATCCCTATACAAGCCGATGTTTTCTTGCTAAACTTTTTTCCTAGGTGGTTTTAAGATGAAAAGACCTACTAGTTCGCAAATTTCTTCCCTGCAAACACTCTAACCACCCACCTAGCATTTTAAGGCAACTTCCAGCATCTATCAACAAGCGCATTTCAACGCTGTCATCTGACAAACAAGTATTCGACGATGCAGTACAAACATACCAAAATGCCCTACGACATAGCAACTTCAGCCACAAGCTGGAATACATGCAACATGTAACACAGCAACCACGCAGGAAAAGGCAACGCAACATCATTTGGTTTAACCCTCCATTCAGCAAAAATGTCAAGACAAACATCGCACGCAGTTTCCTCAAGCTTGTAGACACGCACTTTCCAATAGGCAACAAGTCACACAAAATTTTCAATAGGAATACAATTGCATGCAATTGCCCAAGAACTGGGATATTGATTCAAACCAAGGACTTGACTAATGATTCCTGTGTGTCGCTTGTTGAATGGATTATTAAAAGACTGGTACTTTCTGAAATATCGACATCAAACCAACATAGCCTGGAATGGGTTACAAGAGCCCCGAGAGGCATGTAAAAACCATATGAAAATAGTCACGTACGTAAAAAACTCATATTTGCAACTTAGATTTGCTTGGCTCTGTTTTAAGGGCCTTTGGCAACGACTAGCTCATGGCCAAATTTTAAAAAATCTGTTTTTTATTCTTATATGCACCAATGTCAGTAAGCACGAGTTGCTATTAGGAACTGATTTTTTTTATCTGGGAGATAAGGAGTGGGGTTAGATGTACTTCAAATTTCAATGTATACTTGAAAACAGAGGGGCTCGTCTGCTAACTTTTTATTCTTGCTGGCTAATTCTATCACCCCCTCCTTGCCGTCAATTAATTTGTCTTGAAAGGAAGTCTTTTTAGTGGCATTTCTTTGTGTATATCTTTCACATCACGGCAAAGTTTGACGCATATGATCTTGAAATGTTCAGGATCTATAGGGCTGTTTTCGGGGACGAAAGAACTCGTCTTCAAACCTGAGCTTGAAAATGCTGTAAGCGTTAACGAAGTCAATGAAGTAGAAAAAATGCCACGCATGATTATGGGATCGGCTACACAATCAATTTCTGAATCTGAACTTCGAATAGTCGGTGAAGTCGTCGTACCTGAGCTAATTATTTCCGAACCTGAACAAGCGGGTGACAAACTTTGCCAGCGTATAGTCGCGAAACTTGATCTGTTAGTAATTGAACCTGAAGAGTTGATGAACGAACAAAAACGAACAGCCCAACGAACTGTGCAGCCCACCCAAGGTGGAACTGATGCCGTTATTATCCTTGAAAGTTCCAGTGAGTCAGAAGACGGAGGCATCTTAGAGATTCAGCCACAAATAGTACTGTATGTTTTTATTCAATAACCTGTATTTATCTGACAGAAATAGGTATCGTTCTGTAAGTTATAGAAACGCTGAAAGAGAACGTTCATCCGACGTAGAAGATGTGGAATATTATAACAACAATATTCACCTTCCTATTTTCTCAAGAGACCGTCATGTACTTATTGGTTCGAAATAAAGACGTCTTCCCATCTAAAGTCTGCACAAGTCAACCATTTGACAAGTCAAACATCATTGTACATTTGCTGTAGACATGAACTCTCTTGCAAGTGCTAAGGATATCAAGTGCGATGACATGGGGGTCTGGGTGAACAGTGGTTGTCATAAGTCAAAAACGAAGACTTAGGTGTCTCTGTATTGCTTTCATCAGTCAAAGATCGCGATTCTGTTTTTCTTAAACGCGAGCATTCTAAATTAAAGCACGATTCACATAATGACGGCAGAAAACGGATAGATATCATAATTCATAAGTTTGACTTAATGCGTACATGTCTAGAAAAAAAAAGTAGAAACATTTTTGATAACTAATCATATTAACGAATTCCTTTCGCTTTATGTCGCCCAAAAAAATTCGTTAGGCAGAAAATAGGATTTACAAAGGGTAGTAAGACTATATGAATTTTTACTATACTGTATGAATGCATTAGTCATAACTGGAACTCTTTTCTCGAACAAAACCATACACAAAGCCACCTGGGTATCGTCTGATGGGAAAATAAAGAACCAAATAGACCATGTTCTCATTAACAAGAAGTTCCGCAACTCAGTAATCGATACCAGAGTCCATAGGTCAGCAGACATTGGAAGTGATCATTATCTTGTGTGCGCGAAAGTGAAGCTGAGACTACAGAAACAACCAAACAAACCTAGTAAAATAAGAACAAAGTTTGACATCCAAAAGTCGAAAAAAGAAGTGTTCAATGCATTCACAATCGAGTTGAAGAACAGATATCAAGTATCAGAGGATGAGACACCAAGTGTGTTGGATGAAGACGAAATAGAACGTGACTATCAAGTATTGGAAAAGGCAATTACGGAAGTTGCAGATGAAGTATTGGGTCGGCCAAAGAAGAAGAGAAAGCCATGGATAAGCGAGCAATCTTGGGCACTTGTGGATCAGAGAGAAGAGCTAAATAAGAAGATTTTAAATACACGCTCGGAGAGGGTCAAGAAGAGACTTAGAATGGAATATAAGGAAAAGAACAGAGTGGTGAAACGGAGCATGAGGTGTGACAAACGAAATGGATGGATAACATCGCAAGTAAAACAGAAGATGCTGCAAGGAAACAACATATGAGAACGTTATTTGGGTAGGCAAAAGTACTGTGCAATGGAAGATCGCGGAGCAGCGCAGCAATCCTAGATAAGAGCAGGAACCCTTTAAGTGGTAAAGCTGAAATACAGGAGAGATGGACAGAACATTTCAGGGAAGTACTTAACAGAGAAGAGCCAGAGGATTCAATTACAACAGAGGATGAGTGTGAGTTTGGACCTAGCGAAACAATAGAAGAAATTGTCGTTACCGAACCGACTCTGGAAGAAGTCAAAGTAGCAACTGCAGGACTGAAGAATGGGAAGTTACCAGAAATTGACTCGATCACAGCAGAGTTGTTAAAGGCGAACACAGAGTTCTCAGCAGAGAAGGTACATCAACTAATGGAGAAGGTGTGGAGACATGAAAAGATCCCTGATAAATGGAAGAAAGGGCTGATTACTAGGTTACCGAAGAAAGGGGGGAACCTTAAAAAATGCAAGAATTGGAGAGGCATAACACTACTTTCTGTGGTGGGTAAGATACTGTGAAGAATTTTCATAGATCGCATCAGAAATGGAGCTGATAACAGGCTGAGGAAGGAGCAAGGTGGTTATAGGAAGGGCAGAGGGACAACAGACCAGATTTTTATGCTGAGAAACATCGTAGAACAAGTCAACGAGTGGTTGTACATACTGTAAACTTCATAGATTTTGAGAAGGCATTTGAGTCCATCCACCCTTTGGTTAATCATGCGAAAATATGGAATCCCAGAGAAGATCATAAGGATGATGATAAAACTATTCTACGATGATTTCCAATGTGCTGTAGAAGATCAAGGAGAAGCATGTGAGTGGTTTAACATCAAAACTGGCGTCAAGCAGGGGTGTAACATGTCGGGTTTCTTATTTTTGATCATCATGGACTGGGTTATGAGACGAACTGTTAAGAGCGGGGATAATAGGATCAGGTGGAGATTAACGTCTAAGCTCGATGATTTAGATTTTGCGGATGACGTGGCACTTCTCTCTTCAACAAAGCAGCACATCCAGAATAAGACCACTAGAATGAATATAATAACGAAGCTAGACGAGTTGGACTGAAGATCAATAAGGAAAAGACAAAAGTGATAAGCATTAACGCAAGGAGCCAGGAAAAGATAACAGTCGATGGACAGGATATTAGTGAGGTGGAGACATTCAATTACTTGGGAGCCACAATATACAAGGACGGGGAGGAATGAAGGACATCAAAAACAAACTCTCAAAGGCAAGAGGATTTTTGTAAGACTAAAGAAAATATGGAACTCCAAAAGCATCTCAAGAAAAACCAAACGTAGATTATATAAGACCATAGTGGTACCCGTCCTGCTGTACGGATGCGAAACGTGGAAAATGAATAAGGGGAACGACAAGCGAATTAAAGTATTTCACAATACGTGTCTGAGTAGAATCCTAAGAATCGACTGGAAGGATCATGTTACCACTCAAGAGTTATTAGAGAAGGCAAACATGAAGCCTTTGAGTAGGGAGGTAAATCGGCGCCGATGGAAGGTAATCGGCCACATTCTGAGAAAAGACCAGAAGGATGATTGCAACATTGCAATGACATGGGCGCCGGAAGGGGAGAGAAAAACGGGGATAACCGAAAACGACCTGGAAACGGACAGTGGAAAAGAAAAGATGCAGGTTGGCGATCATGGGAAGACGCAAGAACTGCAGCAACCAACAGGGAAAAGTGGAGTACTTCTGTGGGAACCTTATGCGCCACGAGGCGCGTAGAAAATAGGTAACAGGTAACAGTAAGACTATAAGAGACGATGCATTTGGTGTTAACTCTTGTTAACCTTTACCTGGTCCTTGGCGCTTTGATTAACCTGAAAACACGTATTCAAAAGCACCCGGTACGAGGCAAGCTCAATTATACGTACACATAATTATTTCAAACACAGGGCAACAAGCATTATACTGATTGAAGTTTTTTGTAGTTCCCGATGAAGAAATATACCGTTATTTCTTGGTACAATATTATTTTAAAGGAGGCAAGGAAAATCCGTTCGAGCGCAACCGACACGGGAATTCGAAAAAGTCACAACCCGAGTACGTGGGAGAGTACTAAAGACCTTCTCGAGAAAGCGTCACAAGGAAAGGCACCCCGAGAGGCTGTAAGTCATGTTGTTAGGAAAGATTTAGGTGGAATAAGTTTGTGCATCGGAGTTGGCCAGTTACCGAGGAGTAGACAGCAGTCTAGTGATTTAAAACGAAATCGAAACTACGGGGTAATTGAAGAAACAGTAAAAATATGTCAGGAAAGCGAAGAGTATATGTTCCCTGGTATCCTCTTTTCAATGAAGCAAAAAAGCAGAGCAAGGACAGAAAGAGTGCATTCATACGCGACGTATTAGCAACTGACAGACAATTAAAAGGTTCTGTTGCAATGAAATGGAATTTCGACCATTTTCTGTAGATCCTACATTCGACATACTGTAGGACAGTTTAACGTCACGTCCATCTCCTACGAACACTTACTCTTGAAAACTAAACGAGATGACAAACATCCTAAATTGATGGCACGGTTTTGATTCACGAACGAAAAACTGAGGAAACTTATTCCACATTTGCCTCATCGCTCAGAATCATGGATAGATAGATAGATGGTTTATTAAAAATAATCTCATTTACAGCATTTACTGATTTGCAGAGATTTGCCTATTAACAATAAAAGTAGCTAAAAACTGCTAAATTAAAGAGTTCTTCTAATTAATAATATTAAACATTTTGATATCATAAAGATTTACATCTATATAGTTTTTAAGTTTATATTAAATTCTTGTGATGCCGATACGATAAAAGTTTTTTGGTGTCTATTCGTTGCACACTTGGGTGGATAAAAACGTCCTTTCCTTCGTAAATCATAAGAATGACCATCTTCGTTGAACGGAAGTAATTTATACAAATTGTTTTGAGGGTCAGACATAATCTTATCGAAGAATTTACTGCAGAGGTCCGGTCTTCGTTCCGAGAGGGTTGTGAGTATTGATTGATTTAATAATTCCTTATAAGAATAGTCGTATCCATATATTATACGCAAAGCTCTCCTTCGTACACGTTCGAGTGATTTGCTCAGGTATTCCGGAATACTGTAGTGATAGACTTGACATGCATAAAGAATAACAGATTGAATGAATGTAACATAAAATTTAACCAACTCTTCTGTTGATAATTTTGCCCGCTTCAACTGCTCCAAAAAGTATAACCTTTTAGAGGCTTTCTTAACCGTATCCTTAATATGCAAGTTCCATTTCAAATTATTCTGGATAGCAACTCCACGAATTTTAACTGATTCTACGATGTTTAAGGTAGATTGATCGACTAATATATCTTCATGACTTACATCATCACGGGTAAAGGAAATCCGCAGTTCTTTCATTTTTGAGGATGCAGCTGAAATTTATTCGCAATAGACCAATCATTGATTTGGTCAAGTAGCGTTTGTGCTTGGCTGTTATCTCCTTTTTTCACAACTTCGTGTGTAGTCGTATCATCGACATATTTAAAAACTCCATCGCTTGAGGCTACTTCCAAATCATTTATCATAATGATAAATAGCCATGGGCCTAACTTTGTACCTTGAGGTATTCCTGCTGGGACAGTTTTCCACTCCGAGAAACAGTCTTTCGCAAGTTTGACTCTCTGCTGTCGATTACTTAGGAAGTCACAGATCCAATTTACAACGAATGGGTTAATTTTGTACATGGAAAACTTATTGATGAGGATGTTGTAGTCAATCAAATCGAATGCCTTTTTATAGTCCAAAACAAATACTCTAACACTGGCACCGGTGCCATCTGTCGCTTTAGTCCATTGATGGATAACGTTAATTAGTGCATGAGAAGTGGAAGAGTGCGGTATACATCCATATTGGTCTTTTCCAATTTGTTCAAGTACTGCTGGTTTAACATGAACATGAACTACGTAATCTTCTGCGATCTTCGATAAAGTGGGAGTCAAAGATATTGGCCTAAGATCATTAGATATTATTCAATATCTGGTCGTTCGGTAAACATGAAATAATTTATCTCATCAATTTTTGGAGCTAGGGACATAACGTTGGAAACTACAATTGAAGGGACAAAATGATTAGGACTACTTTTGGTTGGGCATACACTGTTTTTGCTAAATGCTCCGACGGGTATTTTTATCCGAATACTTCCTTTATTAATTCTATTGATCAGTAAACTGTTGAAGGTTTCGTTTGTACTGACATCAATGGAGGAGGGTATAGCGAGGGTAGAGACGTAGAAAGGAGGAAAATAACCCCGATTCACAGGGAAAGGGGGATAATGGAATCTTGGTAAAGGGGCAGCTTGATGTATTGTATTAAAGAAGGGTCTTTGCATGTTATTATGGAATTGGCGGTTTTCATGTAAGAAGTCAAAGTTATTGCCCTTCTTACAAAATCTTCTTTTCCTCAGGAATGGACACGGGGTTAAATGTTTTGGACATTTAGAAAAAGGTCGGTTAAACCTACCAGTGACAGAGCCAGTCGTTGTTGGTTTAATTTTACTGGCTTTATTTAGATTGTAACTTCAGTTAGTTTGCTGCTATTCACAGGATCTGCATTTGAAGCCCCTAGCTGGTCGTTTGAACCGCTTAGTTGGTCATTTACGGTGAACACTGATTCATTAAACATACCAGATTCATTAAGTGGAGTTGTTCTACAGGGTGTCCCAAAAAAACCCCAAAACTATTGAAATCACCTATTGTTAACATTTGAATGCCCTAGCACTTGTTAAAAAATTAAAATATCTTTGTAAAGTACATTTGTTATGCTCATGGGAATATTGATAAAAACCAAATTGAATAGGCTAAAATAACCATGCATATAAAATTTGATTGCATTTATAATATGCACTCGTAGGTTTAATTTTTTTGTCTGGCATAAAAATGGTTAACACCGAGTGTTAGGCTTGTTTCAAACGTCGAATTTTGCATGCATCGAATGCAATTCAAACAATAGATAATTAGCTTACTCATCTCATTATCTATGTTTGAATTGCATTCGATGCATGCAAAATTCAACGTTTGAAATACAGTAGACTTAACGAAGAAAATATGCTTCTTACATCAAGCTTACTGTCCCTTGAGACTTCAATATTCGAAGTAATGAATAACAATGCAATGACCAACAGTTCCACTAATAGTACAAAACTTATCACTTCTAATGATCCTACACCTATAAACAAAGTTACAAAGATCGGGTAATTGACCCTAACATAAACACCTCCTACACCACTGGTCCAACTTCATTGAATGAATTTAACACCCATAATGAGATTACGACCGAGAATATTGCTAATGATCAGCCAAGCGTTTTAAACTCCGACTTAAACCAGCCAACTCAGAATATTATAAATACATTCCACATCACTGTACATATATCGCTATCCTGCTTGCGAATAACGGGATTCAAAGTCTTTTTGTTTAGATCGCATAGAGTTAATTTGAGTTATTAGATCGCTTGTAATGTCCACTAGATTTGCAAAATCTGCTTTAAAACACGAAAACTGCGATACAGATGGTTCAGTTACTTCGCCAACACTGCTACAAACTTTATTCGCTGATGCCTCGTATAAAGAATTTGCATTATTCGGGCCCCAATTGATCAACTTTTCAAGCTTCGACTTAAGATTCCCTTCAGCATCGTCGCTCTGTATAAAAAGCTTTCTCGAACGAGGACCAAGCCATTTAATAATATATCCCCCTTCTTCTTCGCTTTTGAAGACTTAACGTCTCCTCCAGGAGCTTTCCACTTGCCTTTTAGATTTAATACTGCGGTAACAAACCTCCTTAAATCCTCGTAGGTTTCAAGCCATAAGTATGTTTCACTAACATATGTCAGACCGCAGCTAAGATCATTCATGGTTGGTTAAAACCGTAGATTTGTTTGAACTACAACAGAGCGAAAAAATACACGTCCGCACTCGACTAAACCACCTCGTACACAACCAGACTTGCGTTCCGTACGGATGATGAAAAGATGATGAAAAGGCAATAGCAAACGCATTCAACAATAACTTGCAGTGTGCAACGCACCTTCTTTATATATATATATATATATATATATATATATATATATATATATATATATATATATATATATATATATATATATATATATATATATATATATATATATATATATTATTTAGTAGAATCATACTAGCGTACTAATGCAAATGCTGTAATTTGATTGGCTACTCTACTCGCTATCTATTCCTCTTTAGTATAAATTTCCAGGTGACTATTGATTTTCGTGCATTCTGATTGGTCAAGATTCGCTGTCTCTGAAGTGATAGTCACTGACCAGTGACTATAGCTTTTTGATTTTTGCTTTTCTATTCAGTAATGAATTTGAAGTGAATTTTTGTAAAGTTTAGTTGATTATTATTTCATTTCATCACTGTTTGACATCTTGCGATCTAATGGCAAATGGCCTACAAACACGGACTTTGAATAATTGTTTTGGTTTCGATCATGAATTCATGATGTTATAAGATCGAATTACGATATCGCATGATGTTCAAGGACACTCAAGTTGACAAGTTCTGGGTCACTGTATTGATCAATGTCAAACAATGTAACTATTATGCAAAGAAGAGTGCACAACCCGTAGGGTGCTTTATTTAAACACATTCAAAAATATCTTTAGTACTAAATAAAGCACCCTACGGGTTGTGCACTTTTCTCTGCATAATATAGTTACATTGTATGACATTGATCACTACAGTGACCCTGAACTTGAGTGTCCTTGAACATCATGCGATATCGTAATTCGATCTTATAACATCATGAATTCATGATCGAAACCAAAACAATTATTCAAGGTCAATATAAGTCCGTGTTTGAAGACCATTTGCCATTAGATCGCAAGATGCCAAACAGCGATGAAACGATTAAATACCTTGAAATGTTTTTGGTGAGCCTTCCAACTTTTAAACCGCCGTCCAGAGTCCCAAGGTCTGGAGCAAACGATATTTCGTTTGTAGCTGGGAAGGCAATATTGCAAAGAAAAGGTACACCAAGTCAATCACTTGAGTAGATGTCTGGATATGTTAAATTATATTACTATAAAGCACTCTTTGGATTGTGCACTATACTATTAATGCAGACAGCGGGAAAATGGGGTTACCTAGCTGATCGTTAATTGTAAGACCTAACCAATGGGTATAAGGCTTTTAGCTATATGTGAAACAAACACATTCAAAAATATCTTTATATATATATATATAAAGTTCCCACATCATCCTTTACGCGATTACAGTTTAAGGTTTGAAAGGACAACCTTTTTTTAATTAGCTGTATACCATGCTTCTTCAGCATGTTCTCTTCCCTGCAATTAATAATATTTGTAAATTGTACATCGTCCTTCAATTAATAATAATTGTAAATTTTAGGGCCAGCTTTAAAGAACAAAGCAATATTTTTTCTAACATTAGTTGTAAGATAGTTCAGGGCAAAGACAGATAAAGTAGACGAGGTAAGCTATAAGAATCAAGTGTTAAGCACCAGTTCCCATAGAGTATTTTAATAAAACACAAAACAATAGTCAATAGACACTCCGAAAATTGTAAACATTTTAATTCTTAACGTTTCGTCTATAAATTGAAGTCATCTTCTGAAGAATGCATTGGCATCGAAATTGGTAATGCATTGGCATTTGGCATTCTTCTGAAGATAAATTGAATTTTATTACAGACGAAACGTTAAAAATTAAAATGTTTAAACTGACCTACTTTTGCTCCCTGGTTGTGTCCAGCCCAGCCCTGGTTGTGACCGCCCCCGCTAACGAATGATCACGTGTGTAAAATGTCTGAATAATTTATCCTCCTGCCAAAATGGCGACTGATCGGGGGCCTCCTTCTCAAAGTACAGCGTATTTGGCAAGTGGAGGTACCTTCTCTTCACCTGCAAGACCTTTTATTGGCGGTTATGATGTAGAATTTGTTTCTGCTGTCCCCCCAGACTACATTTGTCCTATATGTCAGTTAGTTTGTCGAGATCCAGTGCAAACTACAGAGTGTGGACATCGGTTTTGTGAGAGCTGCTTGGAGCCGATTCTGAGGTCAGAAATTGATCGGATTTTTTTACGATTTCTGCAGTCTGTACGATCATTTTTGTCTCATAGGCTTTGTATTTTATACCAGGAAAAATGGATCTTTTTGTCCTCTCGACAGACGAGCATTGACGCGGGAAAAGGTCTGTATTTTTCAGTGCCATATATACATTTTTTATTCAGATAAGAAAGTATTTCGTTGTACGAAACGAGTGTTGAAAATAATTATTGTGCATTTGATTGGCTTTTGCTATTTGTATCTGCTATTGTAGTTTGTACATTATTTGTTCTGTGCTCAAAATATGAACAAGGAAAAATTATGCCGGATATAAAACAATAATTTGTACAATAATGAATGAAATGTTGACGCATTTGAAAGGTGTTAATCCTTTAATAACTGCAGCTTGTTGTCTTTAATTTACTGAAAGCTTAAATTGGCTTTTGGTTGTGAGTTCAATTTTTGGTGTTTATAAAGTATGATGTAAGGAATGAATTTGTGCATTTTATGTTGGCCAGTCACGTTTCAAAATTTACTAAATGACTGGCAGTCAAGGAATAGGTATGCAGGTCTCTCATGATCTGATCCTAGGTAGCCCAAAATTGTTTAGTGTTTTGATAATTCAAACATCCATTCAGTTTTCAGTTGAGATCTGTGGCATAGCGGTAGTTGCCTAATTGTATACATATATTAATAAGGTCGGCAACTAAATACAAATTATCACAATTTTATGATCTACAACCTCAAGAATATCGACAAAAAACATTGAAAATATACCAGATAACACCATTGATGAATTTGAGTTTATTGGCTGCTGAAATTTCAGTAATTTCAGCAGCCAATGAAATAACTGCTTCGTCATTTGAAGCGAAAACCAGTGTCAGGTAAACACCATCCAGCATCGTCACGGCGAAAAAAAATATAACAACACGCAATACTTTGCTAAATTTTAATTATTTTTCGAGTCGTTTGCAACCAAAAAACTTACCAGAAAGCAAGTAAAAATATCAAATTTTAGAGTTATGTAGTTTGTTTTGTGTTATCTGGTATATTTTCAATGTTTTTTGTCGATATTCTTGAGTTGATAGATCGTAAAATTGTAATAATTTGTATTTAGTTGCCAACCTTATTAATATATATATACAATTACGCAACTACCGCTACACCACAGACCTCAATATAAACTGAATGGATGTTTAAATTTATCAAAACACTGAACAATTTTGGGCTACCTAGGATCTCATCAGATATTTAAAGCTAGTAATGTTGCCAGACAAACACATTGCTATGGTAGTTTTACAACTCCATTCTTGTTTTCCTGTCATTTCATGTTGCTGTCACCATTTAGTCGGATATCGTTTTCTTTTCTCTCTCTACATGTTGCCATTTCAAGGAAATTTTGCCTGTTGAAACAAGGCCTTAATTTTACTGTTACCCTTAGTGAAGTTGATCATTGCTGATCTTGGTATTCTTACACAACCGCAATACACATTCCATGCCAAAGCTTTATAGGCGCTCATTCTTGATTTGTGTCACAATGTCATTCTGTTGAAAAAACCAAAGGGTTTCCAGTTATGACAATTTTTTTTGTTCGGGAGGGGGGGGGTCATCACAAGAAATTATAAAAAACGCGGCAACTTATCAAAGGAATAGTGGGAATTTTGAAAGAATTCCAGTAATGCTCAGAAAGTATACAGCATGTTATTTTATGCTGGATCCGACATTGTCAAAGAGACAAATTGAAACCTTTCTTTCGCTGCCAGGGAATGTAAACAAGACAAAACAAGATTCTAATATTTTTAGAAAAGTGCAACTTCATGTGGTGTTTTGAAGGATTTGGAGGATATACACTTGTCTTTTACACTGCTAAAACCTGGTTCACACTCTTGTCCTAAGATCGGTTATGACTTCTTGTGATTGAATGAATTTTACACAATTGCAAAAGCAGACTAATATTTGTCTTGTACTTTAGTTTATTCACTCACAACGTGAGGAGAAAATCTGCAATTCTTACGACAGGTGACTGTGTGAACCAGGCCTAACATGAAAACACAAGCATTATCTTAGTAAATAGACACTAGCAACGATATTGTTCTCGTTCAGGTTTATGCTGACCGAGCGTGCAAACGAACAATTAACTCTCTTGAAGTGAAATGCCAGAATTATGGTTGTGAATGTGAATGGTCTGGAGAGCTAGCAAATTTGCCAGTATGTACTCAGTTTTTATGCTGTTTTAAAATTACATTGTACAGTATAATGATACCTTAGAGTAAGGTAAACTTTTCATGTCTTCCAATGTTAAATATGTTGGCAGTAAATATGTAATAATTTTATTTTAGACTCATCTAGAAGATTGTAAACATTCTCCAATAACATGCATCAATAAATGTGGAAGAACTGATATCCCTAGGGATCAAGTAAGTTATATGGGCATGCAATTGTTAAAACAAATTCCAAACAAACAAACAAACAAGATGTAAAATTGAAACTGTAAATTTTCGACTTTATCATGTTCACACAGAATCATTTGTTTTTTACTTTAGTTTTTTTAATTGTCGGCTTGTTGCCGTTTGTACATAACTTAATATTCTTCTATATTTGATTAGATGGGCAGTCATATCGATGTTGATGGTGACTGTCCACTGGCAGTTGTACCATGCAAGTATTGCGACATTGGATGCAAATTGAAGGTACTGGGTCTAAGGCCTGGTTTATACGCGTGCTATGAGCGCATCGAACTAATTATTTAAATAATGAGCACGCTCATAGCACGCCATATAAATCAAACTGGTTCACTTCCTGAATTAGGTTCGCTCCTGACCGTGCGGCTCGCTCGTTAATGGCGTTCTGAACGCTAATAGCACGGTTAAGCACGTCTCTGATTTAAAGCTAGCTCGAGCAGCGAACCAAATTACATGCTAATTGCCTATAATTTATTATAATCTAAAACATATTTATAGCTCAACTAACAAATTTGGCTTGCTGACCTTCGTTACGTATAAATAAAAAATACATACAAGCGTGCCAGACCGTGCTACATAAATAATTAGTTCGGTGCGCTCATAGGACGCCGTATAAACCAGGCTTAAGTTTCTTAGGAGCTGATTACAGGATCCCGCTTACATGGGATTAAATTAAGCATAAAATGATCTTGAGGTATTGAAAAAAGTCGTTTTATGAAGTACAAAACAACCAAAGTTAGAATGCCTTCAGTACTGATCAATGGAAAAGATATATTTTACAAAAATTTATGCCAGACACTATTTTGTTTATTTCATATTTCAGCAAAACAAAAATCTCAAGCAATCAAGAATTAGACATTTTTTATATCATAAACTATGACTCATTTCAATACATCAAAATCATGTTATGCTTCATTTGATCCGGGTAAGCGGGATCATATAATCAGACCCTTAGAGTTTTCACCAACATTCTTCCACACCCTATCTTAGTTACTTGCTCATTAGATTGTACGTGTTTTTTCCCCAAATTGTGCTTGAAACCGCAAGTACTACCCATACTTCTACACTTTCTAGACACGACGTAACGAGCTAGAACAACATTTAAGAGATTCTGTCCAAACCCATCTCGATATGGCTCATGTGCGTATCAGGGAACTGGAAACTAAACAAGAACAAGTTTGTATTGGAGGACGATTTCTGTGGAAGATCTCAAACTACACTCAGTTATGTCAGCAATCTGCCACGCGGAAAGAAAAAGAAAAGCTATGCAGTCCACCGTTTTATACTGGAGAATACGGTTATAAATTGCGTGCTGAGGCATTTCTCAATGGTTTGGGTCAAGGGAAAGGATCTCATCTCTCGCTCTATGTCGTTATTTTGAAAGGCGATCACGACGCCATCTTGCAATGGCCTTTTAAGCAAAAGGTTGATTTCGTGCTTGTGGATCAAGATAATGAACCCAGTAATCGTCAGAATAAAGTCTGGAGGCTGCAGTGTGATCGAAACAGTGATTATTTTCAAAGGCCAAATAAGATGAAGAGCCTTGGATTTGGCTGTCCGAAATTTGTTTCACTCGAGACACTTGCCACAAGAAACTATATTAAAGATAATACAATATTCATCAGAGTTGATGTCGAACCATTTGATCCATTTGCTTAGCTTATGCTCGGCATTTGCGAACACTATCTAGTAATAACCCCAATCATGCCATGCACGATAAAAGGCATGATTGAGAGATCTTTGATAATGATATAACTATTTGGCAATCGCTGTGTACTTTGTACAAGAAAACCGAGGAATGTTGCCATGTCTAGAAAATGAACAGTGGAGGCTAATAGGCGACCATATTTTTATGTAGTGGAAATTATTGGCTATGTTTCTAGTTCCTAGCAATATGGTTATTGACGGAGTTAAGTTAAAGACGTTTGAAATAAAACGATCAAACTAACGCTAATTTATGAAGCGTTGATTAGAAACAATGTACAAATTCATGACAATTAATGTACATAAAATGAAGCAATACCTCAAAATTCAGAAACTTGTACTGGAAAAACAACTGCCCAAACTTGATTAAATTTATTCCAGTAAGCTGTTTTGAAATTGAGTGGTGTTTCAAGAGAGTGAGTATTGAGTGGGCAGTCACAAATTGTGCACGAGTGTTTTAACCGTTTTTAATTTAGGAAAACACATGATTGTGCTGAAAGCATCAAGTAGCAACCAATCAAGATCGAATGACTCGACTCCATGCAAGATAGAATTCCAATCATCAGCTCTTATCCTCGTTTGACCCATAGCATTTATTAAATAAACTGCACCCTAACTGACCAGTGGTAGTGTCGTTAAATTACGAATTTACTTTCATAAGCACAATTTTTGGAAAAGAACTTGAGAGCCATAATTTTGTTAGCTAGGCCTAGGGTTCAGCCTCAATAAAGCCCCTGGGTAGGACGCTGGGCTAAGGTTTAAATCTAAAGCGTTTTGTATCTGAGGGCGAAATACAGAGCTTCTCCAAAGATAAATATATGCAATGGTTGGCAATGAACGAGACAGGTCGTATGCTATTCAGATTTTGGCTTATGTGATTGAATAAATATGTGTAAAGACGTTGTTGCTTTTTTGTTTGTCGTTGCAGTGTGCTTGCAACTGGTAAACAGAAATAATGGCGTTGGTAGTCGTTCCATGCGCCAGAATCAAATACGTAGCAAGGTAGTAGCAATGATTAGGATTTTTTGTGAAAATAAAATATTTGTTATAGTCATAGAAGTACAGAATTGTAACATCAGTCACATCTTGCACATGCTCAAAAAACACCATTGCATAGCCTTGCATATTTAACTTGCAATTACCTAATATTTCTGCTAAAATTATTATTTTTTTGAATGACATTCTGTACATTGACTAATTCAGGTTTCCATTCAAATAAGTTATTTTGGGGTTTTTTCTATTTTTCTTTGATCACTATCCATTGTCGAACTGCATCCTGGTAAATGCTCAGTATATATGCGAAGTCATGATTATTTGGTAGGGATAAATTTTAAATTCATGGTAACCCAAGATTTTCAAAAACATTTTGTTTAAACAAGTTTATTTTTGCTGTATGGTCGAGTCCTCTTCCCACATCTTAAGCACTTGCGACATAAGCACAAGCTGAAACCAAAGACAAAACAACGAAATACAGTGAAGTGTGCGACGTAACCACCGAGACAAGCACAACCATGATATAACAAAAGCAAATTCAAAAGAAAATTGTTTCTGCTTTGTCTTAATCCGTAAACCTCTACTGTATACGTAGTGCTTCTGCTTATGTTGCTAGTGCAAAGCAGACAGTGCCACCTGTGATTTATGTCGTCGCAGCAATGTAACACTATATAATGTAATTTCATGTTTATTATATGTTACAGAAAATTATAAGATTTAATGTTAATTAAAGAGACTTCTATGGTATATTATAAAATGTTGAACCATATTAATGCACCACTGCTTTTGTAAAATCATGCGAGCACTTAATATTGACAGGGTGAGTATGTCGTTCTTCTAGCATCTAATACGTTTTCGCTGATTATTTCGCTTTTAAGAATACCTCTTGCAACAAATAAACAAACTTGAGACTAAATCGCATCGTTGAGCAGGTGACACGGTGCCTACAAGTGTGGTATACTATACGCAGGGGCCTCAGGCGACTATTCATCAACTATTTCAGTTAACAAACCAACATCAATTACGAAAGCAGACAGACTTTGGAACGTGAATTTATGTGTGATAAAATTACATGCATGCATGTACTGTTGATTAATCCCTATTTTCGTCTAAAAGTAACAGCAAACCATATAGGAGTCCATTTATGTACATCCCGATTGTTTTGTTTAAAAACGCACCATTAACAATATTTTCAGCGTAAAAATCATCCCACATCCTATGCAAGATATAATTACTTGTCATCAGGTTTTTGAAATGTCTGTATAAGACGCAGTAAAAAGTTTGATGCCTGAGAACTTTCGAAGAAGATCTGTTCATTCAAATATTGGGGAAATGAGCAATCTAGTGAATCCACTGCCAATGGCGTGTACTCTATTTCTGCGAATTCTGGGTCATGAGTTAACAAAAATTGCAAGTCTAGAAAAAAGAAGACTAATGATTAAGTTGTCTTCGTTAATCTTGAGCTGTTTGTACTGTATTACAAAGATGTTACAACTGCATTAAATATGTTCTCTTTCTGTATTGCACTCATACTTTAACGATTGTTTTGTGTATAGATGTGTGATTTTACTCCTGCTGCACAACCAAAACAAAGTGAAATGGTGCCTTTTTTAATCCAGCTTTGGATTTTCACTTCTTGAATATAATGTGCAACCGAACATACTAGAAATATTTGTCTAGCTTTATAAGGTATACTTCTTTTTATTATATAGACAAGTGTAAAATCCTTATCTAGAGACGAAGGCTTATCACGTCAAAACCTCACCACAAGTTGATTGACAAACACAAAGGGTTGTTGTATAGGGCCAATCGTGTAGAAATGACATTAAAGGGAAATGGCAACAAAATTTTTTATCGTCTCATTTGAAAGAGACTCTAAAACAATATATAGAAGTCTATTACCTAAATTTTATATCTGTCTTATTTCGTGAAATATTTTCATTTGAAATTTTAAGTTGTCCGCCATCTTGGATATTTGTGGATATGTACGACACGTCACAACAGGGGTCACGCGATCTTTTTTTCTTACCACACAATGATTAATATGCTCTCATAACCGCATGTACGGTAGGTCTTTCGGATTTCAGCACGGACTGAGAAGATTTCAAACAATATTTTATTTGTGGTAGGTATTTAGAAGTAACTTCGACTGGCTTATCCCTGTTGTGACGTCACCAAAACATTGTTAATGAAGTTAAAAATTAATCCAAGATGGCGAACAGTTCGTTGAATTAAGTGAGAATATCTCCCGAAGTAAAACAGATATAAAAATTCTGTAATAAACTTCTATATATTGTTTTAGAGTCTCTTTCAAATGAGACAATTAAATTTTTTGTTGCCATTTCCCTTTAACGGTGACGAGAAGATATAAATATTATTTTTGAATGGTAAAAACAATATTTTACATAAAGAGCGCAGCGAATGAGTTTACTTTACCATGCAACTGGGCAACAATAAAAAAAAGACAAAAGTGAGATATGAAAAATGTGTCCAGTGTTTTAGTTTTCGGGAAAACAGCCATATAGTAAATAACATGTATGTATACACTAGCTCGATACGTATTTCATGGGCTGTTTAATGGCAGAAAAAACGAGACAACATTCCGCTAGTTTGAAAATTTATCATTCCATACCTTGTGAATGCACTGTCTTCACAGAACATCGGAATTTATCATAAACAGCCAAACTGTGTCCATCCTCATCCTCGACCACTTTCTCCACAGTTACGCTTGTGAGGATTTTATAGAAGTCCAAAACTTCTCGTTGGTTCTCAATAGTTCCCTGAAACAAAACATGAATAAATGCCTGAAACCATGGCCAGACATCAGCATGTTTCGAAATGATGTTTATAAACGTTTTTTCATGTACTTTATACTGACGTTCCATTGCGAACTAGATATTTATATAGATTACGAAGTCACATGTCAACGAAACGTCGATCACAAACGCTTGGTCAAATTTCCTATACCATTTTTTCCCACCTGTAGTTCTGCTTCTCTGTCTTTTAAAACCTCATGTTTAACTTCATTTTGCCTTACTTTCATATCTTCAACTAGAAATAACATAATCGTCGATATATAGCATCATTCAACTATAAGCGCAGAAATCTCTTAGAATGCAAAATATTATACACAAGAGGATTTGTATAGCTAAATTTTAACACTAATGATCATGATTTGAAATGGAAAACCAAGTGCCTACTTACACCGAGCACCTCTATTATATGTGGGTAACATGCAGGTCAATTATATCTGCCACTACATAGATAAGATGATCAAACCAAAATTTCAAATACTATAATATTCACTCTACAGTGCGAACCATGGTATTAGTTTTATAAGATATTTATGTCGTACGTATTCAAAACGAGCAGTGTTATTCATTAAAACTTACGAACATCATAACAAAGTCGTGAGAAGATCCTGGCGATGTTGATATTTCATATTAGATACATGACTGAAAAAATATGACACTGTTCCATATTTGAGGTGGACCACGCTATTAGTTTTAAAAATATGATATATATATATATATATATATATATATATATATATATATATATATATATATATATATATATATATATATATATATATATATATATATATATATATATATATATATATAAGTAAAACAGATATAAAAATTTTGTAATAGACTTTTATGTATTATTTTAGAGTCTCTTTTAAATGAGAAAATAATTTTTTTTGTTGCCTTTTCCCTTTAATTGGAAGCGGAAACGACATTCTCTAACCAAAAACAGCATAGGTAACAACAAGAGAATGTTTTAGTTAGAAAATAAACGAACTTGATGTCATAGTTGAAGGATTTTTCAAAGATTACGTGGAACGGTGGAAAAGAAGGATTCTGGATTTCTAAAATGGATAAAAATGGGAGGTATTAGGCGTTTGAAGGAGAACTGTTCGTAAATTATCATGATCAACGTCTGTCAACATTTGGAGAAAGTTTGCTTTGCCATATATCTTCAAAACTAGCAATGATGGATTCCTGATAAGCAATAATAATTCTAAAAGTACCTCCATTGGTGTCGTGGAATACACGTTTGGAACTGGATTGAGGCAAAAAAATGCTTGAGAGCACAACAGAAGTTTGTCCTTTTGACGGGCAGATGAAATAAGCATGATAAAGCTTGGAAAATGCATGCATGCATGGGTTAGATTATTGATATTCAATGATGGTATGTGACCGGTGAGGCTAAGGAATCAACAAAAAAGTGGTAAAGTAATCGAGTTCTGCTGGTAACAGCGGAAATAAGGATCAGAGGTCTCTTTTGCACATTTAGGCACATATGAAGACATGTTGGTTGCTAATAATACGGATCTAAATTATCGTTCTACCACTTCTTTGGCAGGTACCTAAAACCTTTCATCAGAAGTTCCTTTTCCCAGCATTAGGGCATTATCATGTTGATCTCGACTTGTCTGTCTCGACTTGTTGCGCTTTCATGCACTTTTCGCTTAATCCAGTTTCTTCCATGACAGTAGTTACGTACCCTGGTTGCCAGAGGTTCTTGTATCTCCGCCTTGTATTCTCCGTAGAATACAAGGCGGAGATACAAGAACCTCTGGCAACCAGGGTAGTAGTTAAGGTACATTCTTAGAATCAATATTGCTTACCAGGAATCCTTCATTGCCAGCTTTAAAGATATTTGGGAAAGCAAACTTTCTCAAAATGTTGACAGACGTTGATCATGATAATTTACGAACAGTTCTCCTTCAAACGTCTAATACCTCCCATTCTTATCCATTTTAGAAATCCAAAATCCCTCTTTTCCACCGTTCCACGTAATTTTTGAAAAATCCTTCAACTATGACACCAAGTTCGTTTATTTTCTAACTAAAACATTCTCTTGTTGTTACCTTTGCTGTTTTTGGTTAAAGAATGTCGTTTCTACTTCTAATTAAGTTAAACGACGTCCTATCGTGTTATCATATTTTTAAAACTAATAGCGTGGTTCACCTCAAATATGGAACAGCGCCATATTTTTTTGTCATGTGACTAACATGAAATGTCAACATCGCCAGGATCTTCTCACGACTTTGTTTTGATGTTCGTAAGTTTTAATGAATAACACTGCTCATCTTGAATACGTACGGCATAAATATCTTATAAAACTGATACCATGGTTCGCACTGTAGTTAAAAGTACATGCGTGTTTTTGCACACCAACCTTTCTCGCTTAAATTTTGAATGTCTTTTTCGTAAACTCTTCTTTTCTGCTCCAATTCGGATATGTTATTATTGCTGGTCGCCAGTTCCTGTTTAAGCGAGCTAATTTCTTGATGATTATTTTCCAGTTTACATTTCAACTCCTCTATAAAAGCCTCCCTAGCTGCGTTTAAAAAATAAGGGACATTTTTACTACGGATACAGTTCAAACTTACAACAGAGTTCATCAAGTGTGGGGGTCACTCAAGAGGAAACCAAACACAACTAAACTAGTTTATTATATATCAAGTGTCAAAGCCACTGTCGAAGCTCATTCATTCTAGTGACACGTGACAGTTATGAAATTCAACTGTTGACCGCACGAGGTCTGCGAGGGCATTAAAAGTATCAATGCCCGTTACTGATAAAACCGGAATTCATGTATGTTTTACGTGCACCTATTAGGCCGAAAGTTGCTTTTCGTGTTTTCAAACCAATGGAGGACGAAACAAGTTTGTTTTCCCGATTTTCATTGGAAATAAAACAGTTTTTGTCTATTAAGGTTCTTATCGATGAGCTAAAATAAAAATATGCTGTCATATCCATTTAAAGAACACTGAACCACATCATTAATTAAGACCGAAACAGTGTGATTGGTATTGAATTTCAGCAAGTAGCATGCCTTCAATCAAATACATGCGAACATTAACACTAACATATGAGCTGTATGAAAAAATGTATCAATAATTAATTTGCATTTCATTTTGCTAAGATTTCTTATCATGGACAACGAAATGTTTCCACACGGTAGATTCTAAATTTCTTACGTAATTACATCAATACAAATTGCGAACAAGTCTAAATTAACCCAAATCATTACAAGAGTAATCAAGATAATTTTAAAAGTCAACAAACATTTAGATTGTTAAAAGCGATACACAGTTTTATCAAAAAAGAAAAAAATATGTAATTCGTGGTACCTTTAACAAGGTCTTCAAAATTTCTTTGGGAATTTAAAAATTTGTCCTGAAGATCATTCATCGTGTTCAAAAGTTGAAAATATTTTCGTTGGTAATCTTCTTCGATCGCCTATAAAGCAGCAAGAATTGTCATCGTAGAACAGTCCTTTTGGGGAACTTTTATAAAAAATGCACTTCAATTTTCTTTCTTTTTTTCACTGTTAACTGTCATTATTTGTTTAGCATTTTCAAATATAAAATATAAAAAATATAGAGAATTGACCAGACGAGAGATACGCTTTGTCAAGTTTGCCTGATCTCAGTACAACAAACTTGAAATACAAAAACTTGACATACATTACAACCACATAAACCAGAATGGGAAGATGTGTTAATATCATGCATTTATTACCACACTTGCATATATAAACATATTGATAATTATATAACTATTAAAATATGTTTTATAAAATACGATGCAATGACATACCGTCGTCTCACTTTCAACATTAGTAGAGCTAATTCCACTCTCCCTGACAGTTTCTATGCTGATGTTTTCATTCCTAGGTGATGATAAAACTCCACCAGTAGTTGTGTTATTGATATCTTGAACCATATACTGAACTTGTCTTTCATGGTTTGGAGGTTCTTCTGAACATTCTTTCGATGTTGTTTGAGACTTCACCAACGGTGCTGGTGCATTTATCTTTTCTTGACCATTACTCTGTAATTCTGTTCTTACAAACTTCCTCACTTGAGAACGTGGAGCTTTCCTACGAGATATACTCTCCTGCGGTGAAGCGGGTTGTTCTTCCGGTGCGACATTTTCATCATGGTTGTCTGGAGGAACTGTGACTCTTGTCGCTACAGGTAAAGCGATGTGCGCATTCTCAGGTTTGGGTGATTCCTTGGAAAACTCGTCATCTAGTTTTCTTTTTTTAGTCTAAAAATAGGAATTTGGAAGTTTTAACTTTCAGGCACATAGGACTTCCTCATTTAAACATCTTAAACAGCAGAAGAAACAATTTTTGATCCAGGAAATATGAACAAAATCGTTCATCACAGGTAAAAAGAGCATCTTAAAATTACTAAAATTGCAAAGTTTGGTGGCAAATATTTTGTATATATTGCAAGTGTGGCAGGCTTCTGTATAATACAAATACATACAAAATTCGCAAACTTCGAGGGGCTATGTTTATGCTAGATAACGGTATGTAAAACATTGCGAAACCTTCCTTAACTGTGATGAACGATTTTGTTCATTGTGCCTGGATCAAAATTTAGCTCATTATGGGAATTATCCGGGCTGCTGGCAATGCCCGCGACCAAATTTGAAATCAATCGTCTGATTACTGGACATGTGTCCTTGTAGTGAGAATATCTAATCTCAATTTAGCAAATACCAGTATTTATTTACTTGAAAATTGCGTTACATAGTTAACGTTGCAGTGTTATGATACAAGTGGTGAGATGCGCCAAGATTCTAGGCTTAGCTGTTTCCAACTATCTAACTGGAATGAACACGTTCAGCAAATTTCGAAAGAGGTCAAAAAAGATTGTATTCGATTGTCTAACCCAATTAAAGAGAGCTAATGTTGACTCTACATTACATGTGTCAGACCAATTACAGAATATACGCGCCCAGCATTTCATAACAGCTTAACTAACTGTCTAACGACAAGAAAACTATCTTCCCACTTTGCAAACCCTCTAATACCAGACAACAAGAACTTACAGAAAGCTTGTTTCAGGACATTGAGTCAAATAATGATCATAAATTGCATAATTTACTTCCGCCGCTTATTGAAATGACACTACTCTAAGAAGAGTACATATAACGTAACATCTAAGGCAGAATGGTTTCGAAATATAACCTATATAACACTGAAATCATAATATGTAACTTAATACTATTTCACGTTGTAACATTTAACTAGATTCAGCCTCTGGCCGCGATGTTTTATATCATTACTTTATCTATCTATCCAATACTGATTTTTATCGACATATACATCCAATACTGATTTTTATCCAAAAATCAAGTTTACAGACGCTACGTTTCGATCCAACTGATGGTTCTTCCATTTGAATGGCTGATATACTGGAGATGGATGATCATAAGCAGTTCGTCAGTTCAGACAAATTTGCTCGCATAGTTCATCTTGACAGATGCCCCCTCTGCTTGCATTTGTTTAAACACAGATGAATTATCAGTTTATAGGTGAGCTGGGTTTTAAGGGTGATCTGTTGGTAAGAAGTTTAAATCTGGCCAATTATCCTGGCTTTAAATTCGACTTTTAAAATGAGAAAGACAGTAAAAATTTGGATATCTTTCCAGACTAAACAAATGACTTACAAACCCTCAAGGAGTACAATGGTATTAACTAAAGCACATATTTACAACAATTTTGTACATAATATAGCATTTGTAAACTCTGAACACTTGTTGGTTGAGAGCCATGGGGATATACAGCAACTCAATTCCAACTCTATACCCAAAATTCCAAGTCGCTTTTCTGTTGAAGTAACTATTGCATACTGATAATTTTTCAGTTATATCAACACTCATGGACGTTGGGAAAACGTGCAATTTTGTGATGATGATCCGCCGTGTTTCCACACAATTTCTCATTTCTCCAATTTTCACTAATGCTGATATATTTAACATTTGCAATTTCTTTGAAAGCTATACATTTTGTCTTAACTGAAGTTGGCTGTAATTAGCAAGTCTCTAAACAAGTCACTAATACCGCTCGTGCTTCGCACTCGCAGGATTTTAAACATTTCGCCAAACACACATGTGATTTTTCATTAATACTTCTCGGACCATGTAATTTCCTATTAATATCATTTTTTAAAAAAATGTTTCACATTTCACCAATTTGTTTATGTGAGTAAACAAAGAAAAATGATATTATATAAAAAATTACAAATAGTGTTCTTTGAAGCTCTGAAAAGAAATAAAAATATTCTATATATCTATAAATGTACGAACATCATTCAAAATACATTTTCTGAGTTTCTAGCATTTATAGATTGTCAATATACTGAACTGCTGCTATCGCAATAAGTATTCTTGCTTGACAATTTCCAAAAATATCTCCTATACAGATATGTAACACTGGAGTCAGGTGAATGAAGGACATTCCTATCCCCAGAGAATTTTGGTAGTTAAATTTAAACAATGTAACAATGCTTTAAAACCCTTATTAAGGTATAACACTGATATTGGACAAGAGAAAAAGAAATATAAGAAATATCTGTATATACTAACGAAATAACATATATATTAAATAAAATAGCATATTTTATCAAGCTGTTTATTATACCAGTGTGTAGAACCTCAACAGGTACACTCACTTCTGGGGTCACTATGAAGACACTGTTTTTTTGTCTGTTGTCAAAAAGCTAATGGTACTGACCATCAAGTCAAGCAAATTTTAAAATGTTATGAATTCTACCTGGTTTGAGAAACTGACAGCAGCATCTTTATTACCAACAGATCCTGATAGTTTTTGTGCATGTGCAACAGCAGACAATAGACAATCAGCCATTTTTGCCTTTGAATTCTTACTAGTTCTGTTGCAGAATTGAACTTTACTGTTTTCACTCTTGTGACCACAAATATCCACATGTTTTGCAAGGTAAGCATTTCGATTGAGAATACTAATAGCAGTAACTCGAATTGAATGGTTAGTATATTCAACAGACAGTTTTGCTTGTACTGATATCAATCTCATCTTTCTGCCAAGTGTGTTTTCGCCAACAACAACATTGTCATACCAGACTATACCATCAGGACAATTTTCTCGGGATCTTTGAAACAGAAACTCATTCAGAGGATTTAAATGAGTTAAATATTTTTCAAATGAGAATACAGGACACAATGGATTACCAGTCGCAACCATAAACCCTCCTCCACATCCATCATTCAATTCTGTGGTATCACCAGATTTCACCACATACTTTTGCCCTTGGGGATTCATTTTTATAACAAAATCATGTTTTCTTAACTGGCGAAGATTTTGTCGACCACGACGGCAAAAATATAATATAAGTTCAAAGAAAACTTTATTTTGAAGAGTATGTGGAGATTCTGTACTGAAAATTCCACACTCGTAGAGTTTCTTAATGTCTTCGTCAGAAATTGGGGGTTTATGTTCTGCTTTGTCTAGTCCGATGTCTTTTAAATTTCTACAGTGAGCTCCATATGCTCTGTTAGCGTCATCAAATGATTTATCTTTAATAATATCAACCTTAAAATGTTGTTTAAAATATCTATTTAAACCAAATCTTAACGCACACAATGAGTTCTTCGTGTATGGCGAGCCATCTTTCTTTCTCACTTCGGAGAAAAATTTCGGGAGAATAACTGCAAGTTCTTCACTTTTATCGGGAAAACGTATCTCTTTTTCTTTGAGGTAGTCTTGAAATATAGTTTTACTTCCTTTTGTTACTTTTGTTGTACTTTTGGACCACTCGTAGTCGTTATCTTCTGCACAAGAGGAAGCCATTTTGGTTAGCGTCAGAGTTGACGTCATCGCGTGCAATAATAATATTTTAAAATATATTGAACAGGTGGGAATTTTGTCTGAGCATGCGCTAGAATTCGCGCGGTCAACAGAAAAGAGTCTTGGGACGAGTAAATTTAGCAATTCGATTTTTGAGCGTTTTATGTGGGTTTTTGACCTCGTTTTTTCTTCCAACCCAGTTTTGATTAATTTATTGAATTACTGGGAAGGCTAGGAATGTATGAGAACGTTCGGAGGCTAAAAAATATAAAAATGCAACGTTTGCGTAACCTTATACATTCGAACAGCCTCGGATTCCCACGGAAATGTCTAATAATTCCTCCTAACCCGAATTTTGAGGTGAACGAATTATCCCCCAAAATAAAATACGTGTTTCAAGCAACAGTTTTAACCATATTTCGTTTTGAGACACTCGACTAGATTTTGAAGTATTTTGATTTTTGTGATTTTATTGTGTTGATCTTCACCCCCATAAATCACCCCGTATTAAAGTGGAGGGAGAGGGAAATATATTTGCATGATTTCAAAACTATTCATATTCTCTGAATCAATAGACTCTAATCTTTCTAGTCATATGCTTTAACGAACAGGATTGGCAAAAACATGTCATTTCTAGCAGAATATTCAGAGGTACCTATTGGGTCTAATACAGACTATGTCAGACAGTGGTGCCGTTTTCGTTATCAACCCGAATTTTTACATCAAAAATACTTTAATTAGTGCAGTAAGAAAGCTTTGAAGATTGATTTAGACATGCTTTCGTTTTGAGGCACTCGACTAGATTTTTTACAATCTTGAGTTGAATATTTAGCTTTTTCTAATTTTCAGCAAAATCACGATTTTTGCACTAAGCATTTTCAAAGATCTAAATCATAAATAAACTTTCTAAAGGTGTTTCCGAGTAGAAAAATACATGAAAAATAAATGTGAAACCCACCGTGTGTTTAATCTTTTAATTTCGTCTGTTCAAAGGATGAAAAAAACTTGCATCTTCGAAAAAAGTGATATTTCGTCCATATTTCATCAGAGATATTAATACTTTATAAATGCCTGATTTCATTTAAAAGTCTTTTATCCATCCCATTTCCTTATAACCTTCGTAGAAAGGAACCCAATCCACAGGTGGCCCATAAAATAAAATCGATCACATAACGTAATAGACGACATCATGACGATAAAGTTCATGTTCGTAGAAGACGTTAATATTTGAAATATCCCAGCGTCTAGATGTCAACAATTGTCCATTCATCAGTTTCATCATGCACATAGCACTCATGTTAACAAGCAATGCACTAATTAAACAAAATGGAATGAACTCTGTGGTTGACTTCAATATATGTAACATTTACAAGTTATCTTAGGCCTAATACTGTAAAGTTATAACCTTACCCACACACAAGTAAATGCTGATCACATGATAGAACTGTTGCTTTTGATGAAGTAGGCACACAATTTTTTTATAACGAGCCTGGATCAGAAGCATCGCAGAACCTGATCAGTAAATTGCACAATTAAAAATAAATTAAATAAAATAATTATACCACTGAAACATGTAATTTATATACAATGTATTTATACTCTGCGCACAAATTACTTAAGGAGCTAATTAATAGACATTAGAGGTCTTTAGGTCACGCCAGAGTTAAACAATAAATTGCAATGGAATGTGGGAAACATGTGGGAAAAATTTACCTTCCATTTATATACATTGAAAACCGCGTGACCGCCGTGACGCAAGCACTTCTAAACAGAGGCGTAGGGACGTATTAAAAGTTGGGGGGCTGAACATACGAGCGCCGAAGACGCGAGCTCTGTCGAGGGGTCCGGGGGCATCCTCTCCCGGGAAATTTTGAAAACTAGAACCCGGGAAATGCCATTTCCGGAGATTTGGGCACTTAATTTGGAGTTTATTTTGATTGCAAAAATGAGCTAAATTTGACACATTTTTTACAAAAAATGTGAATAATGTATAACGACTTCAAGAAAAAATGCATCAGTTGAAGTTTGGATATTGATTAGTGAATGTGAATTTCTGATATCTATACTAAATGCTTATTGAAGTCAAATACTGATTTTATGGGTCCTATAACAATGTAATTAGACATTGACACGAGAACAGGGATCTTGTGAAACTATCTGGTTAATCCGGGTGTATTCTTCAAGGGAAAAATGTAATCTTTTAGGCTCTAAATTGCTCTAAGAACCAATCTGGGGACCAATCTAACATTCTAACCATTCTAACACACTATCTAACACAACATTCACGCCGGACGGATTTTTTTTGGGGGGGCTAAGCCCCTCCTTATAAAATTTTTTCGGAGGCTCGAGCCCCCCAGCCCCCCCCCTGTTCCTACGCCACTGCTTCTAAAGTCTATTCATTAATCCATAGTCCCTTCCTTGTACGACCTAGAAGCATCATTAGAGAGACATGGATACCAGTACCAAATAAATGATTGTGTTATTCTCACATGTGCTCGCTGTCATCTTCGAAAATGGTATTTAACTCCTGTACTGTACTATATAAGGGACATGCATTTAGTTACTAATGCAAAAATATTTATCTCCTATTTAACCCATCATCTACAATGCATCTGCCAACAAGTTATCTTATCATTACATCAAGAATAAAATTCACAACAATTGTTCTATACTTTAATGAAATCATTATTTTATGTCCCCTCCCCTACCAGCACCTCACACTCTACTATTATCATTATTAATTCAAAAATTTAAACATTACAACCACAAAGTTGAATTGCATGCAAAATTACCTAAAAATTTAAACCTAATAAATTATAAAAAATTATTACAAAAAACAGATCGTCCAAGAAAAAATTAAGTTATTCACAATTTTCTCTATTAAAAACTTTAACTGACGAAGGTATAAAAGTATTTAAAAATCCATTTGTGCACACATTATACTCAGTAAAAGCGCGTGAAATAGCTATAGGTAACCCATAGTGGAAGACTTGGCATCCATACTCCAAGACTTGCCTAACAGAGGCGCAATAAAAGTTGAGAATATCGGCGTTTGGAACTTTTGCTCGTTTTAATGAAGTAAACCGCTTGTTCGCTTTCTTAATGGTATTAAAAATATGTTTATTCCACTTTAAATCACTGCTAATAGTTAGGCCAAGAATCCAAACATGAGTGACAATTTCAAGTTGGCAACCGCAAACTTCAACTTTCTCTAGTAGTGGAGCGTGATTCGGTCTTCGATATTATTTACAGTCATTTGCCAGTTTTACACGTTGAAGTCTATTTATTAAGAAGTCTAAAATCCACTTTTTAACAAATGATGGAACACAGAATTGAATGACTTCTTGCCAGAATATGGTGGTCAACGAGACCGAACTCTTTCCTATAATTAAACAAAACAGCTCTAACAACATTTCCAGTTCCGTCAGTAGCCTCCGACCATTTATGTACCATTGAGATTAACGCGATGTATTTCTCCTAAAACCCTCCGCCAATATGGAAATTACTGGAGTGAGCGAGATTGGTCTAAGATCTTTATTAATTTTACATGCAGGTTTTTGTTTTTGGAATAGGAGTGATGTTGGCTCTTTTCCAAGTGTCAGGAAGCTTTTCTTGTTGATGAGACGAATTCAGCAAGTTGGATATTGGGGAAGCTAGAATCTCCCCGTAAGTTTTTAAAATCCAGTTTGGAATGCCATCTGGTCCTGGTGCTTTGGACACGTTTAGGCTCTTCAGTTTAGTTAACACTGATTCTGGAGAGGTTGCTGTTTTAATTACAGATGGAGAGTCGGTGGCAATATGTTGGTATAGGGAAGATAAATCGTCAATACTCAAAGGGTGATATGAAGGTACGGTTATTAGCAAGTTCTTCCAATGATAGATGATCAATATTTTCTATCTGAAGTTGCGACCGAAGATCATAATTCCATTATCCATACCGCAGATACGTTTTACTTCAGACCACCATGTTTTGGGTTTTGATTTATTAAGTTGCGAACCTTCGTAGCATAATATTTGGCTCGTAACAGTTTCCTCTCCATATTAACGTCATTGCAGTACATTTTAAATAACTGGGTGTTTCCGGATGAAAAGGCACGTTGACGTACCTTAATCAACCGTTTAAAGTCTTCGGTAACCCATGGTGCATCATTATTGTGCAATTTAACTTTTCGTTCCGGCATAATAAAATTGACACCTGTGGTAATGTCAGAAAAAAATCTACTCTTCTCCTCACAAGATCTTGAATTAGACTCCAATCTATTTAACTAAGGTAACGCCCAAGTTCCATTTTGTGAGACAAACGAGTGTCTCTTTTAAGAACGGTTCGTCGACTAGGAAAAGCTTGCGTTCTCTGTTTCGGGCACGCTAAAATTGTATTGTGATCTGATAACCCAAAAGGAGGGAAAATTTCAACTGAGGTATGTAGTCAACCTTACTCCGATTCTTAAACTTGAATCTTTCGGAAACTGATGGAAACTTCTGTGCTCAGTATTTCGTGGAGCAGCACGGCAGTGAAAAACTAAACAAACCTTGCGCATCTTTGACAATCTCTTTGATTATAGTACTAGGTAACAATGTTTAATGTATTCATTCTCCCAGTTGCTAGTCGGTTGCGAGGGAAAATTAGTAATAGCATAGTAATTTGTAACAAATGAAGAATGCTAAAAGACGAAGATTTTTCTGGAATAAGTTGCTTGGCAAATATCGCCAGGTCGCCGCATGCCTGCAACAACTTTCAATTTAGTACAGGTAGTCGCAGGGGATAAGCAAAACCAGGAGTAATTGCTGCACGTCGACCTCTTCGAATTACGCGAACCGCCAGGGGAAATGCAATTTCCCAATTTCTTCTTCTGTCTAAACCTGATTCGTCCCACCTGGTTTAAGCTGAAGCTCAAAGATAAAGGGAAAAGGTGAAATAGCAAATATCGGTGATATCGCAAAGGATCGGTGAGATCGGTTGGAACAATGCGGAACTGGACGGTAGAAGAGGTCGGTTTCAGTGGCATCACCAGCTCGAAGGAGAGACTGAAGAAATTTTGATACTTGCCAAAATGCTACCAAGCAAAAGGGCTTTAGTATTGAATAATACGCTATGGTCAATGTTTAAAAACAGTTTTCCCCTAAGAAAAGTCAAGTATCATCTCACGATCCACCATACATGTCGCCTCTTGTGAAACGCCAACATATGTAACATTAGAAATAAAATAATTGTGAACACAATTATGTGTGTAAAATCTTTATTTAAAGAGAGCATAAACAAGTTAATTCATGAAAATCCAGTTAATGCTGTCAATGCAGAAAGTAAAAAAATTTGAAAAGGATCCAAAGGTTGGTGGGACATGACCAATAAGATAAATGGAAGGAAGTGTCAAACAGCTCCAGTTAGTATTATCAACCCAAACACTATCAACAAGTACTTTAAATCTGTTAAACAGATCCTCATTATATAGCCCCACAGTCTCTTCCATTCAGAGTGGTACTCCAATTCCTAGTATCGACGAACATACAGTGAAGACACACTACCGATGTACCAACTGCCTAGCAGGTCCAGAAAATTTCCATATTGGTTGTGGAGAGATTATGCAGACTATCTGACACCTTCGGGTATTTGCATTTGCCTTTTTCAAGGCATTTGATATGTTTCCATAGAACATACTATGTAATATAACAAGATCCTTGTATGTTTGCATGGTGAATATCAAATTAAAATATAATTTTGTAGAGATTCCACAAAATTATATTTTAATTATATTCTGTGATAAATTGAAACAACTTGATCTAAACCCCTATATCACTAACTGGATTATCAGCTTGCACTATGGTCAGAAGTAGTGGATGGTACAACAACAAAAGTATTAATAGAGGTGTTCCTCAAGGCTCAGTACTTGGCCCTGTATAGACTCGTATGGTAAATGATATTGAAGTTGAGAACCCAAGAAGAGATTTACTAATTAGGCTTGCTGATAATATGACTCTCAGAGTGACTGTCAAGTCAAATCTTTAGGACCCATCTTTGAAAGAAGTTGAAAAAATTGCTAATTGGTTGAAGGACAATGGCATGGTATTAATCCATGGTCATTCCTTATGAATTTTTGTAGTTGTTTACTTGAAAATATCAATTGCTAAGGAATCAACAACGAGATTCATGGGACTCAAGAACGAAGAACCTATCACCTAAAATAAACTCTAATGACACAAATTCATAAGAAACAAGACATGAACATTTATCCCTGACTTTATTAGAAAAAGTAAATAATGAAGATGGTAAAGGGGGGTCACGGATCACATTTCACAGCGGGGAAAAAGTTATTTCACAATGCAGCTTCACATTTCTCAAAAAAAATGCATGCAAGGTTTATTGTTTGAGTGACGGGAATGTCTGACAGCATCTGCAAGGCCTCCGAAAATATTTTTACTTGAACAATGGATACACAGTTGATGAGACTGACATCTATTATTCCCATTCCACAGAGAATTTTTATAGAGAATCACACTTCACTAGCATAGAACAAATCACATTTCACAGCACCAAAAACAAGCATTTCAAAAATACCACAAACAGATATTAACTGATCACAGCTAACAAAAATAGCTCACCACCCTCAATATTAATATTAGCACCAGGCACCAAGTGAACCTAAACTGACAGAAGTCTTGTTCACCCTTGGTGCAAAGTTTGTCAGTTGTGCCAGAGATCTCTGGCGTGGCTTATAGCCGTTTCATTATATTTTGATGCAGGAGAATCACAATCTCTGGCGCAGGAAAAGCGAACTTTCCACCATGGTTGTTCACTTCTGCAACATGTTATTCGGAGTTACTGTTCTTTTGTATTTTATTAAAATACTCAGTGGTTCCCATAACTATTACCCACCTCATTCATTGTGAATATGAACATCACCCCTCATAATAGACTGTAAAAGTGGAAATCACCGCAGAATTATCTTTTAAAATATTTTAATATTAGCATACTAGTATTTCACTATCTCATAGAAATATATAGGCCAGCGCTCGCCTAGCAGCACACAAAATTAATGTAAACATATATTATAAACTCATGATGTATCTCAAACTAGCGTTGCAAGTGCATTTAAAAGCACAGCACACCATAGGTTCTTTCAATACCTAAACGATGCAAACATAACTTCGACATTTCTAACAAAATCCCTGTTACTCCTCGGCAAGTTAGAAACGTTGAAACGTCAACGTTCAGTCATGAGAATACATTTCCTACCTTTTTTCCTTTTTTCGGAACAACAGGTGTCTCGTCCTCAATGCACCCACGCCTTCTTGATGAATTTTTATATCTGGTTAGAATTGGCATATTATTACAAACACTCCGCGAAAACATGTAAAAAATATTATTTACAAAATTGCCGCCATTTTTGCTTGCTTGTTAGGAGTGCGTTAGCTTAGATCCCGCGATTTTCTCGCGAGGATCGCGCGTCGAGCGAAATGACCAGGAAGTAACCAATCAGATTTTTTGGATTTAATATTTCCCAGACTCCCAGCAAATATATATTTGATGTTTATGCTGTGGAAAAGTATCAAATAACAATACAGTCACTCGATTAATTCAATTTTACAACTTTAAAACACTTCTCAAAACGTTAAAGTATGTCTTCCAGCTCAGAAAGTAAGGTAAAAATTATCGCAACAACGAAGTTGCAATTTTCGAGTATATGTATATATATTATATTTTCTTTTAAATATTAGGATGAAGTCACTAACTTGTAACTTAAATTGACCACTGACAGTTAATAGAGATTGAACTAGAATGTTGGTTTAAGGCCACTGATTGATGCTAGCTGATGTACATTACAGTACATTGCATGTTATATTTTTTCTTTTAGCTTTCATGGCTAATTGGCAAGTGGAAGGGAACAGGGTGTGGTACTTACCCATCAAGAAAATCGTTTGAATATGTTGAAGAAGTTGAATTTTCCAATGATGGAACCCCATTTATTTCTTACAAGTATTCTATGAACATACTTATAAATTACTGCTTTAATTTGGAACATGTCTGATAATGTTTTGTATTAATCATGACAGGGTACATTTCATGCACTCCATGCTGGATATCTCAGACATGGTCATCACATTTGTGCTCGGCATATTATTGCACAATGAGCATAATCATAAGTGTTGGTATGGAGTTATCACATACTGTAATTTGTATGTGACTGCTTGTATTTTGTTAAAAATAGGCAAAATTTGGACTACATATTGGTACTTTACAGGGTGGTACAAGCAGTAAGCATGTTGTACCTCTCACTGTGAAACCAAGTTTGGCGTATATTTGGTATTACGTGTGAGTTGAGTTCTCACAGTTGATCTCTCTCTCTCTCTCTCTATGGGTTCTTCTTCTTCTCTAAAATCAACCCTTACTAAGACAACTGAGAGCCACTATGTCACAGAGCATACAGAGTTTCAACTTCTCATTAATTATGTGTACCGGCCTAGCTTTTAAAACCAACATGCTAAACAGAAGCCTTCTCCCCTGAAAATATGCATTATGACTACTAAAAATGGCCAGGGGGAGCAGACATCTTCCTTAGTCTATTGACTAAGCTATAAGAAGTTGGATGTACCTGTGCATGCTCTGTGACTAGGTTATCCTCATAAAATAAAGTTGCTGAACTTTAGAGCCTAATCTAACCTTTATTTTAATATAATATCTTACATTAATCCTTCCTTTTTCAATTTCTCAACATAAAAACTCAATGTGGCAGTTTATAACCTTTGGCATACAGCTAATTCAGTTAAAGTTGTGCTTCCAAAAGCATAAAATGTGAACCATGAGCATGCAAGAGATGATGGATTACTTTTTATTTAGCCCTTGATACCCAGGGAATTACCTTTGTAGCAAGCACGTTTCCTGTGTTCCCTCAGGCCTTAATGCTGTTTCAAAGAAATGATTCTGCATTTAGAGGTTAAAATAAGCAATAACCCATCATGCCCGCTTTTTAAAAGGACAATCTTTATTGAATTGGCTGTATCTGCTGGTGCATGTTATTAATAGAATGCACCCTGGTACATACGTAATGTCTAGTATATATATAAATTTTGAAATTTTTTTATTTATAGTTAATTGTGACTACATGCAAAAAGTAAATCAGATTTTAAAGCAAACGGTAGATAACTCAACATATTAAATTTTTAATTCTGTTTTAGATCCAGCAGTTGGGATGTTACTCATAAAACACCAATGCATTGGGAAAGTGGCTTTATTTGTTTTAAACCTGAAAGTGAAACTGTTGCTTTTCTCCTTGCACATAATTTTGGTAATTACTTTTAGATTGAGCAATTCAGAATACTGTAAAAATATGGATTAATGTAAAATATGGTTTATGCAAAAGCGGCAAAATGTCTGCCTGTGATTTTTAGCTCAGCAGTTAAACATAAGTCTGTCTTTAGGTTAGGTAAACATGTGCATATTGATCATCTTGGTATGAATGCTAAATAAAAGCAATTTTAATATTACAAAGTTAGACAAACAACAAACATAAACAACTGCAAAAACATTGCAAGAGCAACTAGTAAACACATTTTTTTCTCCTTCAGACACATTAAATTTCATTCCAGCACTCAGCATGCAATGAATTTTTAGCCATTTGGCATTTCTTCCTCAAGACTACATACATATAACAATGTTTACTGACATTATTATTGAGCTTGTATGTGCTAAGTGTATGCATTTGATTGCAATTGTGCAAGGCTAAAGATTTGATTTTGATTGCAATTATAAGGTTGCAATTTTATTTGCATGGTTTCTATATACATTGTGAATTAGATGACTTTGAGCCAGCCTCATCCCCAGCAATTTGATTCCCTATGGCAGTGTGTGGTGCATGCAATTCTCATTACCTCCCAGGTGTGCGTATCTGACATGTCAAAGCGACAGGGACTAGGCTGACTTTAAGCCACATCAGCTCAGGGCCAGTGCTAGAAGGTTAATTTGGCAGGGGTTATATGCATATATTCGTGTTCTGCCTAACTAATTTCTTTTGAAATCAGTTGTTGTTTCGCACCCCCCCCCCCCCAATTCACATTCTAGTGCCACATACCCCTACATGAGTGTCCAAGGACCCTAATTTTTCTGATTTATTAAATCAAACACCAACCAACATGGAAACAAGCATTGCAACACATATTTAGCTTGCAAACAAGCATTGATCAGGCCCTGTTCACTATTAATTTCAAATTTCTGCTTTTAATGTTCAATTTTGCTTTTAATTAATTTAGATAGGGAAAGATCCTATAGTTTTGTATATGTAAATCAGGCAATAATTGGCTGAAAGTTAAAAATTAATGTTTTAACATTTTTCAACAATTGTTTAAGACAGTGATCAAGCTACAATTGTGTTGTGTAATTAACCTATGTACTTGATGGCAAAAACAAAAAACAAAATCAGAGTTGAAATTATTTTCTCATGACTTCTGGATGGGGAAAGAAACTTTCACAGCACTCTAACTTTTACAATTGGTGGGAGGGTCACAGTCTCCCTTCTCAATCTCTGGCTATTTGTTGGTAAATAAATAAACAATCAGTCAATTAACTATATTAAAGCAGATCATGAATTATGCTCAGCAAGTTTTTTTCTTCATTTCTTAATTTCAGTTCTTCTTAATTTCAATAATATTATAGGAATGACAGAGGTAGTAGAAGGTGAAACAAGCAATGAAAAAGAAATTAATTTCAAAAGTTCACCAGGATCCTTGAATAGGATGTCATTTTCTTCATCACCACATGTTGTTGAGGTAAATATTTAAGGAATATACCAGCTAGCTGTTATACAGTAAATACTTGCGAGGCTAAATGGTATTATGTCCCAAACACAAAATCGCTTCAAAATTGGATATTTGGAAAATTAAGGATAACAACAGCAACCATTGGCTAAAATAGGACATCAGGTGTGCGTCTCAGTCAATTTTGTTTTCATATGTTCAATTTTGTGAGCAGTGGGAAGTTCAAAATGGTTACTTTTCAAATCGTTGCGCGATTACCCAGGTTGTGACGTCATGGGGGGGGGAGATTCGAGTATCTAAGATGGCCGATGAGTAGCGTCTTTGCCTTTCTTTGTCATTCAGTATTTCAGAAACTAAGCATGTTGTCAAAAAATTGACAACAATACTTTCGGGGTTCTTATCAATAAGCCTATAAAAAATATATTGCTGTTTCCCTTTAAGCATCTGGAACTCCTCCCTGCTTACAAAATTGACCATATGAAAAGCAGGTGAGCAAAGCCGGTTGTCCGCTAGTGATTTTTTGTTTTTCGCGCAAAACGACTGTTTTCTAGCACCCATTTCGTACCACATGGCTTCATTCTAGATCAGGGACTGAAGGGAAATTTACTTTTGGTAAAATTACACCAGCAGGGCTTTATCCACAAGTACTTTTGCAGACCCCCGGCCCGTTTTTCTAAAAGAAGATCCAGTTTTGGTGGTGCACATATGTAAACGCAGGGCTCTGTGGGCAAGCAGGGGCATAACTTTTGCTCGACGATGTCCGATGATGGGGAGGGTAAAATTTTATTTCGATGGGGACGATTGGAAAACGATGTATGACATCCTAGCTCACCAGGCGCCTCTAATGGCGTATTCAGGATCCTCTTAACTTAATATCATGAAAGGAGAACTTTGAGTCATACTGAAAAACATAGCAAGATATTATCAGAACAATCGGCTGCATTTAGCTTTTCTCGAAGTCGACTATAACTGCGTGTCGAGTTTCTGAATGATGTAATCTTGTGTAGACATTGCACAATAACAATAAGATCGCGATTGCGATCGTATTTTACTGCACTTGTGTCAAGCCTATTCTTCTATACGATAGAGGTAGCTTTATAACAAAAACAAATTTTATTTTGAAAAAGCCCCAAACAACCCTTATTTAGGAATTCCAAAAACTGAAGTGTGCGAAAAAGGTTTTGTTATTTTTTCTTCTCGTTGGGGGAAAGATTAAGTTTAGAAACTCAATCCAAGATTGAGTTTTGACCCCCTGGCTTGGGACCATAGTAAAAAATCAGCTTGACAAAGAATAAATTTTATACTACTGGGTTTTTTTTGTGCCCAAATGTTTGCTGAAAGTTTAAAGATAAAGATTTTTTCAGAAACTCGATTACTGTAATGTAGAGCCTGTAAGAGACAGCTGGGGCCCAGCCAGGGACGTAGGGTACTGTATTATTATTATTCACACTTTTATCAACATTTTAGACCAAACGTGTATACAAGAGTCTTGGGCCCAATAAAATGGAATGCAAATTGTTGATGGCCACAGAAAATCAACCATTGTCAGTTCATCTACACATAACGTACGAACGGGTTTAACTGCATGATTATATAAATGTCTGTTTAAAAGAACGTGGTTTACAAGGCAGAAGATACCTGTAACAAATAAATGAAATAAAACAAACATGTTGCAGAATTCTACTTAGAACGAAAATTTCCTTCCACACAGAATCAATATTACTAGCATATGTTATACAGTCTTTCATTTTCAAAAGTTCTTTGTCTCTTACTTTTGTCCAACCCCAACCCTCTATATAGGACATCCTATGCAAATAAATTGTGTAAACTCTGCTTTGCAGTGCACTAACTGTGAACATGTTAAAATTTTTCAAAATTAATCTGGATTTGTTTTATTTTATCTGTACCATAATCATTTCTTGTCAATTTGTGAATCAATTCCTAGAATTGTTAATTCGAATTTTTCAGAACGATCCAAGATATTTAAATAAAGCAAATTCCCGGCAAGTTTTCTTTGCAGCCGCGGTAGTGTACCTAGCTGGTAACATCAGACTTGAGTTGATATATAATTATGTACAATTCTAGAAAGTTCATGATAATTATTGTCATTAATTAAGGCTTGACCTTTTTCGTGCACTGATGTGCATGCATAATACAGCGTCTCCCAAAAAAGGCTACCCTTTGAAGTGAAGCGCCTGTGTCGAACGTTCGAATTTGAATGTTAAGCTCCCTAATTAGCCCAAGATGCGTAATTCTCTGCTACACTGAATTTGTTCTTCCAAAATAACGCAGAATTAGAACCTTAGGGAATTAGAACATTCAAATTCGAACGTGCGGCGATAACGCTCGACTCCAAAGGGTTGCCTTTTAGGGAAACACTGTACATGAACAATGTTGATTTCCTTTACTGAATAATTATTTCAATACAATATGACAGCACCGATGCATAATTATAAATTTGATGTATATTTGCATAATAAAAAATGTGGTCCATGTTCACAGCATCATTGAATCTGAGGATTGCCCTCCGGTACTTACCCAGGGGAAAAACACAGGATCAATATATGAACGCATTAAATTATTTAAAGTGAAAACAATTATCTCAAATCTTGAGTAGGAGGAATCTTGTTCTGCGAATTGGAATACCAAGCAAAACTATAAGATTCACAGAACATTTTTTCTTAGAACCAAAACACACGTGATATAAGTCGTCGATCTTTTGCTTCATTGTATATTTAACAACGGACGCGATCAAAGCATATTGAGCCAATGGTGATTATCTGTTTCGAGGTATGTTTTGTCCTTTCAAATTTCAATGATTAAAGTAAAAACAATTATCAGAAATCTTGAGTAGGAGGAATTTTGTTCTTCGAATTGGAAAGCAAGCACAACTGTAAGATTCACAGAACATTTCTTCTTTGAACCAAAACACACGTAATATAAGTCGTTGATCTTTTGTTTTTATTCGACTTAATTGACGCGATCAAAGCATGATCAAAACAAGGGATATTATTGAGTCAATGTCGTGACTATCTTATTCGAGGTATGTTTATTTATCTTTAATAAATTTCAATGATTAATTACTGGCTTATAATAAATATTGTTGTGTATATTCTTGAGCGTGAGACAAGTGAATATGTGTCATTCTTGTGAGCGTGCATGAGACAAGTACAGTTTTGGATCATGATTAGCGTAATGGACACATATACAGAATAGTATGTACCGATAAATAAATATCAACTATTCAGATTTGGAATCAGTTAAACGTCCCTAAAATAGCATCTAATGACATAACTATGAATCTATGCATTATGGTACTTGCTGTGTACGTTTCAATTGGCATGCCATCTGAAAATAGATACTGGCTGTAAAGAGGATCGTATAGCTACTTCCGTGAACTCGACTATTCCATGTACCAGTACAATAACGGCTATTATATAATGCCTAATAGAACTAAATAGCCGAATCATTTCTTGGTTTGCTTTCTGGTATATATATATATATATATATATATATATATATATATATATATATATATATATATATATATATATATATATACATATATATATATATATATATATATATATATATATATATATATATATATATATATATATATATATATATATATATATATATATATATATATACCATAGAAATATAGTGAAAAATTAAATTTTTCATTTCCACCTCTGATGGACTTAATTTAAGATATGAAGTAATTAAAACCTATGCACATGCATCATATTAGATCAGAGATGTTAGATATGACTGTATATATTAGGTCTATATTTCATTTATCATGCTAGTATGTTCTGGGAATGTTTCCTTTCAAAAGCAACTATTTATGCATGAGAATTAAGAAGTACATTGCTGATTTCCTTCTACTTCACACTTCATATAATATCATTTTATTGTTGGCCTTGCCTTGGTGCACACTTCCTATGTTGTTCAGGGAGGGGTATTTAATATATTTCAACAACAAAATGTCAATTCTTATGAAATATACAATAATTGTATTCAATTGAACATAGTTTTTCACACTATAATTTCTTTTAGGAAACTTGAGAATTCAATTTCAGCTAGCGATTTTAGTGATTTTATGCATAATTACCAGCTGACAGGCTGAGTGGCCTGTTGCATTGTGATTTTTTTGTAAAATATTATGGTTAGACAAAGAATGTTGCAGTTGCTTCTAATAACCACTCCTATAAGCAACCCTTCTAAACACTATAGGCACGGCTGAAAGCTTGTTGCTTTGGTTTTTTGGAAGTTACAGCTCTGTCGTTTTAAGGTGGGGGCATTTCGATGACTTTCGCGTTGACCACCATGGTCACTTTACCCTAAAACAGTTGAGATTATCTCTGGTAAATGAAACACATACAAAACCCTTTACAGGACCTAGACTATTTGAAGAATCTGGATTGTACACATATAATTTATTTATATAAAGTACATTGCTTTATTGGGATTTCGGGCACTAATAAAACTGATAATCTCACATGCATAGCCAGTTTCACATCTGAAAATCATCACTTTTAAAACAAGCATCTACTGCAGCTTCTGGATATCTTATATTCATGAACGGGGGGAGGGGGAGGGGATGCTGAAGTAAATAGCAAGCGGAAAAGTTTCGGAATGCTGGATTTACAATGAGCATTAACGAATGTGATGCGGAATTTACGATTTTTGCTAAAATTGGACGAATCAAGAAAATAGAGCGGAATACGGGGTTAGGGCCCTAAACAATCTATAACTGACTTTATTCTACGTAGATATATATAGGGTCAAAATTGACAAAGTAATAAGTAACTGGCAATTTATTTGCGTATATTATTACAGACATCATGTCCCGTCAAAACATTAATTTATGCAGCCATCTGTTTCAGCTTTCCATTTTGCGATATTGTGCACGCCGCTATATAAACAATCTACGAGAAAAATGGGACATGTATTATTTCTTGCATGGAAATATCTTTCATGTTCATTTAAAAATCTCTGTTTAGAAATCTTTGTCGATTGGACTTTTTAGTCGAATTGGTAGACGATGATATTCAAGCGTGGGTGGAAAAACCTGATGACATAATCATTTTTTATTTTCTGTTTCATATTTCCATGCATTAATGACGTTCATAGACTCAAGACCAAGTTGAATTTTGTGGCAACGTTTAGATCGCGATTATTTTCAATGAGGCAGGTTGGTAATTTACAGTACAGTATACGGCCCGTAAGAAAAGTATAGTGTGAGAACTATAAATTCATTAAATTGCATTTATTTAACTTTTCTTGTTCACAATCTGCTAGCTAGGTGAACTACTAAAATACAATAAAATACCCCAGCTACGTCCATCAATTACACTCCAGTCCCTGTGGCTAGACAGATTAGGTGCAAGAGCACCGGTCAGAAATTTACCGTTGTGGTGTTGACTGTGACTAATACACGATCACTACGAGTGTTTAATTTCACGACCGTGTTTCAGACTGCATAAATAATGTACCAGAAAGTCAGTTACCGAAGAATTACTGGGTAGCATGCAGACATAAATATGAATCGTAAGTCATTCAATACCAATGTGTCCACAGCATATTCACATCAGTTGAAAAACTAACTTGAGGTCATGCTCTAAGGGGGGGGGGGGGGGGATAGGTTAACGTATCGGTGGATTTAGTTCGGATTCCGAACTTGTTAAGAAGCATGAAAATCGTGGGCATTTTCGATCTTCGTATAGATCTAGATTTTATCCCAAATATTCTTGGATTTAAAAACATTATCCCCCCTCTCTAATGTTTTTTTATTTGTGATTATTATTATGTTCACAGTGTTATTGATCTGGGGATTGCCCTCCGGGACTTACCCTCTCGAGAAAAAAGCACAGGACCACAATATGCATGACGTACATTACTTGAAGTGAAACCGATTATCACAAATTAAACCTAGAAAAAATCTTGTTCTTCGAATTGGAATACCAAGCACAACTATAAGATTCACAGAACGTTTTTTCTCAGAATCAAAACACACGTAATATAAGCCGTTGAGCTTTTGCTTTACTGCATATTTAAACAACGGACGCGATCAAAGCTTGGTCAAAACAAGTGGTCATATTATTGAGCTAATGTCGTGAGCATCTGATTCGAGGTATGTTTTGTCTTTTTAAATTTCAATGATTAGTTACTGGCTCACCATGCATAAGCCCGTCGTAGGGAGAAGACGTATAACTTTAAGCTACAGCTTTCCTTACGATGAATTACGTAGCTTTCTTTAAGATAAATTACTTCAATTTAGCCATTTCAATTAAATACGTTGCCATTTGTCATATGGCAGCCACTATATAAAACTGAGAAAAGAGAACGAAAAATAACGAGATACAGTTAGTCAACTCAAGGGAAGGCTAGAAGAAATATCCCATGCCAATGGTTTGAAGGTCGGGTCTACAAAGAATAGAGTAATGAGTATTACATGAACAAATCAAATCTATAGAGTTTTTGAGCAAACAGCATGACGACTTTTCGAAGTTTATGAAAACAGCGTTAAAAGATGCAAGGCAAATCACGGCTAGAGTAGATAAAATCGAAAAACATCCTACTAGGGCCGCCTGTATGTATTAAATCTTAGGCTTAGTTTATACGTCGAATTTATGTCGAGTCAAATTTAAATGTTTTCTAAAAATCTGTCATAAACTTATCACAAGAGCGACGTATAAGTACATTGTCAAACCTGAGTTAAATTCGACTCAAATTTATGATACCATCATGGATCAGTCACAACACCGGGATGCTCATACGATGGACTTCCGTCGAGTTTCATTTTGGAAAAATACCATATTGGACATGATCTAGCAGTATTATCTCCCTTTTGGAGGGATATTTTGTAAATTTTGTCAAAATATCTCTGCTGAAGACGTTTGGCGGTTTTCGTGTTTGAAATCTATTTTCGGCAGAATTCTCTGACAACTGGTCTTTGACGATGGTATTTTCACTAACATGACAGTATACTACACTAACCTGAACGAAAGGTAAGCATAAGCTGTTTGTAGCATTCGTGTTTCTCACACAAGCGGAAAATATAGAAATTATTTATAGTCGGCGTTGTTCGGGCTCATACAAATTTGCTCTTAACAAGTTATATACAAATTTGTATAAATTGTAGCATCAGTATATTTGTATTAGCGATTCAGATTGAATTAGGATTTGAATGATATAAAAACATTAATACATGTTAAACAATTGTTTGTTAATAAGAACCGCTTTTGTTCGTTCACAATGAAATCGTCTTTTGATTCAGGCTAAAGGAATTTTCGAGTGTCGGGACACTAAGGACTTATATACAATGTGATAATTTGTTGATCATAGCTGTTTTAGATATGTAATTAATGAAAACTTTTGTTAATTAATGTATATGCAAACTTTTAAAACTGATTTGGCGGTTTAAAAGGAACCGACGGTATTTACTATGGTAACCAGCTTCTTGGTATACATATAGCCATTTAGAAGTACTTGTGAGTAGCAAAGATTTCTTTGAAAACTAACAGAGCTGGTACTACAACCAACTGGAGTACAGCAGACAATGATACAAATGTGTAGCACAGCATTCTATGATTTATTTCAGGTAAATGTATGTTGCCAATGATTATTTACCAAGTAGGTTTACTGTATGGATGGTAGGTGGCATAGACTACTTTCCCAGTTTCACTTCATTTGATACAAGTATAACTAGAACAGATTAGAACATACTACAAAACAAATTATTATATAGTAAGTGTCAAAGTAAAATGAAAAGCAAAAGTCAAGCATATCACATGATAGCAAAGAGATTCAACTGTCTCCCTAGCAACACGTCTGTGCGGTCAACATTACTTTTATTCACTGATAAGTAACAAGTCCACAGAGCCAAGGGTTTTTTTTGTGTTAAAAAAATTAATTACATGTACTTTTTATGATATTTGTAGCATTTTCCTTTTTTAAAATTTAGTATATGCTAAAATACTTATTGTATGTATTTTATTGCATTGTACATTATTACTGAATTTGTTGACTTATCCACAAAAAAAAACATTGGGCATTTTTTCCTGTTAGCTTTGATATAATTTTATTTGCCCTAAATATGGAAACTTATTGTTTCCACATTCAATACGATACATTTGTAAAATATGTCATGTCAAGTAATTAAAAAATATTTCCAACTCTAGGAAGGGAAAAAACTTGGTATTTAATGACACAGTTCCTTTGCCCTTAGGTTAATTCTCTTACATTGATTTAATCACCATTCACCACCTGGACTTTAAAATAAATTTATTCTCCTATGTAAGACAAATACTGTGGATATGTATACATTTGGTACATTTTCGTTCAACTTCGCTGCCATCCGTCCGCAACTAATTTTTGTTTTGATGAATCTATATATTTTATATGCTGAGTACGAATTCTGATGTTGTCAGTTCTAAAAACCTGAGAATTTTTTAAATTTACGATTAAAACTCGATACTTTTCACTTAAATTTCCGCCATTTTGGTACAGAAACGTCATGTTATTTGCAATTATTGTAGTTGTCCCAGTCTCTTGGCAGGGGGGTTTCACGCGGTCGAGTGTTCATTTGAAACCATACCATTTAAACAAAAAATAGATATAAAGACACGGGAAATGTCTGCTTTTTGAGAATGTTGGCATATACCTATTTAAATATCGAGGAATTATCTGTATTTGCAATGGTTCTTCAATATGACCGGTTTCGGCTTTATGATATTTGTTATTTGCATTATAAACTGTACGTGGTTTCTCGTGCGTGATTGCCCGTGTCACAGAAATTAAAATCTTGTAAAAATTATTGAAGTAAAGCTCGCTCTCTGTGCGCCCAAGTTTCGCACATTTAGTTTTTCTTAACCGACTTACTTTCTCTAAATTATCTCTAAATTTTTCTTTTCTCTTGAAAACATCCTTTGGGTGTTAACGCAAATTGAGCTTTACTTTAATTATTATTATAGTGTAATTTTAATGTGATTAATTTTATTTAGAGTTTTGAGTGGGGTGCCTCGCATGGGCTTTCCTGTCCTGTTTTGCATTCTTCCTTTTGGGTATAATTTTGTGTATATTTTGTTGCTATTATTAATATTCCCAATAAAAACTGTAAACAAAACTTTAGTAATCGCGGACTAGCGATAACAATAATCATATTACGTACGCACAATCTATTTCATTATAAACAACTCAGCCTCGTTGTCTGATTGTCAAATATTTCATTGCATTATTATGTTACCTTCAATGTTATAAAAATGATAAAATATCACTATATCTATAAAATTCTAGATATAAAATGTTTATCAGCAGACGTGCAGTGATTTGTAAAATTGGTCATTCCGCTAAGGGGAAGTTGCACAAAACTTAGATGGCACTATGCATCCCACAATTATTTTCAAAGTCTCTGAAATTGTTAATTAATGGTATAACTTGGATCAGGAAGTAAACAGCACTTACAAGCTATTATTGTTGTTACTTTTGATTAAGTGCATAGTAGCTTGATCTAATATTTTCTATGACAAAGAGGCTTGACGAAGGCAAGCCAGCTATACCACAGGCTGGGGAGGACTTCTTCTAAGTCTTTTACTTTTCATCTCAATCAATTAACACAAGTATAAAATTAAAAAATTATTTGGGCACACTTGTAATCCAGGGTCTCTTGCAGCTCAAATGCACATTGAATAACCCATTGAGCTCTAAAAAATTCCCAGTTTTGGGGGTTTTTCGGTATTAGAAATTTCCAGTTTCGGTACACAGGGAAAATTATACCAGTATTATTGGCATACCAGCCTATTGGGCTAACCTTATATTAGGGAGAAATGAAGATAGCAGGGAATGGTCAATTTTAAAAAGTAAAAACACTGTCAGCAATAAAGCAACAACGTGATAATGGTTCAAACTAAATTACTTCAGTTTAGGAAAGAGTTTCAGTCCTGTTCAGCCAATTTTTAGCCATTCCAAAAATTGATGTATGAGGGATCTGCAACAAGTGAAAAAGTCAAGAAAAGGCCAATATTGGATCCAACACTGATATTTTGAGTTATTTAATGCCACTTGGTGTGGCATTGATTATAAATTAGATTGATTACTTTTTGTGCACATTTAAATATTAATTGAAAGAAAGATGCTTCTAGACATTATTCAGAGTATTGAGATGAATGTTAAAAGACTTGGAAGAGGTCCTCCCCAGCCTGTGGGCTGTGGCAACTAGGGTTGGGCGATATTTCGATATTTTGATTCATTGTAATATTTCCAATCGCGATTATCGTATCGAAGCTAAAAACTTGAGAGACGATTTATCGAAATTATCGTCATGTTCGATGACTATCGTGATATTGCTTAGAAATATGTATATAGCTTGCAGAATCCTGAACAAGTTGAAAGTATCTTTGCATTCCAGCAACAAATATACACTCAAAAAGTGTATTAGCAAGACATCGATCATTGTAAATGCTTTTCGTAGAAGTTGTACTGCATGTTCATAATTTAGTTTTCCTTCCACAAATCATGGAATAAAATTGAACAGTACACGTTATATTACAACAGTTATGAACAGTAAATATTAGAGAAGAAAAAGCCTTCATATTACTTTAATCTGTTGTTGATATGTCTTTAATAAGATTATATGCAAGTTTATACATGCTTTGATATTAATTGTACTTGAAAAATATGGTCATTTTTTCTATTTCATTAATCGCGATATTATCGATTATCACGATATTTTCTATGACAATAATCGTGAGTTGATTTTTTAAATATCGCCCAACCCTAGTGGCAACAAGTTGTATATGCTAGCTGGCTTGCATGTGACAAGCCTCTTTGTCATAGAAAATATTAGATCACGCTACTGTGCCAATTAATCAAAAGTAACAACAATAATAGCTTATAAATACTGTTTACTTCCTGATCTAAGTTATTCCATTAATTAACAATTTCAGAGACTTGATGAAAAATAACTGTGAAATGCATAGTGCCATCCAAGTTTTATGCAACTTTAGCGAATGACCAATTTTACAAACCAACGCACTTCTGCTGATAACATAACAATACAATGAAATATTAGAAGACTTGAAAGAAGTCCTCCCCAGCCTGTGGCAACAAGTTGTATATGCTAGCTGGCTTGCCTGTTACATAAATATTAGACCATTAGAAATATTCCTCGATATTTAAATAGGGTATATGCCAACATTCACAAAAAGCTGACATTTCCCGTGTCTTTATATCTATTTTTTGTTTAAATGGTATGGTTTCAAATGAACTCTCTGACCAAAACAATACGAAAAGACTGGGATTAGTACAATAATTGCAAATAACATGACGTTTCCCCACCAAAATGGCGGAAATTTAAGTGAAAATGGCGAAAAGTATCGATGTTAATCGCAAATTACAAAAAACTGCAGGTTTTTAGAAGTGACAACATGAGTGAAAATTCGTACTCGTAGCACATCAAAATTTGTAGATTCATATGGGAAAAAATTAGTTGTGGATGGATGGCTGCGAAAATCAATTTTACTGTTACAGTATACAGCCTATTGTTGCGAAGAACAAATTTATACGAGCTGGCCGAGATTTTTATAGGAAAAAAATTAGCGCACCTACCTTCCTTTCCCAGATTTATCCTGCCCCAAAGCTCTAATTTTCGTTGTTTTTAACACATATTTTGTTACTTTTGCCCCCTTAACTCACTCATGATCCGCACTTGGCAACTGTTTCGCACACCTGCACCTAAGATTTGTGCCCGAGTCCCGAGATCTCATCGAAAACTGCCATACTCTGCAGCCTGGAACCCGAACAACACAGACTATAATTTCTATATTTTCCGCTTGTTTGAGAAACACGAGTGCTATAAACATATTCCTTACCATTCGTTCAAACCATTTGATATCAGTTTATTGGTTAGTGAAAATACCATCGTCAAAGACCAGTTGCCAGAGTTGTGCCGAAAATAGACTTGCAAACGTCTTTAGCAGGGATACTTCGACAAAATTTAAAAAAATATCCCTCCAAAAGAGAAAAAATATTTTGTTCTTTTTATACCCAAAGCAACAAATCAGCTCAGCGGTTGAAAATGCCTCAAAATTGTGATAAACCTGCTTCGTAGACTCATCTCACAATACAACTCCATATTGCTTTGCCGCAAGGTGGTAACCGGAAGTAATTTTGTGCCAGTCTACTATCAGATCAGTGATTGTAACCTGTATGGTGTATTTTATAATCTATACAATATCACTTTTGTCTAATTGTCTTTGAGCTTTGCCTTTAGTTGTGCCCTATGTTATAGCGTCCGATGCGAAATGATTTCCTTAGCTTTCTAATTACAGTAACGTTTGCTGCAGGAGACTGGTATCAATTTAGACTTAAAGTCTAATGTTGTTGCTATGGTAACACTGTCGTCCCCAGGCCCGGCACACAGTTTTTATAAAACATCTGTATACTGGAACTGGATATAATAACATATCAGAAGTGTGTCTGATATGCATACGCATGCCTAAAGTTCAATGGGAAGATCATTGTTCGAAAAAAGTGTCCACGTGGATAAATATAACAAGTTATAGAAATTTCCTATCAGGGGCCTGGGGATGACAGTGTTACCTTGGCAACAAGATCAGAAACGTTTTTGATGCGTCTTGTTATGTAGTATCCGTGTGCAACATTTTATTGAGTTTGAGTGAATAATAACTGAGTTGAGCTCGTTTATGAATTTTAAACCTACTTACCCAACTTGTGACCTCACTACATTTGCTGAATCAGCAGTTTATATTTTATACATTTTTGCAAATAACCTCGAAACTAAAAGAGATAGTCTATTACAGTAAACGGCCAATGGGCTTACTTTTTCATGCTCTTTCACATAAAACAATAGAATTTTTTATTCCGAATGCTCTTAAAGTACAATATATTTAGCGTTCATGTAAATTGATGTAAGTTATGTCATAACATGAACGGTTTATTTTCATTTTTGGCCGAGGAAACGCACCAGGTCGACTTTTTGCATTATATAATATAACATATTTTGTATCAACTTTGAAGAAAGAGACCTATACGACAGACTACTAATTTATTTGAGAACTAATTTATTTGAGAACTAATTTTGAGAAGTGCATGAGCAAGTAACGAAGTAAATTTTTGACCGAGAGTACTTCTACTTGGACCGAAGTAGTTTTAAATAGTAACGCTTTACTTCGTTATTTTGCTTTGCGGTAGATTATTCGTTACTTTTATGTTATTATCAACTTTTAGTTTTAACTATTGCCTGCTTCAGTGTGTTCCCGCTTCTGGGGACTGAGAACTGGTGCGAGCCCTGAGAAACTATGAGGGTCCCCCGAAGAAAAGAGAGAATGTGCTTATGGTGAACTTTTGAACATTTTTGCATTTTGACAGTCTCATGTACATTTTATGAATATTTTGGGGATTTGTTTCGATTGATATTACAATATTTTACACATCCCTGGTGTCATGTGATAGTCAACAGATCGTGTCACATATTTTGTGATATGGTGTACTTCAACAACATGGCAAACTAGATCCTTTTTGGCAAAATAAAAGATATGCTAGGTCAAGATTTATAGGCGGCCGGTCTGATTTAATAAAGACGCATTGACGTTCTACATCAAACGGAGGCATTGTATGAGGACAATAGAAACATAATAGTGCTATTAATAGAAATATTTACGCTACATTTACTAGAATTATTGAAACCAAAATGCAAAACAGCAAATTTGATGCTGAAGATATCATAAAGGAACAACGAACGCTGATGCATCAGTTGTTTATGTTTTATGCTATTTGTTTACCTAGTTTTTACCCTGATTTCTATTTTTCTATGTATAGAAAAATATTGAGTAATATAGTATCCAAAATTGTACTGCAACGTGAATCAATGATATAAAATTTAATGCCCTCAAATGTTTGACCCCCATAGACGCTTATTCTGTTGTAATCCAGAAAAAATCCTCCCACCCGTGAGCCTGTTCACCCCCCCCCCCTACAATGAATCCCTCAAACCATACACCTCTGATCTTACCTATTATTTGCATTATTAGTAGATGACATTCATCTTGTGACCGTGGTGTCACAATCCATTCGGTATCAATGGAGAAAATTGTGGTTCTTGTGCGTTCTGGAGCATCTTCTGTCAATCTTATGGTTAATGCTACCGAGGTGTCAACATGTGAAATAACCGTGTGCATTCCTGATTCAGACCATGCGCAGAGCGTACAGTTAAATAAGAATGTTGGCTCCTGGAATGTCAAGCTTTTGCACAATAACCCTGGATTTGGTAAACCGTATTTGTTGAAGTTAACCAATCAAGAGAAGGTGTGTTTTATTATTTAACTTCATTTTACAATGATTCCCTTTTTTTGAAAACAGAATAGACAAAACAAACTTTTCTAACGCTTTTTAACGGATACAATATGCCGATTACGCACCTAGCTCTGGCACGTGTATGCAGGTTCTACGCGCTGAACCTATTTAAAACTATAAAGACCGACTTGGATTATTCCTATATGTTATTCGCTGTAAATAAGTAGCTATAAATACCGAGGGACGTGGGGACTTCATAACAAATTCAGTTCCTATATTTAGATTTAACTGTTTTCTAGAACGATGAGATAAACGTTTCTATTATTCCTGAACGTGATTTCCTGAGGACGACTCTTCTTAACTGTACATTCAAAAGTGTGGCAGAGTTCTCTCTCACTGGTCCAAACATACAAGTTGTGAACTCACAGTATGACAACACGTCTACCGGACTAAATCTTCAGTTGAACTCATTTGGAAACGTGCGAATAGCATCCCATCCACTGCAACTGAAATCTCTCCAGATCAATGTGCGACATGGCAATGGTAAGTGTGATTTGCCAAAGAAATCTGGATGTTTGAGGAATCTTCTTCTCAATTGCCCAGTCTTAACTATTCCCTTGATTATTACGTCGTATAACTTCTATGTCCATGAGTGCACTATTGCCAGGCTAGTACTACCAGCAAAGTCAAAGCGTAGTTCTTCACACACTATGACGTCATCTGTGATCTATTACAGTTAAGACGCACGCAAAAATGAAATCTATTTGTTAATTATTTTATTGCCTGATGATCGTGCACACGCACGTGAAACTCGGAGTAGCATTAATTTTTTAAACTTTTTATGTTGGCTGTGATTTCGTTTCGTCTTTGTATACCTACAGTGTACCGCTCTGCGTAAGCATTGAGCATTGTTTGATGGTGATGATGATGATGATGATGATGATGATGATGATGATGATGATGATGATGATGATGATGATGATGATGATGATGATGATGATGATGATGATGATGATGATGATGATGATGATGATGATGATGATGATGATGATGATGACCAAAGTATATAAATCTGTTCCGATGCATGATTATTGCTGCTATAACTAGAACGATTGCTTCTTGCTAAAAGTTCGCTTCAAATAGTTCGCTTTCAATTTTTTTGTGTAAATTTTTCACCAAAAGCCATTTTGCAATCATGGCCACTGTTCGGCCACGTAAAGAGCTCGACTCCAAACGTTTACAGGATTCACTACGTGCAAACATTCTTACAACGGTAAGTTGGCTTCAAAACGCCTATTGTTTATTGCATGTTTTGGGTTTGCCGCTTTCAGGTGGTGTTGCGAGCATATTTTTAATGATTTTATTATTATTGATAAAAATTCAAGCGGACCCTTATTATTATTATTATTATTATTATTTACAAATATTTAAACACGGTAATATCTCAACCTCGCCCTAACTAAACTGAAACGATCATAAAAATTATATGGAAAATAAAAAGGTTGATTTTCAGATGGCCGTGTATGTACAAGTTAAAAATATGAATTAAATGAGTATAATATATATGTACAAGTTAAAATTGTTAAAAACTAAAGACAAAACACACAACTTCTTTCAGATCTCCAACGATTGCAAAGCCGTCTCTTGCAGAGCAATCTGGCGTGTTTGTGCTGAGGACATCCAATTGGCACAGTACCAAATTGCTTCAAAGCGATTGGAGTTGGACGACCTACTATCCAAAATAAATGGCGTGCAATATTTCTTTTCGTCCATTTCCTGCGTCGCATCAAATGCAAGGTCGTCGCGAGCACAGCGCGCAGGGGAAAGTTATCCGGCCATCGCATATTTCATCGTCTATCGTGAAACGGTTGCATGTAACGAAAATCTCTTGTTTGCGGCCATGCACGACCACGACATGGATGCGGAAATTTCACCAATTCGGGTAAGAAGCGTCAACCAGGTGGAGAAGGCGGCCAAACAACTGTTTCAGGTCGTTAAAGACCACAACAATCGGACGATCCAGGAAATGTTGGATATCTCGAATGTTTACTGTTACCGTCACGCGGAAGATAGCTGCGACGAGGATTCAGACGACGAAATCAACCCTAGCCGATTCCCCATGGTGCCTTCTATACTGGTCGTTGTCAACGAAAGGGAATTTAGTGATATTTTAGAACGAGCATGCAACAAACTTCGCTCCGATGGACTTGTATTAGTCATGGACGCATCACGTGACCAAAGTTCGGCAGCTGCAGCAGAAACGACGAGCAACGAAGTTGCAGTTTTGATAAGAAAGATCGCCAAGGCAATGGAACTATGCAGTCACGCCATTTATCGTTCCCAGGTGTATGCAAGGCCCGATGGTGCGGCCTTTACATACGTTCGCATGATGGATGTCAGCAGCTATCTGCATAAATTACTTGCCAACGATTGTTTGAGAGACGGTGTGATAAAGCATTTTCAAGTGCTTCAAAAATTTCTTGGTCATCCAGCATGCGAGATTATCGAGCAGCTGAAATTCAACAATGACCTCATCGAAGTGTCAAACGGCTTTTGCTTTTCCGTCGTTCAGCGTCGCTTTATACCTTGCCCACTTGTCCCTTGTATGCGCGGAAAGATCTCCCCAAGAGCCTTCGTTCCCTACGATTGTTCAACTCCACCTGAGCCAGGCCACTTCCGAGACGCAATTTTGAATTCCTTTGAAGACCCCGTCACAAGAGTAAACTTCTTGAATAAATTCTACCAATGTTTGCTCGCGTCCAGAATGCCGCACAAAGTGAGGAAACTTGTTGTCGTTGGGCCAAGGGACTCCGGGAAAACGAGCTGGGCTAATGTTTTCCATCGCGTCGTGCCTTCAGAGTTCATTGCGTCCATCACCAACGAACGGCAATTCTCGGCGGCAATGATTAAAGACGACACTCAGTTGGTGATAGTGGATGAGTGGTCTTCGCAATTGATGACGTCGCACCTTGCCAAGACAATCCTTCAAGGGGGCTGGGTAGTTACAGCAGTTAAGCACGGCGAACCTCGGCAAGTATTAAACAACAGCCCATATTACATAACATCGAACAATGTTCCAGACTTTGGGGAGGAGGATGAAAACGTCGGAAGGCGTATCCAAATCTTCAGAACCAAGTCGCTACCATCAACAACAACAGGCACGGATAAGTGGGTGTACGACAATGCCATGCACTGTATCGCTTGGATAGCAGAAGAATTGGCACAAAACCACCAACTTATTGCATCGGAAGAATTGTGGTACGAGCAATCGGACCCACAAGACCTAACCGTAAGTGGCAATCAAGGCAAGTCTCTTTTTCGAGTGGACCATCTTCGTCGGATTGGCGCGGCAGACCTTCGCAATGACGAGCATACGGACAACGACAGCGACCTTTTACGAATCATCCACGACAGGTTTGCGCAAGAGCGTCGAGCACAAAGGTTTCGCAGAAGAAGACAACGACGGCGACGAACATCCCCGGCGTCCACGGATGACGAGGAAGACAGCCAAATCGTCTCCGATTCAGTTGTGCGACGTTCGGCGAACTGCAGTCCATCAATAAGTGACGAAAGTCAACACGACGTCGCTGCAACAGGTGCGAGGCAACCAAATACGTCGCCACCCAGTGGACAGCCTGCTTCACCAGCCTTTTCATCAGCAAGTGACTCTGCTCCATCAGCCACCCGACCAGCCACTCTGCCAGCTCATTCCTCGGCCACACTTGCAGGAATTCAATCAGCCCACACGTCCACCAGTCGACAGGGCCAAACGAAAACGTTGGCCATTTCATCACAGCCGTCCACTTCTTTCGCCCACGCCGAAGAGAGCGCTTCCAATTCAAGCGACGCGACACCGTCATTTGTTGATGCGCGCGAAGATGCGGTCGTTGTATCTGCCAGTACAGTTCGTGAAGTTCAGCAGCAAGACATTCCGGACTATCCTATTGAAACTCCACAACGAGGTTGGCAAATTAATACGGAACGTTACCACAAGAAAGTTGCACAATTGGTAAAACACTCGTTTTATAAAGAATTGAGCAAGGGGCTAGTCTACTCCTATCAGGAACGGCTTCGAAAGGCTCGACTGCGTCGCACGTTGTCGGAGAAGAAATTCTGGCAAGATGCCGATCCAGAAATCGACGCATTCCTGTTGATGTTAGGGCAATGTCGAGATGTCTTCAACATAGTGGAATTCGCTGCCTCCTACCCACAATGCAGAGGACATTTGGACGCACTGCGGAGAAAAGCAAACGTTCGCGTCATGTTTGATCGATGCCCATTTGCCAACGCCGTCGCAGCTTCAGAGCAAAAAGCAGGGGAGGTACAGCAGCCAGTCGAAGAAGAGGAGGAACTTGATGCGGACGGTGACCCAGCACGACCTCCGTTAAGTAGCCAGTCATACTGGACCAAAATTAAGAAGTGGAGGCCGTGGTAGACATGTCTTCTTTTACGCCAGTAAGAATGGGGTAAAAATATTCCCATAACATTTGAAATGTTTCCATGTCTAAACTTCATGTGTGCTTGTGTATGTTTCTGCTATATAAAGTAAATATAGAGATTTCAAAAAGACCTTACCATTTTCATACTAACGTTCATGCAACTGAAAACGTTAAAGTGCATATATCAATAATCATCTTACCTGGTGATCAAAGCTTCATAAATATAAGCAAGAAAATTGCTTTCAGTTGCAAAACAGACTTGTTTAAATCACTCGTCGTTACAAACAGTGATTCTTTCGTTCACCATTATCGTGCGGTAATACGTTCGATAGCCATGAGAGCTGTTACATTTGGTCGCATTCCATAACCCTAACCAGCTGATGATGTTTGTATATATATATATTTTTTCATTACTTTTCCATTCTCCATATGTGCTAGCTGAACATTTCACAGTGTGAAAATATTGTATGGAATCTACCAATGAGGAGTTCCGTGATTTGTTGTTGTTGTGTGTGTGTGTGTGCATATGTATGTATGTATGACTGTCTGTGTACGGCCTTCAACCAAGTCCTATAATCAGCCAACGTAACATATAGCAACGGCGAGAAATGTACTTAATACCAAAATTATACACTAACATTTCAGTTAATTCATCATTGTTTTAACTAAATATTCATTGTTTGAAGTTTCTGTCTTCTTTAAAAACAAAAGTTCCGTTAGTCGTCATTTGAACACTGACTTCAAGCCTATTATAGGCATGACAAGAACAAGATTTTTGGCCTTGAAAAAGTTCAGAACATTCATTAATTCTTTAACACGAGCTTTGGGTCTGTACGATTCAAGAACAGTCTGCAGTGATTGTACATGTTTAACGTCTTAGAAATGGCTAAAATTTGAAGGTTTAACGCAGTTGCTACGCGGTTGCTACGGACTTTGTTGGAACGTTTAAGACACAGGATATGTAGAATATTGGAATCGCATAACCACAGGAAAAAAAATTTAAAATAGCAAATGAAAAAAATGAAATTTAAAATAGCAAATGAAAAAAAAAAGAAGTTACCATTAAGAATTACGATATCTGCTTACATTGGGGTTTTCTCTTAGTGTCCTTCTCATTCAGTTTGAAAAAAATACCTAAAAATTAACTGGCAACCTAATAGAAATCCTAATAAAATCGACCGGCTACCATAATAAAACGACCGGCTACCAACATATAGTAGCCGGTCTTGAAATTTTTCTAAGTGTCGTTGTGATTTACTCTAATAGGAATCCTAGTAAAATCGACTGGCTACCTTGTATAAAACGACCGGCTAGCAATATATAGTAGCCGGTCTTGAAAATTTTCTGAGTGTCGTTGTGATTTACTTTGCCTCATACTCCACCGGCTACCGGCTACCTAATATAGATCCTAGTAAAATCGACCGGCTACTGACCGGCTACCTTATATAAAACGACCGGCTACCAATATATAGTAGCCGGTCTTGAAATTTTTCTAAGTGTCGTTGTGATTTACTTTGCCTCATACTCCACCGGCTAACGGCTACCTAATACAAATCCTAGTAAAATCGACCGGCTACTGACCGGCTACCTTATATAAAACGACCGGCTACCAATATATAGTAGCCGGTCTTGAAATTTTTCTAAGTGTCGTTCTGATTTTTACTTTGTCTCAAACTCCACCGGCTACCGGCTACCTAATACAAATCCTAGTAAAATCGACCGGCTACTGACCGGCTACCTTATATAAAACGACCGGCTACCAATATATAGTAGCCGGTCTTGAAATTTTTCTAAGTGTCGTTCTGATTTTTACTTTGTCTCAAACTCCACCGGCTACCGGCTACCTAATACAAATCCTAGTAAAATCGACCGGCTACTGACCGGCTACCTTATATAAAACGACCGGCTACCAATATATAGTAGCCGGTCTTGAAATTTTTCTAAGTGTCGTTGTGATTTACTTATCCTCATACTCCACCGGCTACCGGCTACCTAATACAAATCCTAGTAAAATCGACCGGCTACTGACCGGCTACCTTATATAAAACGACCGGCTACCAATATATAGTAGCCGGTCTTGAAATTTTTCTAAGTGTCGTTCTGATTTTTACTTTGTCTCAAACTCCACCGGCTACCGGCTACCTAATACAAATCCTAGTAAAATCGACCGGCTACTGACCGGCTACCTTATATAAAACGACCGGCTACCAATATATAGTAGCCGGTCTTGAAATTTTTCTAAGTGTCGTTCTGATTTTTACTTTGTCTCAAACTCCACCGGCTACCGGCTACCTAATACAAATCCTAGTAAAATCGACCGGCTACTGACCGGCTACCTTATATAAAACGACCGGCTACCAATATATAGTAGCCGGTCTTGAAATTTGTCTAAGTGTCGTTGTGATTTACTCGATTTAATAGAAATCCTAACAAAATCGACCGGCTACCATGTAAAGTCTCTCATCTAAGTCTCTAATAATTTTACTTCGAAAAAATACCAGTTACCGATGTGAACTCCAAGTGAAATGGACAGACGAAATTACTTTGCTATATATTCAATGGATCTGGAAGTAAATCACAACGACACTTCGAAAAATTTCAACGACCGGCTACTATATGTTAGGAGTGTCAAGAGTGCAAATATCTAAGAACATTTATACATAATTATATATAGATATACTACGTTTCACCTTTACCAAGACTTGTCGTTGTGATCATAATTTGTTCCTTCAAAGCTAAATGCAGTTGGACAAGCGTCAGCTCGCAAATGCTCTCGTTAACCAAGCAAGGCTTTCGTTCTCAAGACAGCTACGGACTAACACCCATCTAGATTCTTTTAAGATCAATGAAGATCAATAACTTGCTCGATCACTCAAGATCAATAACTTCATGTGAAGTCCTTTCCAATATTCGATATTTCAAAATTTAAGTTCTCCTCGTTAACTTTTGTGGCTTTCTCTCGCCTAAGCCCATGTTGGCTCCTTTTATATTCGAGGCTTATAGTAATTTACATATACATAATTATTTAAATCTACCTATTTTAGGTAACAGGTAGCCGGTCGTTTTATACAATAGTAGCCGGTCGTTTTATACAATAGTAGCCAGTCGATTTTACTAGGATTTCTATTAGAGTAAATCACAACGACACTTAGAAAAATTTCAACACCGGCTACTATATGTTGGTAGCCGGTCGTTTTATTATGGTAGCCGGTCGATTTTACTAGAATTTGTATTAGGTAGTCGGTAGCCGGTGGAGTTTGAGGCAAAGTAAATCACAACGACACTTAGAAAAATTTCAAGACCGGCTACTATATATTGCTAGCCGGTCGTTTTATACAAGGTAGCCAGTCGATTTTACTAGGATTTCTATTAGAGTAAATCACAACGACACTTAGAAAAATTTCAAGACCGGCTACTATATGTTGGTAGCCGGTCGTTTTATTATGGTAGCCGGTCGTTTTATTATGGTAGCCGGTCGATTTTACTAGGATTTGTATTAGGTAGCCGGTAGCCGGTGGAGTTTGAGGCAAAGTAAATCACAAAGACACTTAGAAAAATTTCAAGACCGGCTACTATATATTGGTAGCCGGTCGTTTTATTATGGTAGCCGGTCAGTAGCCGGTCGATTTTACTAGGATTTATATTAGGTAGCCGGTAGCCGGTGGAGTTTGAGGCAAAGTAAATCACAACGACACTTAGAAAAATTTCAAGACCGGCTACTATATATTGGTAGCCGGTCGTTTTATACAAGGTAGCCAGTCGATTTTACTAGGATTTCATTAGAGTAAATCACAACGACACTTAGAAAAATTTCAAGACCGGCTACTATATGTTGGTAGCCGGTAGCCGGTGGAGTTTGAGGCAAAGTAAATCACAACGACACTTAGAAAAAATTCAAGACCGGCTACTATATATTGGTAGCCGGTCGTTTTATTATGGTAGCCGGTCAGTAGCCGGTCGATTTTACTAGGATTTATATTAGGTAGCCGGTAGCCGGTGGAGTGTGAGGCAAAGTAAATCACAACGACACTTAGAAAAAAATCAAGACCGGCTACTATGTATTGGTAGCCGGTCGTTTTATTATGGTAGCCGGTCGATTTTACTAGGATTTATATTAGGTAGCCGGTAGCCGGTGGAGTTTGAGGCAAGGTAAATCACAACGACACTTAGAAAAAATTCAAGACCGGCTACTATGTATTGGTAGCCGGTCGTTTTATCATGGTAGCTGGTCGAGTTTATTAGGATTTCTATTAGAGTAAGTCACAACGACACTTAGAAAAATTTCAAGAACGGCTACCATATAAGTTGGTAGCCGGTCGATTTTATTTGGATTTCTATTAGGTAGCCGGTCCAGTTTGAGACAAAGTAAATTACAACGAAACATCTCCATCGCTGGTTTTTTGGTCATGGCTTTATAGGATACCCTAAAGGTCGAAATGTCGAGAGAGCACTGGGTTTCTCACTCACTGGGACTGTATCTACTTCACCAAATTTAGTTAAAGAGGGAGCGCGTAGCGCGACAATCATTACTCGCCCTTCGGGCTCGCGCTTTAGCTAAATTTGGTGAAGTAGATACAGTCCCAGTGAGTGAGAAAGCCAGTGCTCTCTCCACATTTCGACCTTTGGGGTATAATATAAAGCCATGACCCTGGTTTTTTGGATGAATAAATAAGCCACCCTTTTCAATTAAGCCCCCCTCTCCAATAAGCCCCCCCTCAAAAGGTTCTGAAATGAATAAGCCAACCCCGGGGGCTAAATAGAGAGAAAACGGTACCGTATGTTGGTAGGCGGTCGTTTTATATAAGGTAAGCGGTGGATTTTACTAGGATTTCTATTAGGTAGCCAGTCCAGTTAGAGACAAAGTAAATTACAACGACACTCTCTGTATGCAGCTATCATGGTTTGTGTTCTTAAGTTTTTTGATTTGTAATTTGGGTTATTCATAAGATTAAAATATATCACACCTTTTATTCTACATAGGGTACAAGCAACTCCACTAAATTAGATATATTTCTAAGACATGTCAGTTCACTACCATAGAATATGCCTTATTTATATTAAAAAGAAAAGAAATCGTTCAACGCAAAGCCTGCATATGCATCGGACACAGTTGAAAATAAACTGAACTGTTTTAGACGAGTTTTCTTGTTGAATAATATATTAAATTCTATAATTTCAAAGATAAACCTTTCTTGTTTCAAACATAAACAATAACTGGCATCATTGACATAAGTTTTGAACAAGTAAAGGTTAACCTTTAAAGTGGGGCAAGTACAACGTTACAATCACACGTCCATGATTCTTAAACATATTGTAATTCGTACGCAATGTATACGTAAGTTTACACAGTCGATTCTAGCATTACATATAACATGTTACATTTATTTTTGTAACTGTTTATTTTGGTTATTAAAAATGACATCAATGCCTTCACACTAATTTTAAAGCTTCTGCTCGCTTTCTTAAAGTATTTGGAACACGACATGAATTGAAATGAAAATCTGGATCACGCAGAATCTTTGACCAACTCAAACCGAATTTTTTCATCCCAAGTCTAAGGTAGTTGTCTTCCTCAGATGTAAAACGGATACCCGCCCGACGTGTCGGTAATTTCTCTGTTAAGTTCGTTGGACTTACTGGGTTTTCTATTGGTGGTGACTGATCAACACTGTCGCAATCATTCTCAATGCTCTTGCTTTCTTCAAGTAGCTTTTGCATGCACCAGCGTCCTCTCATGGCCACTTCCCGCGAACGTTTCTTTTGATAGTGCACACGAGCAACGTTGGAGCTGTGTTTCTGGTCTTCAGATATCCATTTCTGTTCGCTTGGTAGAAGAACTTCACAACTTTGAGTTTCGATGATCTGTCTGTACCTGGTTGGGTGAATGTATTTCCCGATTGCTTCGAACACCAACACACTAAACAGTTCTGTAAGTTTCTGAAATTGTTTTCCGTTACGATTGACCAACACGTACTCGCAAGTGGGTGTGAGAAGGGGTCTGATGTACTTTATATATTTTTCTATCATATCCATGCTGCATTCGTCAAAATACACACTGTCAAAACCGTACCTTTTAGCTGTTTTGAAAATTTTCTGATCGACCATTCCATCGTTTCTCTTTGCGCTTTCAAACATTCGCAAGGTTAGATGCTGGTACGTCATGGGACGACAGCCTTTCACTTTCAGGAACAGGTAAGCTGCGACAAATCGAGTGGCAAAGGTAACATCACCGGGTCTGACTGAAGAAGGACATGTCATGCAATTTTGTAATACGGATTCGTAACGTTCCATGTGGAATGGAATAACGGATTGAACTTCGGACAAGCTCGCCCAACTTCTACGCGATTCCAGTGTTTCTATGTCTAACTCGCTCGTCCAGTTAGATCGCATGTCCTTGGCTAGGTACTTCCGCGCTCTCTTCACATACACTTCTGTAACGGCAAAGTTCTGAAGCACCGAGGCAGGAGGACGGTTGAATTTTCGAAAATCTAGTAAATCTGAAATACTTGCAACATAGCATATTTGCCCCGATTGTCCAATACCCCACTTGTCTTTTAGACTGTCCACGAATTTTGTCAACAGCTCAGGACATCCCAAGGCGTAGTCGATTAGATTCGGCGCACGGAGCACATCTTATTCCCCTTCGCCATTTTCATCGCAACAAAACTTTATAAACTTTAAAGCTCTCGTTACTGAAATGTCAGACTGTTTACGAGATTTTCCGCCGCCGCAACTGCTTTGAAGCCACTGGGAGAATGAACGAGCGAAGTCATTGTCTGTCGAGCAGCAGGGTACTGTTTTAGAGCCTTTATTGGCGTTACTTTCGTCGTTTGCACATGGCGAAGTGCATACGGTGGGTTTCTCGTCAAAATAGTAATACCAAGTATGCTTTGTTTTTACATGTTTGCGACAGCCTCTTTGACTTGAAAATCCTGCGTGTTCACAGCCCGTTACAGGACAATGATCTAGCCCATCGCTACCTTTCACCAAGTGCAAACGTCTCGGCTTTGCAAATGCCCCATCGACAGATTTCCAATTTACTTGTGTTTTCCTTCGTGACAACATGCATATACAAAGAGCAAATGCTACGCGAGCAAAATCTTTTGCATTTTATAGTGAACATAGCGTCATTATTAGCTTGCAAAATCCACTCATCCATATAGATTACATTGCCCTGTGTTAATGTCATGCTGCAAAGGGAACAATAAAACGGAACATAATGTAAAGGGAACAATACCCTTTGTTGTTCCCTTTCAGTAAGCTGATTAGCAATAAACCAATAATACTTTATAGCATTATTATTCGTTCCTGTTTCGCAGAGCGGAACCTTTTGTTCCTAAATAATTAAGGAACCACAATAGGGAAGATATTTGTTGTTCCTAATTGCAATATTTGTGATAGCGTTCCTATTTGAGGAACAATTAAGTATAAGGAACGATCAAATTGAAGTCGGAACAATTTGTTCCGTTTCAATTCGTGTTCCTTTTTAAAATGAGAACAGCCTACGCAATTAACATGTGTTCCTAATTGGCGCTTTAAATAGATGCATAAAGCAAGGTGTGAGGAAATCCCATTTTCTATAAGCACATTAGAAATCCTAAATTTTTTAATGCTGGAAGTAATATCTTCCCACCCTTACGGTTTCAGCCAATCGAATTGCTTTACAATGATGGCGGCAAATCATGCGAAAAAAATTTTTTAAAAAAATAACAAAAGGAACAATATTGTAGGATATGCTAGATGATGATGATGATGATGATGATGATGATGATGATGATGATGATGATGATGGATTTGAAGATTTGTAATCCAGGCATTTAAAACAAAAAATTTTAGAAATATACAAATTCTGTTAGGCTGGTTTCAATCTTCTTGGAGGTTTGTCCAATGTAATGTTGTTCATCGTTTTTCAAGGAATTGAGTAAATCGCAGTTCTTTTTTGCATGGTCGTATAAAGATCGGAGTAGTCTTGCTGTCTTTTCTGAAGTGCCGCCATGTATGGTAAAAAACTCTTATTCGGGTTTCAGTCGTTAGCTGGTTGGGTTCGTCAGATGTAGTTGCTCGGTTATTGTATCTGTTTAGTATTTTCATTTGGTGTTGTCAGTTACGGATCTTTGCATAACTTTTTCAGCAAGAAAACTGGTTAGAGGAGAACCAATTGGTGTGCCAGAGGTTTGTCCGTAATATATGTTTTGAAATGAAAATTCGGTATGTAGCTAAGTAGAGGTCAAAAGGTCTAGTATGTTGTATTTGTGAAAAGCTGTTCTATTTGCCATGAACAATCGTTTGTAAGCAGGTCGTTTGTGATTCGTTTAGCTGTATTTAGAGGTATGGAAGTAAGGAGACAACATCAAAGGATATTAAGATTTCGTCTGGTTCAAGTTTGAGATCTTTGTAAGAAAGGGGTGAACGTTGTTAACGGGTGATGACTTTACCAAAGGTTGGAGAATATTATTTTGAGAAATGGTTTAATAATTTAATGAGATTCGGCTACTATTACATGAATAAAAAGCCAGGGAATACGCCACAGGTTTCCCCAATTACGGCGACCCCATAAATAACATTACAATACAAATAGCAATTACATTATAAATAACATTATTAACTAATAAAGAATGTGTCAATGTTGCAAGACAACTAACAACAGTTGATAACCTCATTAAGGGACCTAGTCCTTCTACACTTTATACACACGGATTTCCATGTGTATAATCGTAGGTAGGTGATCCAGGAAGAGATACTTTTGGTCGGAGAGAGATGTTTTCTTTGTGTATTTTTGGTAAACATAGAATTTTGCCGTAGTCGCGTCGTTTGGTAGTCTTTGTCCTGTTTCTTTGATACACCATGGGTCGTGAGGTAGTTTGTGGTTGGCTTTGTCCATATAATCGAATTTATTCATGACTACAGTCATTTGTGCTTTGTCTGCGGGCAGAATTATTATATCATCGTCTTTTACAGCTTGTCGTTCTTGTTTTGTAAGACCAATTGAGACAGGATTATTATATCATCGTCATTTTTTAGGTCTTTTACAGCTCGTCGTTCTTGTTTCGTAAAACCAATCGAGTGTTTTTTGTGAAAAAGATCGTTGGTCACTTCGTGACGAATTTGTTCTTTATATTCTTCAGGTATTGATGTTGTTCTTTTTAATGCGGCGTCCAAGTCTGCAATATAATCTATTTTGCTTGCTGCATCTTTTGCTTTGTAGTTCATTCCCTTACCAAGTACATGAATTTGTTCATCTGTTAATGTTTTGTCTGAACTGTTTTTGTTCCAAGTATTTGTCTTGTTTTGTTGTTGTTTATATGATCGTGTGTGTTTGTATTTTTATCTAACTCGATTCGTCGTCTATTCTTATAGGAGTTTGTACTACACTTGATAGCGTTTCAAACGATTTTGCATCAGTTGAGGTTGTATTTTGTACTTTTTGTATCACTGAGCTGCGATATCCATGAATTTTTTGTTGGTAAATTCGTAAGCGATTGTGGGCATCAGAAATGAGTAGGTCATTGAGCATACGGGGGCATTAGCTTGAGCTATACGTTGAGCTAAGATGGTCTTGACTGGTGGTTGATACTGTTTAGTAGAATGCTTCGTCTTTTACAATTATGAAAAAAGTGTAGTTGTTCAAACGTTGATGATTCTTCAGTCCTGCGAAAAATTCCCATATTCTGGCGTTTCTGAGAGTAGCTATCCCATATGTCTGCTGGATAAATTTGAAGATTTACAATCCGGGCATATTATGATTGTAGAAATTTAATTCCATTTGGGAACTAAACTGAAATTAACAATTTAATTAGCTTAGATATTAAATAATTTTAATAAAGTTAATTGTTTTAAGTTGTTTCTTGTGACAGGTAAATGGTTAATGGCATTTTCTTTTGTTCAAAGATGTAAATATGCGATTTCGACCGGTTATTTTCATTTGATTCGTATTTGCTTGATTGTGCTTCAAATTCCACATAAATGTTGCAATTCAAAAGCTAAAAGCCTGGGGCCGGTTGTATAAAACTTTTAATCACTTTTTTAATCACTCTTTTGTAGTTAAATTGTGATTAAGTACAAAATACGTTGTTCTAATTGGTTGACGTTTCCACTAATCATAGTCAACTTTAATCACTTTTTTATTCAACCGGCCCCTGGTCTTTCCGACTGCGAAAGAGTAATCTCTGTAGATTAAATATTGAACGCGCTAAAGCACCCCAAAGTTCGATTACCTTTTTTATACGCCCGATATATACTGTCACGTACTAGGCTTGGTGTTTCAACTTTTTTTTCTACATGCACTCCTGATCACTGCTGAGCGATTTTTTTCACCGTTCAAGGAAGTGGAACGACTTCAGGACCACCATAGGTGGCCCAGAAATCGGTGGTTTTTAACTTTAAATAAATGAATCTTGTGTATAATATTCCTCTTACAACTGTCAGAAACTCGGGAATTGTTTTTTTCTCGTGCGACAGTCGGTTTGTCTCGCGCGACGTTCGTGTAGTATTAGCGAGGTTTAGCAAACACGACGCGACGTCAAAGACGACGTGAGAATGGCGTCAAAATGGCGTTGCAACATCCTTAAATGGTCATATCACGCCATTTTGACGCCATTCTCACGTCGTCTTTGACGTCGCGTCGTGTTTGCTAAACCTCGCTAATAGTATCACGAACTTCGCGCGAGACAAACCGACTGTCGCACGAGAACAAAACAATCCCGCAAGTTTCTGACAGCTGTAAGAGGAATATTATACACAAGATTCATTTATTTAACGTTAAAAACCACCGATTTCTGGGCCACCTATGGGACCACAAGCTTTTTAAATTTTTGTTTCTAACATTTAAAATTAGCCCTAGTACCGCCGTACGCCGAAATTCTCTGAAATTTACAAAGCTTTTCGTTATCTACCTCACACTGAATTTCTACCACTGTTTGAAAGCATTTTTTCACCCTCGCAAACCACATTATTATGCATCGCAATTGTTTTGCGAGAGTAATTCCTGTGTGCGGGTTAGGGACGGCAATGGCTCTGGCGAATTAAAATGTTTCGTGTTTTGTCTAACGTTAATCAATAGCTGTGATAATAGTTTTCAGCTAAATATAGGCATATGGCAGCTCAAAATATATATAACGATAATCACAAGTAATGGACGTTTCCAACATGTCGCTTCACATGACAAGAGTAACATGAACAAATTGTTATGTGAATAAAAATAATAAATTCTCGTAACTTTAGAACATATCTTTTTTCAAACAATTTGCCTGTTGAGGATAAATGCTTTAAACGGCCAGTCTGCCGTGTTCTATGTTATAAAATCTATGATATTTGACCAATTGATGCTACGCTGGAATCTACTGTCTTCACATTGATTTTTCCATGTTTAAGCGATGCAACCTCAAAATTTAAATGTCCGGGTTTACTATTTCCGTAGAGCCAATGACAGCCTCTACCCACTGACAGGCATTGCTCAGCTGGGAACGAGATTGATAAAACACACAAAAGGACGTAATTAATAGGTTTTAGATACTTTATAGAACGCTAGTACTGTTGTGGTTCCGTGGTAGCCTCCTCCGCGGACTTCCATTCAGACCATTCTGTGCTCCGTGGCTGAAATGGATCCATTCACCACAAATTTATCGATTCGTTCTAAAATAAAGCGACCTGATAATCCGCAACAGAAAGGTGGAATAATGAACTTACCTCAAAATGTGTAAAAACCGCGGTTATCCACTCGCTATCTAATAGACTTTTCGGTGTTTTAAACGCCACTAACACAACCCTTTATAATTTCTAACTTATTAATAATATGCACATTTTATTCCGATTCTGCAGAAAACCCAGGCGGTAACGACGTGTATGTTGACACTGGAGCTGTGATTGAATGTACAAATTTGACGACAAATCTTCAAGATGATTCTAATGTGTTCATCAATGGCACATTAACGTGCACAACATATTATAATACTATGAAAGTTCGAATTGAATCTGGTGATTTGCACGTGGGTGTAGACGGGATTTTAGGACAAAAACCGTCCAACGATTCACTCAGTGGTAAAAGTAACAAAAACAGAGGGTCAAATAGGAAGGGACATCACACAGATTGCATCAGCAAAGATAAAACTGCATCAAACAAGCTGGAACATATCTGTAAGAACGCAACAAACGAGTTGTATCTGGAAATTATCAATGGGAACTTGACAAATTTTGGTACGATCTGCGCAAAGGAGTACTTGCTATTAAAGTGTAACACCTTGATGCTTTGTGAAGATTCCAAGTATGATACGGCATCAAAAGGATTTCGCAGTTATACTTTATTGCAAAAGAAATCTGGATATTTGACGAGTGCACAAGAAAGTCCGAAAACAAGATCTTCGTTTTGCGACTCTCGCTTTCTTTCGACGGTCAAAAGTCTAGATTCTCAAAGTTTCATTTCCCTTCTAAATGAAGAGGTAGATCCAACTGTCACAATCGATGGTCGTAGTGTCGATACCGAGTTTCAAAATATCTGCATGGATGGAACTTATGACAGACATAAAGACGACAGGGAAATAATACGTGGAAGTTTGAACACTTGGAAGTGGAAACATGGTAAAATCTCCTCCACATCAATAGAGTGTGTCGTCAAAGATATTAATGATTGTTCTCAACTTCAGGGCGATAAATTAGCTTTCGAAGTCGAAGGAACTGTAAGAGTGGTGAAACCGTGGAGATGGAACTGTGGAGAAGTGTCTGGTACTGTCAAAAAAGATTTTCTCTTTTATGACGACGCTGCTCTTTCAAAATTCAACAATCTTCGCGTAGTTCGTAACTTCCGAATTTTTCCAACTTCAACTGTGTGGGTTGAAGAGGGTGGTGAGTTGATCACTGGTGAAGAATTTGAAAACAACAATCTTTTAATCAGCAACAAAAACATACAGATAACCGTTGGTTACATGAAGCAAGCAAGAGATAGTTCCATCATCAGCAATGAAGATCTTCTTATAGCTTTGCATAAGAAATTTGAAGATATTTGGTTTGGGAAAATCTATGCTGATCATCATCTCTTTCTGCAGCTGAACGAACGAGTGGTGTGTGATGCCTGTTGTGTGGCAAAAGAAGTTTACGTTGAATTCTATGGTGAAAGTGCTCAATTGTTTATCACACAAATTCTTCTTGCCGAAATCGGCGATTTGCACATGTGGGCTGAAATTGAATGTGAAAGTCCGAATTTTGTTTTGTCTGGAAAACTGAATGCCCGCGGGATACAAGCAGAAACAACAAGCGTGACTATCCTGCCTGAAGCAGTCGCCGAGCTAACTTGCCCTACAAATGCTAACAAACAGGTTGTCCTGCCTGAAGCAGTTACCCACCTCACCTACCCTCCAAGTGGTAACGAAGTGAACGTGATCACAAGATGGCTCAAAATAAACAACCAAGCAATCATGATGTCTAAACCGGAACAAAAAATGATGATTTCCGAAATCAATAATAGTTTTAATTTAGCAACTAACATTTACTGTGAGGAATATCTACTCGTTGATGGGGTTCTAGGAGCTCTTGGTTCAGATTTGAACATTTACGCTGAAGCTTTGACAAACAGTAGCATTATAAAATTGTCTCCAACTACAAGTGATCAGTCTTCTATCTCACTTCGCATTGAATGCGACAAAGATGTTCTCAACTCTGGCATAATAGAATCAGAAGGAAATATGATCATCGATGCCAGAACTGTGTATAATGAAGCTGGTATCATTAAGTCTTCACCAAATCTTGAAATTTTTACACGTTTTGTTGGCGAAACATCATTGTGTGGTAAAGTTTTTGTAAACAAGCAACTGCTTATTCATTCAGAATCTAAAAAAGAGTTTACCTTGAATGTAACTGGTGGGAAACGCGAAGGTGACCGTATATTTACTCCACCTGATCAAATGACAGTGGAGTGCGACAACGCTAATTTAAAAATCCATTCAAGTATCATATGCCCGGATATGGATAAAGAAATAGCAAACAGAAACAACAACGAAGGTCAAGGTTGTGTGATGGTTCTTAGTCTGTACAAGTGTGTGAGTCTAACAAGAGACTGCGCATTAGAGGATGTTCGTGTTCAATTCACCCAAATTGAGTCAGAAATGTTGAACGATGACGCCAACAACAACAATGCAAACCAACAATCGAAATTCTCAATCCAGAATTCAATGAAAATAGAATCACTTTATCTTTGTTCTGGGAATGCAATGGAATCTGATGTCGCAAAGAAGGAAAGCATCACATTTGAAGGTTCATATGGGAAAACTGTTATTGATACTCTTGAAGTCGACAGATCAATCGACCAAGTCACATTTGGAACAGAAAATCTGTTTGTTTGCACTGAATTAATTCTAGATTGTGAAACGGTTACAATAAAAACAAATCTAGAGTGTGTCGAAGTGGACGCGCATAACCTAAATGTCCATGGACGGATGAGATGCATGGGGCAAAACTCGGAAGAAGAAAAATCCCTGGTTAACGTGAAGAATACTGTCAGTGTTGTTGGCAGCGTTGAATGCGTTGGTTCTGTTGAAATCTTCACCGGAGAGACATTTCAACAAGCAGAAACTGGAAATATTTCTGTAAAAGGCGAGCTCCTGTTAGAAACCGTGAATAAAAATGGGCACCTGTCTTTGGATGGTTTGACTAAAGGCGAAAAAGAATCAGTAATGAAAATCGTAAGTGACAATGTCAACGTTTCAGGAAACTTGTCAGAAATTCACACTCTCACTCTGGACTCTGAAATCGATATGACGTTTTCTGAGAACAGTAAAATTTCATGTGATGAAATTTACATGACAGGAGAATGGATTACAACTGCAGGAACGATTGACAAATTTAGCACATTGAGTATTAAACCATGGGCAATAATAAACTCTGGTTCTATTGATTCTGAGAATGAGTCCTCTGATATTTCCTTCCAGTCTGATTTGACCTTGATAAACAGCGGTATTTGTTGCGCAAAGACAACGTATCTCGAAGCACCATTTTTGTTAAGTCTCCCTGGCACAGCAATTTCAAATGTGAATGACGTTGGACGTTGTCAACTCGTTGGTAAAGATAATCTGAAGTTAGAAAGCATTGCCTGTTTTTTGGGTGGTTCGTCTCTTCTCTCGTGTAAAAGATACGAAAATTTAAGCGTGTTGTTGTTTAAATTTTTAACATATGTAGCCTGCACTCCCGATTCAAAGAGTTTAGAAGCATGGTCGAAGGCAGCAGAGTCGCTAAGGAATATTCAATCACAGATTTCATCTAGCTCTAGTAAACAAGATTCGAACGACTTAAAAACTCTGATGAATTCAAAGCAATTAGTTACAGGTACCGAAGTCGACTTAAGAATTGCACAGATGTACGACATGGTAAACGATTTTATTGCTGAGATTTTGAAAAACGGTATCAAATCGTTTGATGCAAGGAAACTTGTGCACATCCTAACCATCGAGAGTGAAAGATACACGAGGATTAATATTTTAAAAGAGAAATTACTACAAATTCCAGAAAATGCGAGAAGGTTGCGGCAGCTAGTGAAAAAAGGGCTTAATAAAATGAAAAAAACCGTAAGAAAGAGGCTTGGATTTTCAGACCCAAAAATGAAAAGTCAAGGACAGGATGGTATCTTTGAATCTGGATTTTACTCGTTCGGGGATGGTGTTACACTTACTGACAGCTTATATGAAGCAGCTTTTGTTGAAGTGCTTTGTGATGAAGGTTTTATAATTGCCATGGATTTCCTTGCTAGCTCCAAAGATGTTGTTTTGAGTAAACGAGAAAAGAAAGCAGTGGCAATGATGATATATTCTGAAAAACTGCATATGGAAAACGTTGATGCTGACCAGTCACAGATAACCTCCCACCAAGCAAAACTCAAGAACATTAAATCTAAAACTTTAGATGTAAATGCAAGTGATTCAGTTGAAGCAGAAAAAATTACAAGTGATCAAGTTCAAATGAAGGCAGGCTATCAGCTGAAAGTTACAGAGGTGTGCGCTCAGAACACTTCCATGACGGCTAAGGATGTCAATCTTAAAGATATCAAATCAACGAACTTGGATGTTCAAGCGAGTAAAGCAGCTAACGTAACAGATGTTCAGAGCTCTAATGTTACCGTACAAGCTAAAGATATAAACGCTTCAAACATAAATGCCAACGATGTCGATTTAAATGCGAGCACCAATGCACGTCTTCAAAATGTTAACTCTGATTATTTGAATGTAAAATCAGACCAGTCAATCATTGCAGAAAACGTGAAGGGAAAAAATGTTTCTATGAAAAGCAGTGATATCAATGTTTCGATATTAAATGCCGAGAATGCAAGGCTCGAAGCGTCCAATGATGTACGTATTAGAAACGTTCAATCTACAAACGTTCAAGTACAAGCAAGTAAGACAATCGATGCAAAAAACATAAAGGGGGAAAGCGTATTCATGGAAAGCGGTAAGATTAAAGCTACGAATGTTAGCAGTAACACGGTAGTATTTTGCGGTCAAAATGACGTTGAAGTTGGGGATATAGACAGTAAAGTGGCATCGATCAAATCAACTCATGGTGAGGTAAAGGCTACTGGTAGAATTGTTTCAGACTATACGACAGTTGAAGCTCAAGAAGGTATCAACTTAGCTTACAACAAGAATGGAATCTCCGCTGCTGATCATCAATTTAAAAGTCTACAAATGAAGACAAACAAAATTAATAATGTTAATGAATTGTTGAAAGGAGACGGAATTTATAAAGATTTAAAAATCTGTGATGAACTTGGTTTAGTTGTATCGGATCAAGATGTAATATTTTCAAGATGTGTTGTTCAGCAAGATTACAAATTGAATTTAAATGCAAAATCTGTGAGCACTCAAAATTCTTTACTAAATTGGAGGAAGGGAGCTTCAATTACTTCAAACAAAACAATGGAGATAAATGACTCATCAATTACATCACAGAAATCCATTGCTCTCAAATCGGCGTCTGGAAATGTCAACATGAATTCAGCTCAAGTTCAAGCTGGTGAAATTGCAATGATTGAAGCAAGTAAAGGCTCCATACGACTGACTGGCACTTCAGTTTCTGGTGATCAGGCAGCAATTGTTAAAGCTAAAGGAGATGTAATTATTGATCCCGTGTTACAAAGTCACTCCAATTCGTCCAGTCGTAGTGGATTCTTTAGTTCTTCCAGGAGTTCGTCTTCTTACTCAACAGTCACTAAATCAAGCATTTCATCATCAAAAGGAGCAGTGGCACTTGAATCACGAGAAGGCAAAGTTCAAGCAACCGCAGTAGAATTTAATGCAGAGAAGGGTCTTCATATTTCGGCCGCAAAAGATGTTATAATCCGAGATAAAATAACAATCCGGGAAGAAGTAAGTGTAAAAAAGAACTGGTTTCGAAAAAAGAGAACGGCAAATAGAATTCAAGAAAGCCATAAGTCAATGATAAATTCGCGAGGTCCAGTTTGCATCAAATCAAAAACTGGAAATATTCTCGCTACTGGAACCGATTTTGCCGTTAAAAATGACATGTTTCTTGAAGCTGCAGGAACTGTAAAGATACAAGACCGAATTTTATCAAAATCGCAACAGACAGATACCAGTGGATTTTCTTTATCCCTAGAAGGATTATCTTATGGAGAATCAAACAAACGACTTCAACAGCAACAATTAGCCGGCTCAAAATTACAAATTGAGGGAAATCTCGTTATGAAAGGCAAAAATGTCTTTGTTGCAAATGGTCTGGATATAGACGCCGGAAATATGGTTGTTGATGCAGACGTTGTTAAATTCGAAGGAGCTGAATTGAACAATTCATTTTCCGAAACAAGTTCCTCAATTAATATTGGTGTAATGTCTGCGAACATTACACAAGAAAAAGGATGGGGAAAGGAGAAGAAAATTATAAATCAGAATATAAATGTACGAGGAGAAACAATGATTAATGCCAGAAACGTTACGTTAGCAGCTGCTAACTTGAATACTGGAACAATCTCCGGAGATATTGAAAATCTTGATATAATTTCTAAACAAAGTCAAATGGAAGCTAAAAAGCAAACAGAAACTGTCGGTTTTGTTGTCGCTGGTGGTTTTCCAGTTCCCAGTAAATATGGCCGGAGTGAAAGTTGTGACCAGGGAAAATTTGTTGAAAAATCAAGCGGGATACACACTCATGGATCTATAAACAAAAATCAGTTTAAAGTAGGTAAGCTTCATTTGAAAGGTTCGTATGTTACAGCAAATGGTAACGTTGCTAACTTTGCCCAAAATGTCATCTCCGAAAAAATCAACAGTTATAGATCTCAAACGGCATCGGGCTTTAATTTTGGAGTTAGCAAGAATAGTGCTGAGCTTGGAATGTATCAAAGTGAGAAAACTATGGAAATGGAGCATGTAGCAACAATTGGGTCACTTTCTGGGACTGTAGCCGGTGAAATAAAACAATCTGTAAACACAGATCTCTCAAAACACAACAGAATAACCCGAACGCAAAATTCTAATTTAGGATTTAATGTAAGAGCAGGGAAAGATGGTTGTGCGGCATCCATACAGATTGATGATGTTGGTGTTGGATTTTCCGCCTCAAAACAAGAAATTGGAGTTCAAGGACAAGTTGGTGATACAGGATTTAGTGTTTCTGGTGGCTCATCTGGTGCTTCACTATCTTTGCAAAATGGTGAAAACAGTTTAGGAGTCGGTTTGACAAATCAAGGTATTGATATGAATATTCGCTCTAAGGATACTGCAATCGGAGCATCGCTGGGTAAAAATGCTTTCTCTGCCACAGTCCAGTATAAAGATAACTCAATCGGAGCTTCTTCCGATAATGGATCAAAATCACTTCAAACTAACATAGGCGACTTTCAAAGTGGTATAACAAGAAACAAAAACGCAAAAACAGGTGAACGATCAACGTCAGCACACATTAGCAAAGGAGAAGTTGCACTTTCCGCAGCAACATCAAAGCAAACAAAATCTTTTGCATTGAAAGGTGGAGAATACGGACTTGGACTTGAAAAGTCGAAGAATACACCGAAAGGAAAATCGAAATATTCAGGAAACATCAAGGCCAAAAATTTTGAAATTGAAGGTTCAACATCAAAACATCAAAAAACAATTGGAGTGACAGCCGGAAAATACCACACTAAGTTCAACAAAGAACAAGATTCAAAGACTGGAAAATCATCATATGGTGGAAATCTAAAGTTGGGTGATGTAAAATTGGAAGCCTACTCTTCGACCAACAAAAAAACGTTTGGGGTGGAAACAACAAGATTCCAAACCAAATTAAACCAAGAAACAGACATAAATACAAAAAAATCCGAATATCATGGTAACGTGAAAGTTGATAAAATTAACGTGCAAGCTTCGTCTTCGCAAGACCAAAAGTCATTCGGACTGGAAACTCCAGAATTTCAAACGAAATTGAGCAAACAGAAAGATTTAAAGACAGGAAAGTCGAAATATGATGGTAGTATAAAAGCCGGTAAAGTTAACATCGAGGCTTCTTCTTCAGAAAAGAAAACGTCATTTGGACTGAACACTCAAGAATTTCAAACGAAATTGAGCAAAGAAAAAGATTCAAAGACAGGAAAGTCGAAATATGATGCTAGTATAAAAGTTGATGAAATTAACATCGATGCTTCGTTTTCGGAAGGAAAACAGTCTTTTGGACTAGCAACTTCAGAATTTCAAGCGAAACTAAACAAAGAAAAAGATTCAAAAACAGGACAGACAAAATACGATGGTAATTTGAAAGCTGGTAAAGTTAATATCGAAGCTTCGTCTTCAGGAAACAAGAAGTCATTAGGATTGGAAACTCCAAAATTTCAAACGAAATTGAATAAGGAAAAAGATTTAAAGACAGGAAAGTCAAAATACGATGGTAATATGAAGGCTGGTAAAGTTAACATCGAAGCTTCGTCTTCAGGAAACAAGACGTCGTTAAGATTGGAAACTCCAAAATTTCAAACGAAATTGAATAAGGAAAAAGATTTAAAGACAGGAAAGTCGAAATATGATGGTAATATGAAAGCTGGTAAAGTTAACATCGAAGCTTCTGCTTCAAAAGACAAGAAGTCTTTTGAACTGGAAACTCCAGAATATCAAACTAAATTGAACAAAGAAAAAGATTTAAGAACGGGAAAGTCGAAATTTAATGGAGATATGAAGGCCGGGAAATTTAACATCAAAGCTTCATCTTCAAAAGACAAAAAGTCATTTGGACTGGTAACTCCAGAATTTCAAACGAAATTGAGCAAAGAAAAAGATTCAAAGACAGGACAGTCGAGATATGATGGTAATATGAAGGCTGGTAAAGTTAACATCGAAGCTTCGTCTTCGGAAGAAAAGACGTCATTTGGACTGGAAACTCCTGAATTTCAAACGAAATTGCACAAAGAAATAGATTTAAAGACAGGACAGTCGAAATATGATGGTAATATGAAGGTTGGTAAAGTTAACATCGAAGCTTCGTCTTCAGAACACAAGACGTCATTTGGATTGGAAACTCCAGAATTTCAAACGAAGTTGAGCAAAGAGAAAGATTCAAAGACAGGACTGTCGAGATATGATGGTAATATGAAGGCTGGTAAAGTTAACATCGAAGCTTCGTCTTCAGAACAGAAGACGTCATTTGGATTGGAAACTCCAGAATTTCAAACGAAATTGAGCAAAGAAAAAGATTCAAAAACGGGAAAGTCGAAATATGGTGGTAAAATGAAGGCCGGTAAAGTTGACATCGAAGCTTCTGCTTCAAAAGACAAGAAGTCTTTTGAACTGGAAACTCCAGAATATCAAACTAAATTGAACAAAGAAAAAGATTTAAGAACGGGAAAGTCGAAATTTAATGGAGATATGAAGGCCGGGAAATTTAACATCAAAGCTTCATCTTCAAAAGACAAAAAGTCATTTGGACTGGTAACTCCAGAATTTCAAACGAAGTTGAGCAAAGAGAAAGATTCAAAGACAGGACTGTCGAGATATGATGGTAATATGAAGGCTGGTAAAGTTAACATCGAAGCTTCGTCTTCAGAACAGAAGACGTCATTTGGATTGGAAACTCCTGAATTTCAAACGAAGTTGAGCAAAGAGAAAGATTCAAAGACAGGACTGTCGAGATATGATGGTAATATGAAGGTTGGTAAAGTTAACATCGAAGCTTCGTCTTCGGAAGAAAAGAAGTCATTTGGATTGGAAACTCCTGAATTTCAAACGAAATTGCACAAAGAAATAGATTTAAAGACAGGACAGTCGAAATATGATGGTAATATGAAGGTTGGTAAAGTTAACATCGAAGCTTCGTCTTCAGAACACAAGACGTCATTTGGATTGGAAACTCCAGAATATCAAACGAAGTTGAGCAAAGAGAAAGATTCAAAGACAGGACTGTCGAGATATGATGGTAATATGAAGGTTGGTAAAGTTAGCATCGAAGCTTCGTCTTCAGAACAGAAGACGTCATTTGGATTGGAAACTCCCGAATTTCAAACGAAATTGAGCAAAGAAAAAGATTCAAAGACAGGACTGTGGAGATATGATGGTAATATGAAGGCTGGTAAATTTAACATCGAAGCTTTGTCTTCAGAACACAAGACGTCATTTGGATTGGAAACTCCTGAATTTCAAACGAAATTGAACAAAGAAATAGATTTGAAGACAGGAAAGTCGAAATATGATGGTGGTATGAAGGCTGGTAAAGTTAACATCGAAGCTTCGTCGTCGGAAGAAAAGACGTCATTTACACTGGAAACTCCAGAATTTCAAACAAAATTGGACAAAGAAAAAGATTCAAAGACAGGACAGTCGAGATATGATGGTAATATGAAGGTTGGTAAAGTTAACATCGAAGCTTCGTCTTCAGAACAGAAGACGTCATTTGGACTGGAAACTCCAGAATTTCAAACGAAATTGAACAAAGAAAAAGATTCAAAGACAGGACTGTCGAGATATGATGGTAATATGAAGGCTGGTAAAGTTAACATCGAAACTTCGTCTTCGGAAGACAAGACGTCACTTGGATTGGAATCTTCAGAATTTCAAACAAAATTGAGCAATAAAAAAGATTCAACGACAGGACTGTCGAAATATGATGGTATTTTGAAAGCTGGTGAAGTTAACATCGAAGCTTCTTAAAAGTAAAAAGGTTCGTTTTTTAACAACTTGTTTTCATAGTGTTTCAGTCCATGATAAATCTATTTTATGCAACGAAGGCTTTCCACACGCAGTTCGTTAAATGTTACTTTTCGCGGTCTATGTTAATGTTGAGAACTAGGCTTGGAAATTAACGGTTTCACCCGTATGCTAAATGTGATACGGCTGGTTCAACGTAACCCCTGTAGTGACCCCTAATATTCCATTTCTTTATATAGGGTATTGCTTCTTTCCTGGCTATTCATACATGGTCGTGAGTAGTTTCTTGGGTAATATATTTTATAGATCTTAGTTATACTTGCATGTAATAAATAACGTTTAAAATACATTAGTAAGTGGGATAAAATAATTTTCATACTACGGATTTGTAACCATTTAACATCCTGTTGATTTTAATTTTATGACTGCATGCAGCAAATGAGATTCGACTATTTTTCTGGTACGCATGCTTTATGGTACTCCAGTAAAACTAGAGAGGTTCATTTTGGCTTTCAATACCTCTACCGCTACCTTAATCTATCTTTTACCCTATCAGATGTGTCGGGCTTACCCGATTAACCAATCAAATTGTTTAAAAATCGAAAAAGGTAGCGGTAGTGGTAGAGGAAGTCAAACCTGAACCTCTCTACTGTCAACCATAAAACAGAACACTAACAACTCTATTAAATTATATGACCCCTTTAGAGGGTGCATAAAAAACGCAACCACTTAATTAATATTCTAAAATAGTCACCTTTTTTTCAAGCCCGATAGATTTTAGATCCCTGTGAGCTCAAAATAGCGTCCACTCGTATTCTGGTGTAACAACTGCATGTTGAAAATAATTTAAATACGCAGTTGTTATATTACGCCGGAATACGAGTACACGCTACTTTGAATTCGCAGAGAATTTGAATTCTAAAATCTATTGCGCTTGAAAACTAGTGGGTTTCCGTTAGCAAAGTTTTGTTTTCGCGCGAAGGAACTGATCGTGAAAGGATACTTGGTTCGGGAACTACCGGACGAGAGCTCATGAGACAAAAAGTCATTTCGTGCGAACAATCTCGCTAATGGAAATCGAATAAGGTTTGGCTCTGTTACACAATGCAACTTTTCTTGCAACTTATGGTGCAGTTCCGACTTTGACTATCACCTGAAATGTAGTGCTAAAAAGTTGTGTCTAGTTTAGATTCTGATTTATAATTAGTAACCTCAAAAAAACCGTTTTAAGGAGCTGAATTAAAAAAGGATCACACAGGATCGCTAGAGGACCATAGACCATTACTCATAACGGCGGCTACGGCGAAGAAGATACGGTACTAGAACATCAAAGCGAGGCCTCTTATAAAGAAGGGCGTTTAGAGTGTGGGATACGAAACCTGTCTCTGGTCTGCTTTGGTTTGGTGTTCAAGTCCCAATTTTTCCTATTATGAATCTCAATAATGTTGTGCAGTTTCTTCTGAATATTGTTTACATTAATTGCATTGCAAATCGCAAGAAAAATTGAAATTGCTGTACCTCATTCTAAGTGTATAAACTCGTTATGGCTTGCATGACCATAAGTAATACTAAATTTGATTATAAATAAACTTTGATGAAGAATAAATGTACGTAAAAGATTAGTAAGGTAGTAGCGATGAAAACGTAGCTAAAGTACTTAAACTCGTGGGTACTTTAGAACAAGTTTCTAGTGCACACTGATCATTGCTTGTTAATATTAAAATGTTGAGTCATTGAAATCTTATGACGTAACGCGAAAGAGGGAGACGGCTATATTCATTGAGTTCGGTGGGCGGGGGGGGGTATCCTATCTATAGAAATACATAAAATTATGTTAGTAATTTTATAAAAATACCCAAAATAGTCGAATATGGGATAGTAATATACCGTATACTCGTGACCCGGACAACAAACTCCTATTCCGACAACCTCTTCAAACCCAATGTAAAAAGTTTATGTACCCGCAATCGTGGTTTATACACCACAAAATCTCGCGTGACAACGTTGCGAGGGAGGGCAGGGTGGGGGGCAATAGGGCCTGCAGTTCAGCCCCCACTCTTATACTATTATGTAGGTAGGGTTTTATACATGAACACTGCGTATGCTCCCCGATTGTTTGCTTCACGATTGTGGGTAATGTAGCAGAAAAAATTAGACCAAGACCAAATAGGCTATATTCACTTACGCTATAATTTATAATCTCAACAAATTTTTACACTTACTTTATGGACAACATTTAAAATCAAAAATACCCCCTGTTCACCAACGCATACAACAAAACAAGGTATATATAGTAAAACTTTAACACAAACTAAGGTATAAGCGGCGGGCTACATTATTGTATATTCTATATACTCACCCAACTGCCGCCTTATACCTGGCTACATACGTACAATACAAAAATAAAGGCAAAATTTGATGATTGTTTTCATATAGTTCGTGTCCATATTTCCATTGCTTTATATAATTTTAGAATAGTACAGTATGAAACTTTAACATTCAACGTCCTTTTTCATCAAATTTTAAACAATATCTATTTACACTGCCAAACCAAACACTTGAGCAGCGTTGGCCGTCGTGACTCGAGCAATCTCCTTGGCGTCGCGTCCCATACATTTGGCGATAGTTTTGACAATTACAGGCAAAGTACACGGCTCGTTCCGTCCCTCTCTGCACCTCATTAACAACATACGGCTTGTCTCATCCAATTGAGACAGTGGAAGATTGGGAACCATATATGGAGCGTCAGTTTCAATGATAATTTTGTCAAGCGGCAGAGTACCATCTTTGATTGCTTCACGAATTTGACGACTGCGAGGTTCTGAACAAAAAAATTACGTTTTAGTTTCTGTTCGCAAGAAATTAAACGAGCATTATTGCGGAAAATGTCCTTGTTTACCCGCTAATAAAACCCTACACAGTATTGTTTCCAAGAGTACCGTAAAATGCAACCAAATATTAGCGTAGGGCCGTGTGTACAGGCAATATATCTCGTACATTCTGCATCATCACGGTACAAAATGTACAACTAAATTGAAAAGCGCTTGAAGTGATGGAAAGTTGTGAATATTCTACAAATTCTCCCAACTATCAAGGTATTTGGGACCAATGTGAATGTGCACAAAATGGCGGAATTGGCTATTACTTTGTTAAAAGAACTGTAATGTCTTTTATACGAAGACGATGAGAAAGTCATCACCATATTAAAAAGCATTCCCTATATCCATAGCTCAAAGTTGGCAATTTCTCGTTTTTCCGTGAGCATAAAAAAATTGGGGCAAGAATGCTTCCTAAGTCGGCTGTGACGTCATATTGAGAGCACGTCAAAACAAAACATACTGGAAATACAACACTTTGGGTTTTCAAACCAGGCTTGCAAAATATGATCCTTGGTTTGTCTACGTTTGAACAAGGATCTCCAATTTCACCCAAAACTCTTATCTGTGGTAGAATGGTACTATAGTTATTACAAGCTTTTTCAAGTCTATTCCATGGATTATTGTACTTGTAGTGTAACAAATTCACTCACTGACAAAACAGAATTCATAGCATAATTGCTTGCATAAAAGAATACTTCACAGCAGATAAGCCCTGATTTTAAAATTATATGCATTTGATATTATACACATCAATGGAAATAAAATTTGCGTTTCCTGTCAAGTTTCTTTGTAATACTTACGTTTGAACGACACAATGGTACAACACGCTAAAGACCCTAGTCAAGCTGTAACAGCGCTCCAAGTGGCCAAGGCTCTATTAGTTAATAAAATTGATAAATTGCGATAAAGTATGGTGAACTAAGTGGTTCAAACGAGGTTGCCAAACGTGAAGAAACGTCCTTTCAGATGCATTTTGCCGATATGTATTTTGTTCACTTGACATCATGTTTTAATTTTATACTCAATTGTTTACAGATCATTTCTGAGTATTACTCGGTACACTATATATCGCAACCGATCCGAACATTGTAGCCCAAAACTGGTTACAACGTTTGACAATTCCAATACTTATTGGAATTGTCATTTCATGCATATAAAATGAACCCTGACCCAAACCCCAACCCTAACCGTGATAATCCCAGAAATTTATTGGATACAATAATTTTATTGGGATACAACGTTAGGATCGGGTGATAATATTGCTGCCTTTTGCGCCCGACGACTTTCAGGCTTTGGCTAAGCGTACTGTTTTGCTATATTAAAACTATTCTCACTTACTGGGACTCTATCTACTTCACCAAATTTAGCTAAAGCGCGAGCCCGAAGGGCGAGTAATGATTGTCGCGCTACGCGCTCCCTCTTTAGCTAAATTTGGTGAAGTAGATACAATCCCAGTGAGTGAGAATAGTTTTAATATAGCAAAACAGTACGCTTAGCCAAAGCCTGAAAGTCGTCGGGCGCAAAAGGCGGCAATATTATAAGACCTTTGTTTGGCCGTGTGAAATTAACGAAAGTACTGGGACCGATCTGCTTCAAGGTATCTGAAATAGCCTTCACCGAGGTCTGTGAGGGCATTAAATGTATTAATGCCCGGCGGCAATAAAACCGGAAGTCAAGCATGTGTGACGTAAAAATGCGACCTCGGCTGCGCCTCGGGAAACATCGCCGTCTCGTGATCACAAAGCATACTGTTTCTCTCGCGCCCAGTAATAAATAAGTGTTAATTGTTACCTTTACATATGAACCCAGTTATTCCAATATAAAAACCCATATCAACGTAAGCTTTAATTTCTTCCTTATTTCCAGTGAAACAATGTATGATCACTTGGGGAAGATGATTACGATGTCGACTGATCACTTCCATGAATTTTGTGTGAGCTTCTCTTTCATGTGCAAGCAAAGTTTTCTTGTACTTACATGCAACTAAAAGCTAAAAAGATAACATTTTCACCAAAGTCCCCTTTAACAAGGCATTAATTAATAGTACAGTTTTTAAAGTAGAACTACAGAATGCAAATCAGCCTGTTTAGAATGCGCATGAATTGGAAATATGAGTTCGCGCCCTGCACGCCTTCGGAAATGTTGATAGTTAAAGATAACAACACTAAGCACTTGTTTATTATCGTAGTTATTGTGTACCGGTCAACAAAAGTCATGCTAGCCTCGCGGCTATAGCAACGCAGCAGATATGCGGCTTCATCGACCGGCACGTCATACGACTTTGGAACTTGTATAAAAAAGGGTATTTATCATCACCTTGAAATTAAAATAGTTAACTAATCATTAAAAACTTCTTCCTTTCCCCAGACTCGAGACGTTTAACCTCCTCTCAAAAATAGGGGTTTTAACTGTTAAATGAGAGTATCTTAGGTAGTGCTTATTTGGGGGAAGGGGGTAGCTTCATCGGAGGGAAAAACACTTGCTTATTTAGAGGAATCTCAGAATTTCATATTTAGGAGACGGGAAAGGTCCAAACATTTCTTTCCTTATACGTACAAAGGACCATTTCCTTACTAAAACATAAATATTGGCAATAGAATACGTCGTGAAAACTAGCCTAAACCTACTTGTTTTTCAAAAACATTCTCTTGAACTTCCGGAGGGGAATAGTTTCTGTTAAGATCAAGACCAACTTCACCAACTGCAACTACTTCAGGAAGCTGTACCAGTTCCTCTAATTCCTAGAAATGTATGATATAGCTACATTAATGATATACTACCACTTTTTTGTTCTTACGACATTATGACGTCATACCGTGTATCTATAACTGAACAGACAAGGGCAAAATGTGATCTATTTGTTAAGTGTTTTACAAATTATATTCGTAGTTTATCTCTGAGCAATAAAGCGTGTGATTTGACCTGTTATAACTAATAAAACACTACAGGTGGAAGCGGTGTAAACAAACGTTAGTTGATTGTGTCTGTCGCACCGGATGCACATTATTGATGCTTCACCTTAAGGGAGTTATCACTCCATTCTTTTTGTGACCAATGTGGGTGAACACCAACTGATGCATATAGAAAACCTGGACGAGTCTTGCTCAGCGAAACAGCAACACGGCTTTTCTTCAATGTGTTTCCAGTGACAACCATTTTAAATATACCTGCACTCAGGGCACGAGCAACCACATAGTCTGTGTCATTTGCAAACCTGTTGTGAAGTTTAGCAAAGAAAAGTTAGTGGCGATTTGTCCTAACTGACCAATGCATTTTTTACACTGTCTATGATAACTATTTGACAATAGGCTTTTGGTTCATAATGTTCCTACCTCTGAATGCACAAAAACAAGATTCAATAGAAAGATTAATTAGCCTTACCATGAGCTATAGCAGAAAAATTATGATTGCTACACAGACTATGATTGAATAATTTACAATTCATGAAAAATATTACCACTCACATTTGATTGGTTAAATTGACAACATCAATGGCATGAAGTAATTCTTTTGGAGGAACAACAAGAGGTTTCAGAAACTGCGAATGCTGATCATAATTTTCACGATTGAATCCATAGTTATAGGCTCTTCTTTGGTTGGTTGGACCTCGATTATATAGACGACCATTTGTTCGTTGTGTCTGGGATGACGATGACCTGGCCTTTGCTACTTCTACTTTAATTTTTTTACTATTTAATTCAGTTCCATCAAAGCCAATTACGTGTTCTCCAAATGCCTCAGGGACAAACAGAAAGGCGTATCCTTTACGAGACGGCAATTCAATTTTAACTGCTGATTTAAGGTATGGCGTCGCATCTAATGCAAAATGTTGAGTGAGATCTTCTTTTGTCACATCTGGAGAAAGATTGCCTGCAAGCAGGAAAGATAATTATATTCTTCATGAGTAATGATAAACACAGTAAAATAAGAACTTCTAAAAAGAAATTCACCCATTTGACAAAAACAGCACCAGCAGGAAAGATAATTATATTCTTCATGAGTAATGATAAACACAGTAAAATAAGAACTTGTAAAAAGAAATTCACCCATTTGACAAAAACAGCAATACATACAGCATAAAAGCTCAGATTATCCTATCCCAAGCAAAAAGGGTCCTCTTATGCTAGTTAAGGGAAGTAGAGCAAACCTTACCAAACGAAAAAACAGTTTTGTCAGAATCTAATCCATACTTGCAACTATGAAGGTCTTATGTCCATATTTCTTAATAGGACCTCATGATGCAGTACCAACACACCTGGCAGCTTAATTAAAGATAAAATACTAAATATTCATACCAAACTACATGCATTTAGACATGGCTTGACAAAGAAAATCATATGCAAATGCAAACATGTTTCATATGCATATTTTTTATTCACATGCAGTTATCAACTCCTTCTGTATAACTTTCTCCAAATTACAGAATATTTGCCACTGGACGACTTCAGTCGCGCAAACAGAAAATTTGCTGTAAAAGTAGGAATACTTTTTAGTGTTTTGCAGCAATTTTTTTTGCCAGCCAACCACGTGGTTGAATTCTTGTTTCCGCTTTGCGCAGCGCGAACAAATTCGCCTATAGACTTACGTGTGTGGTATCACAACTTTTTTCTAATTACTTGCCATTAGGTTGGGTTCATACATGAATTTCATGGTTGAAGAAGTACTAATCGAATTAAAGAGTGTTTGGCACAAAAAATAGCGTGTTTAACACAAAAGTCAAGGTTTTAATAAACTTGACTGCACATTCCAGGAGACTGGAGAATAACCCCTAAAAAAGGCACAAGCCATAAGCAGCAACAGCAAGAGTTCACCTATACTTTGTGCAAGATGTCCACTGACCATATTGTTTGTCCTTTAATATACTGTAAAAATACGAGATCACAAGGTCTTAAATGTCAATATGCTGTTCAAAAAAACTATGATCAAGGCAAATATTTAAATATTTGATAATACTTGGTAATATTTGTATGAAATATTTTCTTCAAACTAATTGGTTGCTTAGTCCATCTCTGATATTAGTCTAAATCTAAAAGCTCAGGTATTTTGAATAAAATATTATGTATATAAAACATGGTGTAGCAACAAAAAATTATCAATAAAGAGATGTATTACAATACTTGGCACAATTACTGTGGCATTATACATATATTGCTGATACTATTATCCTAATATCATTTTATCAATTTCAATATACAATTAAGACAAAATTTTGTTTATACAACAATTTACTTTGTGCAAAGATTTACAAATATGCACCTAAGACTGCACAACTAAAACTGTGCATCTGTGGTACAAGCAATCATAATTCAGAGAACAATTACTAAAAAATTATTTTAATAATAAAAAGTGCTTCTCTTGCCCATAAAATTCACTTGTTTAATGAGTACCAGTAAATGCAAATAACAAAACAATTGCATTGCAAACAAGTTATCTTCACAATCAGCTTAGCAAAATAACTTTATACCCTCTGCTAAGTCACTTGTTGTACTTGAGTCCATTTCACAAAAGTGGTTTATTGTTTTACCCAATTTTACATAATTAGATGGAGCTGTGCCATATATGTTACTTTTCTACACTGCAGGCAGGTATTTGTGTCAAATTTGTCTCAAATTCTTACTTCTATTCTACTGGTCACAAAAAGGGGAAATTGCATAGCAGATAACGATAGGCCGTCCTACATATACTGTAGCTATATGCTAGCACTTCAATGATACTTTACTATTTCCTCTGTGAAATATAGTATATTTCACCACCACATTGTGTGAGATACTTATTCTCCAAGTATGTCTTACGCAATGTCGCAGTCAAAGTAAATCCACACATGCCCTGGGTCGAAGCTACTGGGGCAATAGTAGGGGAACAGCAGCTTTTTGTCCCCTTATTTGTGAACTATATGTATGTCATTATCAAAGCAAATGACTGCTATGCTCCAGTCTTGGGAGTGCATGGATTGATATGTCTAATGCATAAGACTTGGCAAGCATCAGCTTTTTATCAGCTAATTTAGACCAGGAAAAAATATTCCACTTTGGGTAATTTCAGAAAAGATCCATTCCCCAACATCCTCTCCTAACATCCCATACAAATTTAAGACATTCTTTAGATGATTCCCCTTCGATTACTGGATGGTGGAAATTTCCTCCATGGGTGGGTTATAGATCTTTTTTGGAACCACATATTTCCAGTAATTGTTTACGTCCAGAATATTAGAATGAAATGAAACAATTCTGTTTCAAGACTCAAATAAAACTTTGGCAACTATGTAATACCAGATACAAGATATCAATATTTTACCAGCTATCAAATAGTGGTATTCAGTTTGGCCACACGCCTATTATAGTTCTGGATTCTGGTGAGCTATTTATTACATGATAGTGAGCTTTATAATGGCTCTTAGAGTCAGTGGTCCTTGGAAGCCATGGTGGAAAGTTTGCTGTTCCTGCGCCAGAGATTGTGATTCTCCTGCACCAAAATATAATGAAATGGCTGTATGCCACGCCAGAGATCTCTGGCACAACTGACAAACTTTCCCCCAAGGCTTGGAAGTTGGAATTAGCTGTATTTTGATACAAAACAAAAATATACCTGTGGTATTTCACATATCAATCCCAACATTCTTAGAGTGACTGAGCGATATCAATATGGCAAAATTAATTCAAAACAAACTTTAACGGTCGTTTAAATTAAAACAATGAAATGCACAATGTTCTGCAGTATACATAACCAGGGCAAGAACAGTGCAAAGCAATAGCATGTCTTTCTACACAAGTTTGTGCATCGCCTATTAAATCAACTCGAAATATGGCGGCTGCCATTATTTTAACATAAAGCAAATATTATAAAGTATCGCAACGATTTGTCTTAAAACATAGACAGAATGTATATACCGATATAAATCTTCTTGTTTGCTACAGCAGCTGTTTGTTGAGCAACGTCCAGCATAATTTAGCAACTTTAAACACGATTTTCTCCAGCACGTGTGGTTTCAGCATTTGCCTTTGTGAATCAATAAATTCTTGTCAAATAGCTATTGCCGAAGATTATACGAACTTTTACCGAATACGTGCCGAAGCGTACCGAACGTAGACAAGAACTTTACACATTTTGACTATTAATTAAATAAATCTACCTCGTATAATTTATGATATTTGTAAATGTTACAATAAAAATATAAGATATTTGATTTGTAAAGAAACTTGAAGAATGCCAGTAATTGAGCTGAAGCATATTGTTTCATTTTCCAGTGAAGATCCGGTAAGTGGTTTGCCACTGTGTGAAATTGGTACCTTTGTAATAAAGAAATACCATATGCACTGTTTATAAGAATAAGTTTCGATAATGCGCCCAGTGCAGTCTCCTGCCAGGCGTTTCTAGAATCCTCTTGAAGAAGGAAAGTCCTCTTGCAGAGCCTAAAAACGACTGCGCAGGAGACTACACCAGGTATATTTGACTCTTGGGGGTGCAGGACAAGATTTTGCCCAGAAATGGTAGCTCAATTTAATTAGTCACCAGCGAAAAAATTATGAAAATTTAAGTCACCAGCTCATTAGGAATGGCAATTTTAGAGCATGAACACTGAACTGGTTCATCAACACATTTTATGTGTGGCGGATTTTATAGCCAATTCTGTCTTTGCAACATTCTGAAGATATTTTTTCACATTTGTATAATTTTCTACAGTTTTTTCAGAGCTATTTGTCTGTTACATATCCCCATCTACTGATTAGTCCAATTTTTTTGCTTGCATGATGTGGAAACCCCACATTAATTTAATACTTTAATATTTTAATAAAGATTTAAACTTACAAAAATAATTTATTATAAAAGGTAAGTATGGAGAGATTCACTTAAGTTTAGTATAGTAATACCCGGTAATAAATTTGTTATATCAATAATAAATAAGTTTATTATATTAATTCATTATTATTTACATTCTTTATTACAATTCATTATTTACATTAATTATGTGGTGTTTCCACCACATTATACTGTTATTATATTATCCAGGTTTGTTAATATCAGTGATAACTGGTTTAATTTTACTGCAGGATAACAATATTGCATTTGATAGACTTTAGAGGTATAGACTTTTTTCACCTCTGGCTCCGGCAAAAAAGCCTCCAGCTCCAGCAGAAAATTTTAAGCTTGTGCAAATTTGTCAAAATTGGAAATTTTTACAGTTTAAAGTGGAAACACCATCTTTGTTTTTTAGTTAACACTTCGCATTAACATTTTGTAATATGCATGATGTATGGTATTGTATTTGCAAAACAAGATGCATTTTCTCTTCTGGGAAAACATACAGTTGGTAGTGATGTTTCAATTATTCTTGAAAACACATATTCGACCTTTCATGTTGACAATTGTATGCATAGCGTCGCAGCGTTATTCAGATGCTTTTTCGTCAATGGAATTAGTTTTTCGTTGACCCATGATAGCAGTTTGCACTTTGCAGCACAAATAAGTGCTGCCGGAGTTTTGCTAGAGGTGAACAAACTCCAGCTCTGCCAAAATAGGCCAAAACCCCGGCTCCGGCCCTACCGCTCCGGTGCACAGCACTAAAACAACAGCAAGTATCTTTTGAGCTAGCTTCCTGAAAGTTTATAAAATCATACACAGCCTGTGTGTATAGCTATGGATATTTATGGACATGGTCCAACAAAATAACCGAGACCAATAACGGAATAAAAAATAATGATAAAACCGACTAACTGATCTTTTAACACATTAGACATGACATGTGTTTGGTTGACGTTAGTAAAGTTAATACTATATATTAAACTAAAGTTGAATAATTTCAACTTCAACCTCATGCATCCAGGAAAACAGCTTGGCCAAGATGTTCTTCTATCAAAATTTGACCTTGCAATTTTCACCCTGGTAATAGTTTGTGAGGAAGTGTCTTGTACCACTGATTGAGATATGATGCTATGTTCATCAAACAGACAAACACTAGCCAAACTGCTAGGGGAAGGTCTCGAGAGTGCAAGCTTCGCTATACATGGATCAGGTTTCAAAAGAAACTCGTGGGGTCCAACGTGAATATATGAATAAACACCCTCCAATTAATGCTCTAGTTACGCCTCTGCGTACGACTTTTCGTCAACTAATTTAAATGCGAGTCACCCGATCGGTTATCAAGCTGTTAGTGTTTACGGCAGTTTCAGCTATGAAAATTAGCGTACATGCCTATTTTTCTTTGGGGTTGAGATTTTTTGATTTCGTTTTTTTTTCCATTTTGATAGTAAATGAAATGGATAAAACGATTTTTGAAAAAGCCTGATAAGATATACTGTGGCAGTGTCCTCGTGAAAGACTACATTCTCTCACTACTCACTGTCTATTGAGGGATAGTTAACGAGTAGAGTAGCCAATGAAATTATAGCATGTGCAATAGCACATCGTCGGATTTCTTAATGCTAATACTGTAATTGTTACGCTCAATTACAATAACTTTATTGTCAAAGCAAATTATTATTGGGGTTTTAGTTCCAAGTGAGCAAATTTTTGCAAATTAGTTGACGAAAAGTTGCACGTAACTAGAGCATTAATTGGGAGGGTGTTTATTCATATATTCACGTTGGACCCCACGAGCCCCTTTTGAAATCTGATCCATGTATAGCGAAACTTGCGCTCTCGAGACCTTCGCCTAGCAGTTTGGCTGAAAGGCAAAATTCTCTGACGCTTAGACCAGTCTGAGAATCATTAGTGTTTGTCTGTTCGATGAACATAACATCATATCAGTGGAACCAGACACTTCCTCACAAACTGTTACCGGGGTGAAAATTGCAAGGTCAAATTTTGATAGAAGATCTTGGCCAAGCTGTTTTCTATGGAGGGTAATCACCGCCAAAATTAAAAACAAAATTTTGTACTTTTTTATGCTCATTTTGCTATTCACGTCATGCGTGATGATGTTACAGTTTTGAATTTTGATGTTAAAGAATTCAATTTTGATGTTCATAATTCGCCTTTTCACTTCTGTTTTCGCATCCTGTTCTCAAGCATTCCATTTTGATGACGTCACATTATGCGTGACACTCAGAACATAATTTTCGACGGTATTTAATATGATAACTTATTTCCGGCCAAAACTATAATTAGATGAATCTGTAATAAGTTTAATTTCCGAGGCAAGGGACATGGTTTTTGAGTGTCATATCGATAACGAGTTGCTGAACACATTGGTATGTTCACAATTATTTACCGGTTACCCCGGGCGCCCGAAATTTGAAATTCCAGAGAAGATTCTTCGTTTCTTGCTTGATAAACGATTTACGGTCGCGGAAACGGTGACTCTTCTTGGAGTTAGTCAACCAACAGTAGAACGGAGAATGAATGATGGCAATTGAAATACCAGGCGGAAACGTAATGTGATTATGAATATTAATGCCCAGCAAGTAATTTTAAATGCATACATATCAAGCAATTCAAGTTTATATGTACTATTTACAACATGAGCGGCCGTGTTGTATCAGCATATACAAATTCGAGCCGAAGGTGAGAGTTGTATATCTGATACAACACGGACGCGAATTTTGTAAATAGCTTGTGAAACTCTCCAATTTTATAGATCAATTTGCGAAGTAATTTTGAAAATACACTTATATACGACGAGAAAATCAAAGTTAAAAGTTATGAAAATCAACAGAATTCTGTATCAGAGTATACAGACTCCTTCACGCTCATGATTTCTTTTGTGTTTTCTTTATGAATTACTAATGAGTTTCACAATAAATTTAGTTTGGTAACGTTTCGTCGCTACATCGCAACATCATCAGAGCTATATACAATGAATAAACATAAGTTGTATCTATATATACACGATAACTATATTACAAACGGTAAAAATTTAAAAAGAGTAGTTTTAAAGCGAGAAAAGCGAGAAAAGCGAGCCGATACAATAATAAAGCGAGTAAAATAAAGAAAGCTAAAGATACAAGAAGAAGATTTAAAAACTCTCCACGATCGACGTTTTCCGCCATATTGCTTATACAATTATATTAAAATTATAGTTTTTGGCCGGAAATAAATTATCTTATTAAATACCGTCGAAAATTGTGTTCTGAGTGTCACGCATAATGTGACGTCATCACAATGGAATGCTTGAGAACAGGATGCGGAAACAGAAGTGAAAAGGCGAATTATGAACATCAAAATTGAAGTCTTTAACATCAAAATTCAAAACTGTTACATCATCACGAATGACGTGAATAGCAAAATGAGCATAAAGAAGTACAAAATTTTGTTTTTAATTTTGGCGGTGATTACCCTCCATAGTTTTCCTGGACGCATGAAGTTGAAGTTGCAATTATTCAACTTTAGTTTAATATATAGTATCAACTTTTTCCTAAATCTGTATATCAGGAGTTAACCAATGATAATTTTGAACAGTAGTAGTATAATATTTTTACTGTATTTTTAGAATTTTTTTATCAAAACCACATGATCGTCAAAAAAGAAAATGAAAATCGAAAATGGAAGATCCGGTCAACAAATCGTGTTTTTTTAGTGTCTGAGCTAATTAATGCAATTTTGGAGCAATGAAACTGATCTTCGTATTTGGGTGCATCTTATTTTTCATTATGCGTCCACTCAAGCATGAGGAAAACTGAGATAATTTGTTACACAGCTACAACCACTGGAACGTAGCGCAATCACCCCAGCAACTGAGCTATCCGGTCAGGTCGGTCCGAGTTTGTGATATTTCGGAATTCTTGTTCTTTCTTTTTCGGAGTCTAGTTCCTTGGCACTGCGATTTTAATGTGTTCTAGTGTTGTGTGTACTCATGTGAAAATGGTGTTTTCTCGCGTTACTTTGAGTTCATATGTAATATTACATCACAAAACATCAGTTTCATTTGATTACATGAGACCAGAAAACGCTGAAATCATGATTTACGTTTATGTCAGATTGCTTGGCATTGAAGGAACCTAGTTCCTGCAGTTATCTTATTCTCAAACCAGCCTTACCGCGTAGATCACTTGGTGGGGGTCGTAAGTTTGATTCTGGCCGCGGTCAGGCATATTTTCCAGGCTGCCCGGGGTGAAAATAAACACATTATTCGAAATTGGCTCTTGGATTACTCATGAGACCGTACTGATGAGTATGAAAATTGTGCTTCAGGGCACTTCAACTTCGCCTAAGTGCATTTTTTCCTGTCTAATAATTGGAAAACGCACTTGATGACACAGGTGCACAGATTTTGACCTAATGCAGGACTACTACCTCTGATCTAGTCAATGAACAGTACAATGCAACATGTGTAAGATTATATTTCTATTATGCATATTCCAGGCTCATCCTGCTGATAATTTATTGAAATCTGAGGCATATCGAAAGTGGCAATGTGCTGATCCATCTGAAAAACAGGCATCTGTAATTATTGAGGTTTGTACACCAAAACATGATAACGATTCCAAATATTAGAATTAAATTCGTAGTTTTGAAATTATTCGAATGAGGTTCGTATTACAATAATTAGAATGATATTCATAGTATTTCAACAATTAGAATGAAATACATAATATTGCAATAATTAGAATGAAATTAATATTATATTATTTGATATTTTTAAATAAACAACTCAGAATTTTTTTTAGTTGGAAAAGGCATGTAAGATCAGTTCAATTGATATTGGTAAGTGCCGTTGGTTGTACACGATTGCTTCACGAAAATATTTCAAATTTTTTTTCCAGCGCGTTCTATGCTAAATTCTTAAGAATCATATTGGGTCACAATGGTTCTGTTATTTGGAATTTTACATTTTGTGTAATTTTTTGCTTCTTATAATTTAGGAAATAATGGTTCAGCGTTTGTGGAGGTTTTAGTCGGAAGATCTTCCTCGAGTGAATACCAGGTATCTGCTTATAATATATGCACTATGATGTACGAGTTTAACAATTTTTTTTAAATGCAAATCGTCAAAACTTGATCCACTAGGTGCGGTTAATGCATGGCGCAATAGAGTAGAAACAACATCTATTATTTAAACAGACCTTCTGTACCGGTACCTGATATAAAGCTCTTAACATACCCATGTGATCGATAGATATAAACGTTGTTCGCTAATGATCTGAGCTTTTTAGTTCTAAGCAGCACACTTCTCTAGCTTGCTGTCAGTTATCTAATCTTCTTCATATCAGTTACGCATTCTCTGTATCCAACTGTTTTAGGGCGTGGGTGGTGTGCCGCTAATATCACCTTGGTTACTATCTACAACCTCATTAAATATTATGGACTCGAAGCTTTGCGTTTTCTAGCCTTATAGTCACCAAATTCAATTCTGGCTGCCGTGTGATGAATTTAATTGTTGATTATATTTTTCTATTTTTTTGTTCATCCCTTTTTTTAGGTATTGCTCGTTGCATCGTCGTTCATGAGCCCGGCTGAAAGTAAATCTGGAACAAACAACAGTAGAGTTAGAATGTTTGGTAAGTGAATGAAGAAGTTAATTTTTTTAATCGTATTAATTTTATTCTTCGTTTATTGGATATACACAAAGAGGAAATTGTTTTCGGAAACCAAACTATGTTTTACCATTCATGGTGCGACCGTACGAGAGTGGAATTATTTAACCGTCCATTACATATTGCAGCAATCTAATGAACCACTAGATATTGCCAACCACTTTAAGGGAATAGTGTGTGCGTGCATGCGTGCGTGTGTTATATCTTCTATTATAAAATAGTTATTCACCGTTCAAGTCCATTTTAGAACCATCCTCAGAGATACGAAAAACTAGATTCATATTAATCTGACACTGCAAAGAACAACGAAAAATTCGTAGTCTCGAGCGGGATTCGAACTCGCATCTTCGGGTTTCTTGACCGCCGCTCTACCAATTGAGTTATCGAGTCAACTGGCTTTGGTAGTGAGTCTTAGCCAATTTCAGCTTTTATAATTGGTGCTAATTTCTTTAGCCAGAACGTCGCTGAATGCTCCCCTATACAGTATATCCGTAACCCTCTTCTTGTCTTTTTCATAATCATTTTGAATTATCCTAGCTCATATAATGAATTGAAAATCACTTTTTGAATGATAAAGGCTCAGAACAATTGTCAAAAGCTGTAGCTGATCAAAAGTGGGACAGAGTCAAGTTGGTTTGCACACAACCATATAGTAAGGTATAAAATACTAAATGTTTCGATATCGAACACGAATATACTGTGGCCGAAATTACGATTTGTAATCGTTGGAAACTTTCTTTATTGCAGACATCATGTTATGGTTTGTCATTCGTAAATTTTCATACACCGGAAATTATTGTGAAGAATGGAACACAAGATAAGGTGGTGTACATTTAGCAAATTTAACTATATAGCCGTATTTCTTTAAAACGCCTAGATATTATGCAAAAGTAGTTTTAATTCTTGTGTTCAGTATGTAGACGATTAACAATATACAAGTTGTTGAATGTTTTTATTCGGTGAAAGACTGATTGTTCCATTCAACTCGGCTATCGCCTCGTTAAATGGAACAATCAATCTTTCACTTTATGAAAATATTCTTACTATTGCACGAATAAAAACATTCATTATTTGTTTTATATAATACCGGACTATTGTTTTTCAAAACCAATTTATTCGACATTTAAAACAACACGCATTTGAGTCGTATTTTAGTATTTGGATTATTTCGCCTACATCTCAAGACCAAAATCAGCCTAAAGTAAACTACGAAGACCGTACGAAGAGCTTTTTGACGGATGGGAATTGTGAGAGTGCAATGGAAAAACTATTGCACTCCTAGGAGTGCAATGGAACGTTTTCCATTGCACTCTTAGAAAATGGAACTTTTCATTTAATATTACGTGATCGTAATCAACCAATTAAACGACCAGAATTTAATGAGGTATTATATAAAATAATATAATTGGCACTGTAAAAAAACCCTATATTATCCCAGCGACAAAAAATTCTTGGCGTATTTGAGGTTCTTGACGACCTTTTTAATAAACATACATTTTTTGTGACATTTCCTAAAGACTCAAATAAAGTTGGGGGCATTCATTCTAAAAGACGAGACAGCAGATACAATCACTTCAGGAAGTTTGTTTGCAAAACTAAAAGAGAAAACAGAAGCAACATCCTCCATGGCAAAGTCCACCGCGGCCGAATTGAGAGAAGCGTCAAAAAACTCTGCAGATATGGCAACAATATCATCACCGAAACTGGATGTGAAACTAGGAAATACTGAAAGAAAAAAGGAATCGGAAACAGTGAGTGTGATTACCTATATCTGGGTGGCCTTTCTTGTTTCGACTTATAATTTGTGTATGGATACGATTTTTAGGCAAATATTGGATTTATATAGTCAGAAAATCTGTTTACTATGAAATCTGTTGAAATCTCGTGCGTCAATTCATAAAAATACATATTGTAATATACTTAGGACGTTAAAATATTGAGCTTTCTGAGTAAACTGTGGTGATAAACAAAAAGTTGATTTGCTTTCAAAAATATTTTTTCCGAGAACTTGTGGTGCCTAGTAATGACAAAAAAAAACGCTTATAGCTATTCCTACACGAGCAAAAACCACGCAGCAAACAGACAACTGTAGAAACTACAAAATAATTACTGATTTACTGATTACCGAGTTACTGATTCAGTTCTTCCACGTAGTTTATAGCTGCGCTTTTCACACACCGTAAATGAAACGGAGGCGGAGACGAGGACAAGATAAAATATATATCTATATATAGCTCAGGAAATTAGCGCGTAAGTTTCGTCTGAAAGAAACAATTCCATTTTTATAGGCGTAAATATTAAGCAATAATCCGTCATCCCTTGCGCGCTCATAGTTTGCAGTTACACTTTTGAAAAGACAACCTTTATTGCATTAGATGTGTGAGGACAGCGTCTTATACAAATAAATCAATTTAATGTTGAGCGGGTTAGTTTTGATACTGTCTTAGAACTGCATGTATGTATAATAATTATCATTATATAGATCGAGAAAAGCTTGGAATGAATATGTTTAAAAATTTCGTCTTTTAATTGTAGCTGCCAGGTTCGAAACGAAAGGCAGAAAATTCGACTAGAACTACGGATAATCCAAAGGTATACACTGCACGCCAATTATATGCATGTAGTTTCAGTTTTAATTTACTCTTATTGACAAGCAGAAGTTAAGAAATTCTGACTCTTTGTCTTTTGAAACTTTTTAAATCGAAATCTTTCATGTCAGGCATCCAGTAAAGAGAAGGTTCAACCTCCTGTAAAAAAAGCAAAAGGTAAATGATCGCCTTATCTTTATTGCTTGTCACATCCCATATTTTGTCTGATTATGTAATAGATGGGCACTTGCCCATCTTAGTACGTGACCTTAAGTTTACGTTGTTAGGCTTGTCTGATATAAATTTGGTTTTAGTAGCGGAAAGGTCAGAAAGTCATACACCAGAAGTCGCAAAAAACAAAATTTTGGTAAGAAAATGATTGTGTATAATATTTTTCATATTTTTTTTTACTTTTCCTGGAGTTTTTCTTGATGATAAAATAATATGAGATTTTTGCTTTCATGAGATTTTTGCTTTCATCTGATAAATATTTTCAGGAATATTTGTATGTTCTGCAGGGGAAAGGCTGCTATAATGCTTTATAATCGAGAACGAATCAGGAATTTTCTAATGAAAAATTACAAAATTTACAGAGAAAGGCCAGAACACCCCAATAAAAACGCAAAGCCTCAGATTTCGGTTTTTTACGTTTAAGAAATATAAAACATTTTCCCGTGTTGATATAAAGTTATATCAACACGAGTGGAAATTGGAAAAACGAAAATTCGAGATTTTGATGTAACTATATCAACGCGAAAAAGCGTTTTATAATTTTTTTATAATATAGCAATGTGGCGGGAAATTTTCGAGAGACAAGTGGCGGGAAATTTTCCGTGTTTACATTGAGTTATTTAAACACGGCTCTTAACCAATCTGCGTTCAGGATTCACAAATGCTATATTATAGAAAGTTTATACAATAATCAGAGTTCACTGAGCATTTTCACTTGCTAAGAGCTGTGTGTTATTATAGTACACACGCACAGTTGACGTCATCCGAAGGCGTGATGTACTTGAGAAGAATGTTTTCTAATATGTAATTTTCCTTTTTGTGAAATAGAAAGATGTTGTTTTTGTGCTCAGCGGTTTTAAAAATCCTGAACGTGGGACTCTCCGAGATAAAGCAATATCTATGGGTGCGCGCTATCGTGGAGACTGGGACAAAACTTGTACCCATTTAATGTAAGACCAACAGACTGAAGCACGTCATGGCACAATGTCAATTACTCCTTTCTGCACGGGTTGTCTATGATTGATATCTTCTACATGACAAAATAATTTGAGCCTGCAGTATAATAGGGCTGCTCAATGTACTGATGCCAACACTGTTCTTAGCTCTGAACGTTATTAAAGTTTAGACAAAATGATTATGTACCAATCGTCAAAGTTCTCCTTTTCATGTGTTTGATTGCTTGAGTGCGTATCACGTAAGAGTGACGAAACTGGACAGTCTCCCTCGCATCAGCGCGCAGAGACAATGCGCTATTCACCGGTGAAAAGCGAGAAAAATCACGTGCACCGTCACGTGAAGACACGACCATTGGACAGAATTAGCATTGTTGTGTACCAAAATAAATCTAACGTCACTAATTTTAGGAATAAAGTATTCCATGTATTTTCGTATGTAATTTACTTTATTTTGTCATTTCTTTGACTCTTGGTATATAATAAACTACTTATTGATTGTGTCCTCAGGAAACAGTATGTTTTGTGGGCCCTAAACCGTCGCTGTTCCCTCGTCTCGGCTCGGGAACATCGGCAGTCTTGGGTTCGCAAAACATACTGTTCCCCTCGGTGCCAGTCAATAAGTGTTAATTGTTGAGTATGAGTCGGGTGAAACTTTGATGAACAATGTTGTTCATAACTATGAACCGTGTTTGCAGGAAAATATTGTTCAATTTTGTTCAGTTTAAAAACGTTGCAAGTTGTTTTTGCATTTATTGCTACACTATATATGCATATATATGATAGTCACTTACAAATCTTATGCCTGTGACGTATGTTTTATTCATTCTTTCTCTCAATTTCAGATGTGCGTTCGTTAATACACCCAAGTTCTCCCAAGTAAAAGGTCATTTATAGACCTATATTCATTCATTTAAATTCACTCGTGTGTACAAACCTTTACTTAGGTGGATTACTCACTTCCTTACGAAATGCCTAATTGTCTCGAACCGTTTAACTTGCATGTATAGTGAAGAATTCTATACGTCTCTGCATTGCCAAAGATAGAAACGACCTATCCATCGTATGTTTATGCTGCATGTATATACTATCGTACCCACACAATAGAATTATATGTGTCAACCACTTTTTCTTCTATACAGCAACTGGAAAAGGTAAAATAGTTTCACAAAAGTGGGTGCACGATTGCCTTAGTAAGAAGAAGCGATTGTCGGAAAAAAGGTTAGGAAATTACAAAACAATTGAATGCAACTATTTTTGTATATTTCCTTTTCATCTACATCGTCCAAAATTGCATGCATGCGATCGAGAGAAACAAAAGCTACACGAAAAATATGTAATACAAAACTTCTATACTGTCGAAGTTTTTATGATTAGAGCAGGAATTTTGCATGGTTGAAGTTTAAATAGATATAAATATAATCATATTTCTTACACAGATTATTTTACAAAATATCCAAAACTCACAATTTATCCAGGTGTCTTTCCAGAATCCTTGATAGTGTATTAAACCAACCCTTACCATGCCCCTGCCTCATTGGGTGCTGGCTATATTTGTTGCCCCGTAATACAAGATGAAACTAATGTACGAGAATATCTAGCTATCAGTTTAGCTACATAATTGCTCACTTATAGGGTGTTACAGTAAAGGACGTAATTCAGTTAACCCGATACGTTGTTATAGATACAAACTCAGAGGTGATGATAGCGATGATGATAGTAGTACTGAAGACGAAATTGAAATACATGCTGCACGAAAAACAGATGAAAGTCGTGACAAAACTTCACATACTGGACACAAAGTACGTTTCCAGCATGGGTTTTAGTGTCTAAACATCGCATGGGGCAGAAGTATATGGTTTTCAGAGACATGCTTTGACCGACTGTTAATTTATTTCACTGACTTTTATGAGAGTGACGCTTGATAGTAATGATTCTGATATTTATGCTGCTCCCTACACATGTGTTATTTTGAGAGGGAGGAAGACTATCGAGAGAGAACCCTAGAGGCTCACAGGAAAGATTATTTAACTAAAATAAACTCCACTTCCATGAAACAGTTCTAACACTGAAGCATACAGCTAATTCAATCAAGGTTGTTCTTCTAAAAGCGTAAACTGTAAACTATGAGCGCGCAAAGGATGACGGGTTATTGCTTATTTTCACCTCTGAATGTGGATTGCAGAATTATCTTTTTAAAACAGCATCGAGGGAGCATTGGAAACTTACGAAGTATTAGGGCCTAAATAAACGGTAATCCATCATTCTTTTAAGCTTATAGTTCACATTTTACGCGGTTGGAAAGACGACCTTAATTAAAATAGCTGTATAACTATAAATGTCGTCGTCCATAGGGGCAAATTGTAGAAACTCGCTCTGAAAATTGTAACTGTCGAATTTCAACAAACCTATATGTACGTGCTTGTTAAAAAGCATGTGTTGTAATAAACTATGGGTTTCGCCACCGCTTATTTAGAAACCGTAGACGGTCGTTAGAACTTTTGATGGTCAGTAGCATCATTAATCTCGTCCCCAGACTGCTCTAGTCTCAATTATACATGAAGTTTTATTATAAATAGGAATTGTTTTGATATTTTGTGCAAGCTCGTTGTTAGCTCCGTCGTCTAGGCGTGCGATTTCTAACAGAACAGGCAGGGGCTCGAATCCAACTTGCGGTTTTTTATTTCAAAGTTCGCCAAACTTTTTTTCTTATATTGTTTCACTTTTAAACGATTTTGGTAAGGGTTAGGTTTAGGGTTTGGGTCAAGGATTGGATTATTTAAAATTTTAAAACGCAAGATCTATTAGTTTTTATCAGACACTTAGGCTTGGAAACGAGATCAATGCAATCTTCGCCGCCCCGTGAGTGCAGATCGCATTGTCAATTGTACATAAACTGGCACATTTTATTTTCCAGGCTTCACCATCCCATGAGTTTACGTCGACCTGTTTGCCACCAGACGAGTCTTCGATATGCACTTCGAAAAAACCATCTCCTTCAAAAATCACTTGTAAGAACAATTTTGGCTACCGTTTGTGTAGAAGTACTTAATTACAATATAATTATCAATAGGGATACATAATATGTGTAGGTATACATAATTGTGTAGGTATGTGTCGGTATACATAATATCATAGATATACATAATTTATCTGGGGTTTTTTTTAAAAAAATTAATAGCAACTCCAGTACCAGTCACATGTACGCCACATGATGAAAAGACAGACGGTATTGAAGAGAATTCTGCACTTCAGACTAGCGCCGAGATAATTGAAGATGTAGCGTCAGGCAGTGGAAATGATACCGATGATGAAACAAAGAGGTTGATAAATATTGCTTTTTGTGCTGTTTTGTGGATAGAAAGCCGAAAATTTTATCATAAAAATGCCTGTAGTCAGGGAGGCAGAGGTAATTTTAACTACCTTCTCGAGGGGTAAATCCATTTTGCTCTTGAATTGTCCGTTGGATGCTTAATATCACAATTCTGAATGTTGTTTGGCCCAATTTATCTTGTGGGCTTCGATCAACACGTTTTTCTTCAGTTTTATTATAAAACTTTTATATGTTCAAAAATAGCAAACTTTCAAGTAACTTGTATGAACAGAAAGCTTATAAAAAACAGCATATAAGACATCATTACGGTTACCCTGGTTTTTTAAGCCGTTTTTGAGTTATTGCTGCTTCGAAATGGGAAAATGTCCTAAAATGGCGCTAATTTCCTGAGCACTAGTCTGAAAATAAGTTTTCAAACGCAAACTCAACAAAAATGTGAAAGATAAAAGTAACCATAATAATGTGTTATATGTAGTTTTTTATTACCTTTTTGATAACGTAAGTGGTTTTTCCTAAAAATAAATCTGAAATTTCGCCTTTTTTGACAATAATATAGTTTTATAGAAAATTTGGAAAAAAAACGTGTTGGCTGGAGCCCACAAAAAATTTTATCGCGTTCAACATGCAGAAATATATTTATTGGACCTAAAGGTACAATATAAACATAAAATGAAATTGCCCGTCGTTATGCTAAGTAAACATGTATTTTTGTAGCTCTGCCTCCCTGAATATAAATATGTGTGAAGATGTAGCATTTCATGTTTTTCCTGTAGCTGATAAACAAGAGTAATATGGCCCCGGGGACGAATCTAGAGCGTTAATTGAAAGGGGTGCATATTCATATATACAGGTCCTGCGCGACTAATTTCTTTTGAAATTAACTTTATTTCAAAGGAAATTTGTCGGGCAGACCTTAGTATATTAGTATATACCTTCTCAATTAACGCTCTATAGATCCATAGATTTCTATGACAAGATTTTTATGACAAGTTTACTTTGCCAAGTGTACGTGTGTATGCCCGACATTTCTTTGTGACAAGTTTTTCTTTAACAAGTCTATTTTTTTCGTCTGTACATGTACAGAATTTTTTAGAATTTTACTAGTGCTAAATTTAGTTTGACAAGTTTTCTTTGTTGAACGTACAGACGGGCATGTTTTCACTTTGCCATTTTTTTCTATGACAAGTGCACTTGTTAAAAATCTAGCATGCCAGCTTGAACAAGAGTGCTTGTCACAGAAAAAAATGGTAAAGTGGCGCGTACAAAGGAGCAAATCAGTAAAATTTACCACATGAAAACTTGTCGTAGAAAACTTGCTCGCCTTTAAGTGGCTTAATATATATTTTTATAACTTGCATTTGACATTACATTTTATTTCTTTGTGAAAAGTATAACGAAAGATGACGACGATCCTTACAACTGCTCAACTGAGTATGAGACAGAGGAAGATGCTTTTTGTAGTGGTGATGGTGATGACGATGATGCCATTTCCAATGCAAATCACAAACTAAAAGGTAGGCTTTGTGTATGGTATATCGTCATCAAGACAAATGTATTTCTCGAGTTGTTTGACTGTGTTAGAACACAATTGGTAATTTGTAAGTTTATAACATTGTTTTTTGAAATATCTTAGATAAGACAACACCTACGAAATCACCAACAATGGACTTGCTCAATTTGCCAGATTTTTTTTCAAAAATGACATTCTTTCTCTACGGAGAATTCGACTCAGATGAGAGAAGAATGCTTAGTCGTTACATAACAGCATATGATGGGTGAGTTTTCCCCAATTTTTTATTAGTACTTATCGTGATCAGTAACCACTAAACTTAATGTCAAATTGTTATTTCATACTATTGTTATTTATTGAAATTCTCGCAGTTCATTTTTTTTCATCCGTGATTATTTTTTCTTTCCTTTATAGTGAGCTGGAGGAATACATGAGCGATAACGTGAAATTTGTGATAACAAGTGAGAATTGGGATGATAATTTTGATGAGGTCTGCAATGACTAAAATCGTTACCTTAATTATGACTACTTGCCAGAATATATTGTAATAAATCAAATGATACTATTGATACATGTTTGGTAGAAGTTAAAAAAACTCCATGTCAGGTTTTTTGAAAAATTTTTGACAAGATTTGCGTTGTAAACTCTTTGTTGCATGATGAGAATATAGACGGAATTGGCCAGGAATATTGGAAAAGATAGTGAGAGACGCTGCATTGACCACTACATGGTGTACGAAAGAAAAACCAACATTCACCACACTCCCCTCCAAAGCCAATTTGTGGTCGTGCTAGGGTAAAAATTTACATTCCATGAGTCCTGCTGGGAACACCTTCACATACCGAATCTCGTCGGAGCAAATAATTTATGGATTTCTGTTTGCATGAAGGTGTTTGTCCACCAGCAAGAAACTAGGTGAAAGCCACCATGCAATATACCATAATAACCTCGACCCTCGATAATTCCTGCAATTCATCACGACATTTTTAAGTAGAGTGTAATTATAAAGTTTTTGATTAAATATTGAACTTTTCTCTGGTTTGTTGTAGGCCTTGCTCGACAACAGTTCCCTGGCATTTGTGAGACCCAAGTGGATATATACATGTCACAAGAAACGATCATTTGTACCTTTTCAACCTTATATTATTGTTCCTCGCTAGGATGTATATATATATATATATATATATATATATATATATATATATATATATATATATATATATATATATATATATATATATATATATATATATATATATATATATATATATATATATATATATATATATATATATATATATATATATATATATATATATATATATATATATATATATATATATATATATATATATATATATATGTACAGAATAATTTATTTTATCTATCAAAATTTTGCGAATGCTTGGTTATGCTTTCACGTCGCAGAGCGATGCAAAGAATGAAATGGAGTATTCCAGTCAAATCCCCAGACCGCTTAGCCATCATAATCATGAATTTTCCATGCCTTCATGACATTTAAAAAAATTTATACCGAATGCTCAGCTTTTGTTTAGGTTTTTCAGTCTGTATTTTACTCTTTCTGAACGGCAAGTATCATATAAGTGGAGACTATGGGTTGTCAAGAACTCTCTCATAAAAACATCTTCAGAGATGTTTGGGGCAGACACCATTTTGTCCAAAATAGTTTTTTGCCGCCATTTACGGTAATTAAGAGGCCTATTTTAATATATTCGTGCTCAGAGACCATAAAGCAAGATTTCGCTTTTCTAAGAATTACGCCACTGCCCGCGTAGTTCTGATAAGATGTATAGGACGGCAACGCAGCGACGACGTCAAATGCGAAATGACTCAAATAAATTGTTGCATAGATTTAAAAGCTTGTCGTTTGTTATCGATTATATGGAATACCGTTTGAGATGATAAAATCGATGTTTTATTCTTAAGAAAATGTCCTGTGTAGTTTTGCTAATTTGCTTATACTTCAAGTCTAGCATTCTCGCGGCTTGGAATGTCGACGCTTTGGAAACGGCTTAAAACTACATGTTTTGGTTTTGCAACTAGAGCAAAGACAGCGTCTTCATCTCTCCTAGGACTTTAATTATTCATACCCTTTCTTTGATAATTTTAAGTTCATTGTACTGCTAGCCGCCATCGTCACATTACTGTCCTTGCATCTTAAAGGTCCCTAATATTTAACTAGCGGCAATTCATTAAACTTCATATTTATACCGTTCATTTTACTCGATGGTTCAAATAGAAATGTTGCCTGAAAACTGCTATTCCTTTTAAAACTCTGGGCCCTCCTCCTCCCCCTCCCCCTTCATACCTATTGACATGGTCAGTATTGGTACAATTGGACTACAGGGGGTATGCGATCAGACTACCCATAGCTTTTAAGCATGATGGTAATATTTGACAATGGATGTTTCAGACTAATTATTACCACTGCTATAAATCTGCCATTATATTTACAAATTTGACATTTTCAGCGTAAAAATATAAATGCTTTGGGGTTAATTAATAATGGTAATAGAACGAATAGATTGTGTGAAACGAGTGATTACAAAATCAATCGACCGCGCAGCGGGAAGTTGATTTGTTAACCACGAGTATGATTTGGCATTAATTGCACGACTTGATTCGTTCTATTACGTATTGGTTATATATCTTCTGTAATCAATTTGGTCAGAAAAAATATAATTTAAAAGGTCAAATAAGAAGAGTTTAAAGAGCAAAAAAGAAAGCAAATTCATATTTTGTATCCTAAATGCTGATTGGCTAGTTAGTAAAATAAAGTGATCACTAAATACTAGAGTGATTTTCATTGGCTGTGCATGGGCAAGGGTGCGATTAATGCTCAAATCGCACTCCTGTAAACCAATGAACTTGCAGTATTTGCCAATGATTACAAAAGATATATAATTAATTTGGAAACCGAATGAACAACCTCCTTCCCAGGTCTCCGGGGTGAAACTAAGGCCTTGGCAAATGCTGGTTGTCACATGACCGAATTTTCCAATATAGTTGGAAATTTATTGCAGAAATTAAGTAATCGATAATTTGGCAGGAAAACTTTCCAACTATTTTAGAAAATTTCGTCATGTGACAACCAGCCTTTACTTTCACGTTCCACTACGGAGACCATGGGAACGAGGTTGCCAAATGGACTGGCGCTGACATTCATGTCGAGCAACTGGAGTTTGTACCAATCCGTCCTAACAATTTGTGATTAAATCATGCAGTCCCACCGAAAACCACGTGCATTTGAACTTCCCCTGGTGCAACTGTAATGCATCTGCACGTAAAAGTAGCACAAATTATCCGATTTATTCAATTATCAATCTCATGCTTTATATTAAGTTATTAACTGTTGCTTTAGAACTATGGTATGTACATATGCAGATATGCTCACCTGTGTTGAGATTTTACTACTGCATGTGTGGCGATAGTAAGGAAAAAATTATTACTAAATATGGATGGATTGTAATCCAGAAATTCAAACCATTTTTCTTCTGTGAAGTATGATAAATGTTTTTTTAGCTTGGTACTGATCCAAAATATTTCTTGGAAAACCTAGTGCAGAGAATCAACCTCTATCATCCGAACGCTCCTATACGTTCCTTTTAGCAGTTCATGTTAGTTTAGCTTGTACAATAATCATGTGCAGAGCAGGGCATAAACGTTGTGTTTACATTTCACAACATGTGTACAATATAACCTATATCAGTATTTACACGAAGTTAAAACAAGCTGTCGCCAATAGTGATTATTGTATTTACGTAAGCTATTCTTCGGTGTGTGCGTGTGTGTGGCCGTCCATGGGCATTCGTAATTCATTCAGTGTTAATTTTGTATACCAGTATGGTGCCGTGCACCAGTATTTTTCGTTAAATGAAGATGAAAGCTAAAAGTACAAAATAAAGCTTTTGAAACAGAATTGATTACATGAGAGGCCGGCCTAGTATTCTGTTGAATATAATGTCCACTGTCCTATTTTCTTAGCAATTAATTTATATTTTTCTGCTTGTTTTTATCGTCCAAGGTTTAAATAAATATTTCAAAATTCATGAACATAAAGCTTTTAAAAAATGTAATTTAATCGGTCTGACCCCGAGGTGATGATCAGTTTTGGAGGCAGTGTAATGGAGGCAATGCGGGCTAAATGTAGTTTATGTTTTTGTAAGTGTTTTGTGTAAGGTGTACATTATTGATTTATATACCATTGTGTTAATAGCATTTTATTGAATATCATTAGTTATCTCTCATGCTTTCCTAATGTGATTCACATGACATCTGATGCGGAATTCATGTCTGAACAAGTTAAGAAGCTTTTAATGTCTTTACTCACTTTAGCGTGCAAGTTTAAACGAGTTGTTTAACGGACACGATAATGGACTATCATACTTAGTCTACGTTTTCAATATACGCTGTCTACCAGAAAGCCTTGGTAGCATTCTAAGGAGCCCTAACTTGTTTTGCCTATTATTAACGCAGTTTATAATACTGAACCCCAGACGAAGCTATATCAGACTACTTAATCATTATATAATTACGTTTATTCAAACTTGCAGCTGCATGAAATAATTTGAACTTCCAAATAATTCATATGCACTAACTAGTTATTAGTAAGACAACAAAACCTTAATGAATTCATTCCTAGGCCATGGGAGAGCTCTTTATAATTAAACTTTGAAATATGATTGGGATTAACTATGATTGTAATTTGTTATCGAGAAAATTCTAGGTCGATTGTTTCTTTTATACTGCCAGGCGCGTGATTTAAATGTTTTAAATAAACTCGTCTAGAGTACGAGAATACTTTGAAGAAGACTAAAATCCAGGTAAATATATGTTCCAACATTTTGTCATTGTGTTAATTGGGTGTATATTTATAGTAATTCAAGGAAATGTTTTTATTCACTGAATCTTATTATGTGATATGCAAACGCGACAGACAAATCTCGACAATTTATAAGCTATTAAGATTGTGATTTAATAAATCATCAGAGGGATCTCGAGATATCGATCCATTACAATGGCTTACGTATGCCATCAGTATTGTCGCCTATTCTACAGCTCTATACCCTCATTCAATCTCTTGTTTTTCCAAAGTCAATCTATGATATAGTCTAAAGACTCAGCCAACGTCTTTGTTCTATCTTTTTATTCGTGTTTATGCTCACTTGTGCACGATGAACACAATGAATTTTTAGTATAATGAAGCATTCCTCCAATAGCGTTGTTTCGGGAAGCATTTAAACAAGTCAACATAAAATCGTAACTCATTATAAACGCTTTGAAGTTCGCCGGGTGTGGATTCTGGGTCTGGATTGACTATGGTTTTTTCTTTCTCTTTCTTGTTAGCAGTTCAAGCAGTTCATGCATGACTGTGTGCTTTCCGTTTGTTTCATGATCAGCAGTGCCTCAATGTGACTCTCCATTTAATTTTTTTCACTATGATAATTGACGTGTTAATTGTTGAGTGACATCAGAGTGAATATCATTGGCTGGGAACCATTATCAAATGTGTACTGAAATACTGAATGCTTGCGTTGTTTAATATTTTTCATGAGCTGCAGCTGAGGATAGGAATTTAACCCACTTTTTTGCATAGTTTTTTTACATGTACTCAACGTTAACTATGTATTTTCTTTATGCACATCTCAAAACGAAATAAAAGTCAGTGTTGATCTCGACACTCAGATTTCTGAAAAATATTCCAACATGTTCATAAACAAGTTCCTACAATGTTCCTCACGATAATATTTTATAACAGAGAGCTGAGACATTGCGTTAGATGACGATTGATAATGTAAAGGATATACTTACTATAGCATGTTCACATGCGTAATAAGTCAGGCTCTCCCTTGTGCCAATTGTGGGTATGCACCGGTGCCATCAGGCAGCAACTGGTTTTGGGATGTATAATAATCATACCGGCAGAACTTAAAATGAAGCTATAAGTATATGTGAGCCTATGATACATATCATCTTGCATCTGATGGCGAGGAAAGATCGAACATGATCTACTAATGGAGTAGAAGTAAGTCATGTACACAGTCATTTCAACTTCCTTGTTCCAGAAGTTCACTTATTTTTTATTTCCCAAACCTTTGTTATTAAGCCGTATGGGCATAAATATGTGAATCATGTGAAATTCAACGTATTGGCAAGCTACTGAGATAACAGGCCGCATTTTCCGTTACAACACGCATAAAGCCGTTAGGTGTTGATACATTGAGCCCAGGGGACATTAAACATGTGTGAAGAAAAGGTCTGGACAGCTGGTTGCGGATACAGACGGTATTAATTAAGACTTTGTAAAGCAAATATTTTGAGTAGCATGCCTCTTCAAGTTGCATTACATGAAAATTATTTTCTTAACTTCAATGCGGTGACAAAGAACAGGTTGGTGCTCACAGTCATAGACAGATTTATCTTGGATCCCATACGCTTCATGTTCTTTTGTATTTTTGGGTTAATTTAGATTTAATTCCCAGGTTGAAAGTGTTCGGTCACTGTCATTTGATAAGGTCAATAACTGTACAAGAATGAACAGATTCCGGTCAGCAACATAACCCGAGATATTTTTAATTTTATAATCTTCCTGAAGAGTTTAACATTAGCAATGGAGACAAAGAAATAAAACTAATGGTTTCTTGAATAAATACATGCAGAATATTTTTCGTTTACTTTGGAATCAAATTTGAAAGCATGTGATGGACAAGTTTTATGCCGCCATGCCTTCATAGCATGCTTACAGGAAATTAGATTAAACTGAATATGAAAGTTGTCATGCGATGAAATAATATCATAGCAAAAGGAAGTGAAAATAAGAACAGTTTCACTCTGTGTTTGAAGGAAATAAGTCTAAATTGAAGTCGTGTAGCCGTAATTTCAAATAGGGCAGATCTACTTAAAACGCTTGAAGGCCATGACCTTAACGTTATTCGAAATAGCGCTTGATGCAAGGCTCCATTAGGAAGGATCAAATTTCACATTCTATAAGAGAACAAGTGGAAACTTGCAATCGTGTTTCGGCGTGAAAATTTTCAACACACGGGTCACAACTGAGGATTGTACGGTCGTAGGTGAGTATGCAGTTTCGCTTGGAGTTTTCAAGAAGATAGAAAATGCACTGTGGTGCATCGAAAATATAAATAATTGTATTAAAAGATAACAGCATGTAAATACTAAATTAATTAACTTTGTTTACCTTTATTTCACAACAGCAGAAGTGGTTGCTCGTCGTATCAAATAATACCGTCATAACAGCACACTACGTGGAGTGTCAAACAATACCAGGAAAGAATTGTTCACACATAACGGAGAAACTTTAAGAGAGCTAACACTCAAGTCATTTCAAACTATTTCCATCTAAGATACTTTACTCTTTCTCAAGAATGCCGAAATCATTTCTCGTCAAGCAAAGGAAAATATGTAAACAGTTAAAAGAGGACGACTCAAACAGATATTCTGAAGAAGGTACAAATGTTAATGAAAACTCTCTTGTTTTAATAATTCTTTTTAGTTTTCTTACTCTTGTTCATAACAGCAGTTTCCATGTTTAAAATCGCCGTTATCTGTGGAATATTGGAATCACTTATCTTGCGATTCAAGGCATAACGGTTATATCATAGCATTTGCATATGTTAATTTGGTTTCTTTAGAACATTGAAATCCGGAACACTCGAGAAGCATTGAGCTTGGAATTTTTGAAAGCTAAATTAAATTAATTAAAAGAGATGGTTTTTATAGTACAGCATATTGCATGACCGTATAAATATCATTTCACGCCAATGGTGTTAACGTCCCTGTGAGAGCTATACATTGAACACACGCAGTCATAATCTCACGCAAAAGCATTTTAAGGCGACTGGTTCAATCACAGGATGATCTAAAGTTACTGATGTGTGATACAGTAAAAACGTTACGTGAATTTATTGTTTTGTTTTCTCAAATCCCCTCAAAAAAGTAAGCAAATGGCCGTATTCCTATAGAGCTTCCTACAACTGGAATTGTTTACCTAATGTGCTGAGGTACAGGAATATGTCACGGCACATATTTTTGCTATTTAAATTATTCGCTTCATGAAAAAAACACCAACGACGTTTCGTGCGAGATGCTGTAACGATCACTCCAACAATTGTATACGTATTACTAAGATTTAATCGAGTGTAGCGAGTTATTAACAATGGTACGAGTTTTTCCGTGCTTTAATTGAGACATTCATATTCATATTTTCTATTGTGTTGCAAATCAAACTCATTCATATCAAAGTACATGTCCAAGTCAGAAGCGTGTTGATTAAACATATAAAAGCGTTCAATCTCACTTTACAAACGTTTTCCAAAGTTATTATCATATGCATGCTTATTAATAATGTTTTACGACAAGAATAATGAAATGTAACGAAAGTGTTTTATTACTTAGTACTATATACGCATTTAATTTCTATTAAACTTGCAGTTTCGCTCTGTTTTTCAGCCGGTTGTGCATGCATATCACCGACGTGGACTTAATGGCATTGCATGACAACGTCGTGTGTGTGTGACATAACATTGTTGCTCTGAGATTGCACCATGTCAAAATAGAGCATATAGCTCATTCTATGCAAACATTGTCGTCAATACCAGTCATGACTCATGTACTTTGAACTACGTAAGCGAATAACAAAGTCTTGTGATAAACGTGCTGCTCTCAAATTTGATTGCATGGCAAGGTCAAACGGCAATAACGGTAATAACTCATTCGAAATATGATCACTTATTTATTATTAGTCACTTCTAACAATATGCAACATTTGTCTGCAGTATGGTAAGATAAGATTACAAAAGACACCGTCTTGACTGGACAGGAAACATGACTAGGCAAGCAACCTTGCGGGAATTATCAAATTTCCTTGTGAAACTCACAATTTGACTAACGGATTTGAAATAGAAAAATTTATGTGTGAAAGTAAAACCAAGCATAAACTGTAAACTTCATCACAAGTTATTTTTGAAATTTTTTTGGTGATGATTTCCGATTATGAAAGGAAACAGCAGGGGTTATATTGTTCGAAATAACCAAATCATGGAGTTTCGATGTTTCGCTAAATATTTAACGGTTATTATAACATTTCAAAACTTTGTCAATATAAACATGAGAATATTGTAAGTTTCGTTAGAATTATTACAATTTTTCATCAATATCGTGCAACATAGTGTTTATTTTTAAAGAGTTCTCTGTCTCAACGCGTACTGTTTTTGCCCGGACACATCGCCTAAGCATTTAGGTTCAGGTGTTAGCTTTCAATTTGAAGTGAAAACAAACAATATGTGTTTCATTTTTATTAACACACCCACTTGAACTTCCTAAAATATTAGCAGTCTAAGCTGTACCGTATAAAAATGAAATTTGTTGTGGTTTTTGACATTTTCTCGCATCAAATTGTAGGTGTATTGACTATTGTCGTTAATTGAACAAAGCAATCAATTGCTGGAAGGAAATTAGAATTATTGCACTTGAAAAAGATTACTTTAAGCATTCTAATAGCTAAATTCCAACGTAAGTTAAAATCTTATTTTTTTTTAAATTTTTGAGGCTTCCGATTATCTATATTTATCAGACATTAGTAAAAAAATCCGCTTCACTGATTCTTTTTGTATATTCTATGAATCAATAAGGTACAAGAAGTAGTCATTTAATTTAACGTACATGCAAGGAGATGTATCAAGTATGTCTAGGACTAGGGTCTAGGGAAAAAATAGACTTCAGTGAATCATTGAATTACAGGGGGGAGGGGTTCACGGATAACTATCTTTATAGTAATTGCGAAAGAAAGTAACTATAAGCAGTATATATGAAAAATCATTTCATGCTTTATAGGATTTCACATTTTTTGGCATTCACATATTTAGCCCACGTAACTTTTGTCTAATGTTTGAAATGGGATTTTCAATACGTGTATGTCGCAATTGCACAATTCTTGCATCATATGACAAGAATTAAAAGAGGACGATATTAATAAGCACTTTTTTAAACATAAAAATAGTAGATATCTATTATAATATTTTACACCATAGAATAATACCTTATACGTATATGGTTTTAACCCACACACACCTCGGTGTTCGTTGTTTCTTGTCGCACACATCACAATAACCTGCATTTTGAAATAAGAAAATGATATTCCATGTCATGAATTTAAGAATTTTGCTGACCGGTCTGACTTTGTAGTTGCAAAGCACTATATTAAAGACACGTCTGTTTGTAAAAGAACACTTTTCATGAACATTTAATATGTGTTAAATGTAATTTTAGTCTTGAAATCCGTAGATTACCATGACCACGACAAATAATTTAATGATTAATTGATTATTTTGAAGATAATTAACACACACAACGGAAGAGTTTTACAGCGCCTTTCGAGTTTCGTTTACACCTTTACACAGTAATCACGGAACCACAACTTCATATTTTCTTTTTATTCTTCGATCATAAATAACCGCACAACCACGTTTTTATTTAAATTAAAATGTTTCCATTGTTTCGATGGATTGCTAAGCTCATTACTATTCCCCAATAAATCCAAAGTATTCGGCTTGCAAAGAATTCGGCACTTATGTGTTTTCATCTGGTCGACTACTAGTTCCTCAGACCTTTCGGATACGTGGGATTAATCTCTTAACTCGTCCAAACGAGACTCATTTTTTAAACAACATTGGGCACTACCTCCACGAATTATATGCAAATCAATGTTTCAGTATAGTTGTTATATATTTTTTTGAAGAAACGTTTGATCAAAATAATCATCTTTCTACAGTCATTAACTTTCATTACGCTAACTTTGACACTAAAACTCGTTTTGTAACGCATATAACTATCATTGAAAACAGTCAGTCTAATGAACAGAAAGTAGTATTTAAATACGTCCACTAAGTGAATTTTTAAATTTCATTTTTATATACAATGTAGTCACAGCACAAGGTTGTATTTCCTACGATATTGCACTCTTCTTCATAATATTCGGCCAGCTTTTATAATTGCATGGGTTATGGTTACAGAGTTTTACAGTCAGGAAAGTATATTGGGTGAATAATGCTTTTAGTATAAGATTCTTCAAGAAGGAAATGTGTCCATCAACAATCATTTTCTCACATCCTTTGTTGTAAATGCGCCAAATATTTCCGTCTGAATAATTATTATTGTCCAGGAAATTTCATCGTCTCCATGAGGTTGACGCCTCGACATTGCCGAGGTGGTTCTCCTGTATCATTCCATCCGTTTGTTCAGCCCCCGTGCGCTCGCTGTCTTTGCTACTGATCTGTATATAAAGCACTCAAATAAGTAATAATATTTTCTTCTTAAGGTGGTCCACTAGCAAAAAAAATTCAAAATTTGTCAATTTTCAAAAGTTGCAGAAGATATTCTTTGAGGGATTCTCTACTCATTTACAGAATTTCAAAAACAAAAAATATTTTTAAACGGAGAAATTCAGCGAACTGTTGAACCCTGTTGGGGTAAAACCATGATTTTACTCTGAACAAAAGGCAACCTTTAATTGGCTTTCCCTGGCGCTTTATTGTTCTGTTCCATTGTTAATTTTGTATCAGGTAATAATATATCCAATATATGCACCACTATTTTTCTCGAGTGGAGCAACGCCCATTTTTCATATTTCAGACACGGCTAATATTCAATATTTGAAGGTGAAACTTTCTGGTCATGTCGTAAAGGCCCTTCTCTAGGGGATGAACTAAAATGAACGAACTTTATTAGAACTTGGCAGAAATATTGCAATTTCGAGTGCAAAGTTTCAACATTAAAAAATGTAATCTTCTATTTTAGAGGCACTGTACATTGACATGAAGTACGTTTAGTTCACACCCAATTAAAACATTGTCTTGGGCAATAAAAAAAAAAGTTGCTCAAAGTTTTTATCATCCCAAAATCATGCGTACAAAAATACTAATCAGTAAACCAGACACTTAACATTGGGTTTCATTACTGGGTCGTTACGTTGTTTCATTCATTGTTTTTATATATGTAATTATCGATGTACCACGATGTGTATAAAGTACAAGTGTGCTAGTGCTATAAAATACATTTGTTGCTTTGAGTTCTTCAATGTCACAAAATGTTGATACGTGATTTGTATGATATAGATTCCAGTGAAGACAGTAAAGAGGCCGCGGGAACAGTACGCAAGGGAACGCACGTGAATCAGGAAAGCCCTAACAGCAAAGTAAATGAAATAAAAGATAATAAGGAAAAAGATACACACATCCCTCTTTCAAGCCATGTCCGTCAAATATTTCAACCCGCAACTACACCAATCTATGTTTTCTCAAATCATCAAGCAATCAGACCAGATAATATAACAACACAAATTCCAGTACAATATGTCCATCCAAACTTCTGCTATTCACCATATATCCATTATGATGCCATATTACCCAAACACGTCCTGCCTAAAGAACAAATACCCCCTGTTACTGATGCTATTTCTGCGCAGAACCGAATGTGCAATGGAAAAACAGATTCAAGTACTTTACCGTTGACGATTGCTACAAATACTGTACCGCTGGCCAAGGGAAATGTGGTATCAGCTCCACAGATCTTACAACAACATCTTGTCATGGAAAATGGCGGGAAAGAAAAGAAATACGAATGCCATGTTTGTAAAAGTACTTTTGCTTTGCAAAGATTGTTAAACAGACATATGAAAACCCATTCATTTTACAAACGTTATCAATGCCCGTACTGTGATAAAGGTTTTAATGATACGTTTGACTTAAAACGCCATGTTCGTACTCATACTGGTATCAAACCTTTCAAGTGTAACCTTTGTGATAAAGGATTTACCCAACGTTGTTCGCTTGAAGCACACAAAACAAGAGTACACGGTGTTGTTTATCAATATGGCTTCCGTGAACGAAGATCTAAACTTTATGTTTGTGAAGATTGTGGTGAGACGTTCCAGGAAAGTGGAGATTACATGAAACATCTACAAGAAAAACATCCCGAATCAGCCGCTAAAACGAGATTCAAGAGAAGCCTGACAACAAAAATTACAAAAGCAAGAAGGGTAGAAATGGAGGTCAGTTAGAAAAGATTATTACTGTAAGAAATCTACTGTTTAGGCCTCCTCAAATCACCCTCTCTATGTAACGGACATTTTTTAGAAAACTAATATCATGTCGATTCAGTCAAAATAATGTTAGATGGAGATTAATAGAGGGTTTACGGTTTTGTGAATGCAAACAATCAATTTGAATTAATTGCAAGAAATTAATTATGGATTATCAAAGCAATCACTACGGAAACGTAAGTTATGTTTGATAATTATGTGGAGCAGAATCCTTTTAATTCAGAAGAGTTTAATTTTGTTAAATTATTTTATTTCCGCATGCAATAGCAATGTTTAATATTATAAATTACCAATACTTTTTAGCCACGAGTCGATGAAACTAATTACAGTATTGCATATACACGTGTAAAATTCAACGGAGTATGTTATTCATTAATGTGCACTGATTTATATGCGAAAAAGCTGATCTTTTTGTTCAATACAACGTGCGTCAAATATTGCAAAGATAATTCAAGTTTAGTGTTCGCGCTTGCTTTAGATGTACCGCTGTAGCTTTAGGTATTATCGATTGAAATAAATGCCCAGTGATATCTTTATTTTAATATATTTAAATTTAAAATAACGTATATATACAGTACGTCGTCGGGTTGGTCGCCTCGTAGGATTTTGTATTAGTGCTGTAGACTTATCACTTATGCAAGGAAAGGGCGTTAATTCTTTTTGCTGTAAAGATTTACTATTATTTTTGTATTTAGGAGATATTTAGATATTTAATTTATGTAATAATTCAAAAGTGTTAAATACATTTATGATTTTTGAGTTGTGGAAAATATTTTTGGTGACATGGGATAAGTGCGACATTTTACCATTTCTAATCGAAGAGACAATTTGGAAACTTATTGGTATTACAATACAAGTCATTATCAATGTTTTTGTTCTGGTTTATGCAGAAATAAGGTCCTTCATCGCCACGTGCGTATTGTATTCTCGCCTAGCTAGCCAATACCAACGTTTTAGAAAAGTTAGCCATCAGCGCATGAACAGTTGGGCAATTGAAGGATTGCTGCTGTTGGTTGATTGTGCAAAAACACGATATACACGTTACGATGAAGGACTGCATTTTTGCATAAAACTTGCCCAACATACATAATGACTTATATTCTTATTCTTCCATGGGCATTCACCCACCCACCGCCCATAGCTAAGTAAGAATGGTAGATTAACAACGATTATCGTTCATTTCTGAGACCGCTTCTCGGCGATGAGATATTTTACTTTGTGGATACATGTAATGTAGCGTCATTATAGTATGTCTTTTACATATAATAACAGGCACACCAAAAGCACAATTCCAATATCAGAACAGTTGTCGTCAATCTCTAGATGCGCGTCAGGTGAATGTCAAAGTAATCTGGAAGGTTTTCCAATACTTCTTATCAGGGGCCGTTGTTCAAATCTAGATTTGCAGTTAAAATTCCACTGTTGTAGTCCTGCATTTCTACACATGCGTTTCCTTCAAACTTCCAAATTAAAACCATCATTTATTCGAACAAGATTTCTGAACAAATCTTTCCACAAATCCCTAAGAAACTGTTCCATTTTCTCGTTTTGGGAAATGAAGAGAGAGAAGACGAAAAGGCCATTTCTTGGATAAATTCAATCTTTCAACTGTAGTTGAGTTGTTTCAATGGTTACAAGAACTTCAAAATAATTCATATAATACTGAATACTGATTACTTTGAATGATTTTAAAAACTGCCTATGATAGAATAAGCAGTATCATTACCTTCACACTTACTCAGATTCAAGTTTTGCTCATTCTGCAACCATCAGCTAAGTAGACATTTGCATAAAACTTCGAACCTTCGAGAATTCTTGTGAATTTTGGATCAGAAACAACGCCAAGCGGGTTCTTGGTAGAATGATCTTGAAGCCAAAATGAAACTTCACTAGTTCCCAGTCTAAAGAATTGCCTATATGTTCCCTCATTTTGAAGCAAAGCTTCATGAGGAGTTCTGTTGGTAATTCAGTATAGTGTATTTGCTTCCAAAGATTTGATGCCTTACTATGCAATCATAACATTCTTACCATTATCAATAAAATTTTCTTGGATGGTAAGATAGCCCATCTTACCAACCTCACTTTTCACGATACATTGTCGTATAATTCGGTCCCAGTATGATCGCAAGTACGCCGGGAGTTTAGTATCATGAAAGTTTATCTCCATGATAAAAGGCATCATATTAATATTAATAATGCGTGGAATTATGAATCGCACTATCCAGTTCTACCCCCGTCTAGCAACTTACGATTCTTAATTTGTGTAAATTTGTTGGATTAAAGGAGAATGTTGGAGATATTTGGACCCTGGAAAGTAGTTTAAATAGCTGTGCCCTTGGTGAAGGGTGTATATTGTAGGGTGTCACCTAAAATTTAGTTGTGCAATGTGGGTGTAGTCCATGATGAAGTAAAAGAATTAAAATGCTTTGATGCAGTGGCGGATCTAGCGTAAGTCAAAATAAATTACCACAGCTCATTCTAGGATATTTTAAAATACCTTCAAAGCAACTTCATTGATTAGATTTTATTCTTTTGAAATTCATAACCTATGACGTTGTTATAAAGTTATTTTGAATCTAAAATTGAGCTGCTATAATTTATTTTGACTTACCCTGGATCCGCCACTGCTTTGATGGGTGTATGTGAATGCCCAGACCCAGAGTGATTGCTGATGTATAGCCACCCAGGTCTAGTCCCTGGACGTTTTGTCTTGAAAACTGTCAGTTATGTGTCATCAGGCTCTAAGCATAACTTGGGAAAGCACGTTTCTAGCTTGCTAGCAGCCATAGAGCAACGTGCTTGCATATAAACCGTTGTTTCACACGAAATATTCATCTCTGATGTCAGACTCAGGTCATCCTGGGTATTCAAATTCCCAGTTCGGAAATTTTCAAGGCCACCCTCGCAAATGACAAACTTTTATACTGGTATGGTTCCATCTCCTCGTTACCCTAACTATCCCCAAAACACCGTCCTCTCATTAGATGCCATGTACGGCCAATTTCCACGTGGTGCTGGTATGAATAAGCCATATCAACATGACCCGCAGTCCCAAGCTGGCATGTTTCCAAACTACCAGCAACAAGGGCAGCAGCCCTCGGGATACATGTATCCACAACCATCAAACATGGCGGCTTACCAAATAGAAAGACAGCAAGCAGCTCAACGCGGAGGGGTATGTATGACTTGGAGTCGGTTGTACGAGTGGTGAAATTTCTTCAGTGATTAGTAAGACTCTGACTAAAAGTTCAGTAGTTTCGAGTTGAAGTCACTTTTCATCTCTTGCGAGTTCGATATCCCTGATATCCTTGCGAGTTCGTTATCATGTCTTTCTGTGGTACTACTACACTGGATAACGCTGTCCACCTTTCGCACAACCGCCCCCAGAATTATTACAATATTGCAATTTACGAAGAAAATCATCAAAGTCGTGAACTTGCAGCTCGATGGAATTAGCTTTTTTAGCTTAGTCTACTTAGCTTAGTCACATAAAGAGCATCTAATCTGAGAAATCCTTTCCGCTTGTCATATTTATAATTCGTGTCGTTTTATAGATGGGGTCGCCCAGACCTCGGATGCAGGCACCTTGGGGTCAGAGATATCAAGATGGCGCTGGTACAAGTTCAGGAAGCCCCTCACCGTTTCATAATTCTCACTTTCCGCGACTAAAGCCAACCCCCCCCCCTCCCTACACTCATCCGAACCAAGAAAAGCCCTCTCCTACGTCCCAGAGTGCAGCAGCGTCCTTGCAGTTTCAAGATATGAAAGCTGGTGTCAAGTTATCTTCTGCTGTGAAAAAAGAAGAGGGATTGTTTTCTACCGGCTGTGTTGAAACAACACAAGCTGTGCACACGAAAAAGAGACGTCTGACCGCAAGAGATGTAGGTAAGAAGCGCTGAAATAACATAGGGTCGTTATGCATTTACCACAACTCGAGGCTTGCGGTCATTTTTAAAATCACACTGTATACAATCCAGTGACGATCCGTGATGGGAATATTCTATTGTAAAAAATCCTACTACTCCTAGTCACTCAGTGTTTTTATTGTTTAGGCCCTGTCGAGGCTTAGCGAATTATGATGTCATTAAAATCTGGACTTCTGAACGAGACAGCATGTGCCCTGGATACGTTGAGCATCTTGTTAAGTGATGATGCTACTGTAGGTTTCTTCATGCTTGGGCATCTGCCGGGGGTTCTTGATCCGGTAGTGGAACACTTTGGGCATAACTTGATCAATGTTTTCGACGTTCTTTTTGAAAGTGAGATTCACACTGGAATACCAGAGCGTCTTTTTTATATAGGAACACTAAGGACATTAAGGGAAAGCAGTTCAGTGACGTTCTGCCTGATCAAATTGCGACAGATAATTTTTCTTCCTTAATAGTCACAGGATGTTTGGCAGATGAGGAAGAGCAAAGGTTTTGTAGCGGAGTTAAGGATTGGAGCTCAGCTGGTGGCGATACCACAATTCATACCCAAACTCATTTTGAAACTGACCCGCGATTTTATGAAGATATGAAATGATGGAGTGAGTGCCTTGGGAGATTTGCCTGAAAATGCGAGTAAAGCAAAGTGTGTAGATGACTCGTGTAAGACTTTGAAAAAGAGACGGATGATGAAATCTCTAACAGTGCTGAAAAAACGCTTGCAGCTGAAGAGCAAGACTCTGGTTGCAATAAAACCAAAGAGGTTAAAGAAGGTGGAAGTGTTCAAGTTGAGGTCAATAATGTGTTCAATGGGATACCATCACCCGACATGAAACCAACGGAAAAGACCACATACCCTGGTGTATTAGTGAAAGAAGAAATTAGTTAAGTCTGGGAGAGGCATCAAATTTGTTGTTAATAAGGCAATGAAAATGTGTCTGACAATTGTGAATGTCAAGCAAAAAATGGTGAAGTTGGAATTTCCATCAAGAAACGTGAACTTTCCGAACACTAAATTAAACCAGGACCCACTTTGAGTGAGGATGAATCCGGTAGTTCTCATAGTAAGGAAGATTCTTCATTCTTCGTTTTTGTTATCTTAAACGCTCATTAATTCGTAAGACTTTGCATGAAACCCCCAAAAGAGCGTGTCTTACTGAGAAGTCGTTATCTTAACACAGTCAATTTCTCAGAATTATCTTGAATTCCCTAAAATCGTACCTCTTCTCGATTTTTTAAGGGTGATGCAGACGGGATTGACAGAGAATGTAACTCGTGTTTAGACTAACGGCGATACCAACGCCTCGCAGAGCGTAAAACAATCCGCAGCTTAGAACATTTTAATTTTTAACAGTGACTGATTGAATATTCCGTAACTTGAGTGCTCAAAACTCAAAACTGGCTCGCCATGCTCCAACCTATTCTAACATGCTTTGTGAGTGGTTGGTTCTAACAATCAAAGACGATAAACTACAGAAATCGGTTTTCTAAAGAATAAATCACAAACAGATGACTTTGTTTACCTTTAATAGCTGAACTTTGAGAACCATGTCAGACTACTATATTTTATGACACTCGCAGTCTTGCTCCATATTAGTTCTTTTTTCTGTGTCGTTTAAGCCGAATTAGAAATTTCATTGATAAATAACTGTTGCTGACTGACTATTGCATTGTACACTAGATGTATCTATATTATACGGTAAAGTTTTTTGCTAATTGCACAGCAACGCGAATAGAGTGCTGAAATCATTGCGGGATAGCAACTTCGTTGGGAATAAATATCAATTCAAACTTCGAAAATCAAATTGTGCATGGAACATTGAATCAGTCACTGTAGACCAATGTTGACATCTGGCGCAATAATCCAGCCTCGACGCGTATCGATGCAACCAAGTCGCTTCTAGTATTGTTAACAAGCGATACTGTTGCTACAATTAGAGTTTCCTCTTCTTGACAAAATCTTTGCCATTCTTTCAAATAATTTTATTGCAATGTAAAATTTAGCTGGAAGAAGTATAATAAAATGTGGATAAAAAAAAATTTGAATCGATTGCTCAGTTTGGGTTGCAAATCACAAATTGAAGTTTACAATGTTCTTTAATTTTCGAAGACAGAAGAAATGGACGTGGGACATGCGACTTGTGCATGCATATCTCACGTGATTGCTTAGGAAGTAAAAATAAAAATCAGGACGCTTGCCAAGAGCTTCTTCGCCTGCCGAGAAGAAAAATGAGCTCAACGCGGTCTACTGCCCCGTTCACTAGCGCCCTAAAGGTTATGCTATTGTACAGTGCTTTAGATTTCTGACACTCTGAGTTAAACAGTAAGGTATCTTAGGTACTAATGTGGTACAAGATTACTGCCTCTTAGCTGGAAAAGCCTCTCGCTCCCATATACTTTGGCAAAGGATATATTCCGTTATTGCCCTATAATACTTAATACTTGTAGCTCCGACACTTCGTCAGGTTGTGATAATTCGAATGGCAGCATTTAATATCCGTATTCCGTGATTCCATGGCGCTGAAATGATTTGCCATTATTTCAGGTGGTACATTACATATCAAACGGATTATACGGTTTTTAACCAACAAAGATTAGTCCTGAGCAGAAAAAATATTTTAAAAGTGATGAACGTTGAGGCTTCTCTTATGTGAAACATTGGGTTTCGGTGGGGTGCGGTCATAGGGTGGCTCATGCCTCTGGAAGCATACCCCTAGAACTGCTTCCTCTCGAATCTGCCCCCCCCCCCCCACTTTTTGACTACGGATTGTCGTCCTATGGTTTCAACTCTTCACCAAAATTTTAAAACACTAAAATTCATCATAGTCTTTCAACAACAAAACAACCTAGTTGCTCTCCAGATTCTGTAATTCGGGAGTATATTCTGGAAAGAGCCAAAGATGACAACGCTTCCTAAATCAAAGCCGTGTGTAATCATGTTTCGAATTGTTTAGCTATGTTTAACAATCTTTTATCGCAAGACATTTGCAAGAAGGAAAGTCGAAGTTTGTAAGATCAATAACTGTTGTCTTTTTTGACTTTCCATGGGTTGTTTCCTTGTTGATTGAGCTTGATATGCCATTACGTTCAGTGCCCTTGATATAGGAGTCATTTATATATGGCCTTGGGTTTAATTCCCAAACACTGAATGGCAGTCTTTAGTTCTTTCAAGATACGAGATAACATTGCCACTAGATGGTACTGGGTTATCGATAACTTTGCCTAAACGACAGATAAACACATAGTATATTCTATAAGCCTTGACTCCGAACTCCGCGATTCAGTTTTTGTCAACGAGAAAGCTTGACCTTCACCGTTTGCATATAACCGTGAATTTTATACATCACAAGTAAACTATAAGTGCCTCGCAGTTGTCTTAAAAGCTGTTAAGGCTTACAGCATACACTGTGTTTGTTAAATTGGTTACAGGCGTGACATGGTGTCAATTAGCCAGTGATAAAGCAGTGTCATCGGTGTTTTAATTACTTTGTTAGCTCTTCGAAGTTACCTCTGCGATTCAGTCAGTAAAAGGTATGAACATTGTGTTTCTCTGTCGTTGTTTAGCGTGTTGAGAAGATGGTTACTGGCGTGACATAGCGCAAAGTGATAACGCAGTCCATCTTGTTGAAATGTTATCTCATTAGTTGAAAGAGCTAAAGACTGTCATTCAGTGTTTGGGAATTAAACCCATGGCCATATATAAATGACTCCTATATCAAGGACACTGAACCTAATGGCATACCAAGCTCGACCACGAAGGAAACGGCCCACAAAACGTCAACAAAGACAACAGTTATTAATTTTGCGCTTTTTCCCGACTTTCCTTCTTGCGAAGACTTCGCCATAAATATCGTTAAACACAGCTAAACAGCTTGAAACATGACCAGAAAGCGTGTATTTAGTTAGCGTTGTCGTCTTCATTCCCGAAAGAAAACGCTTGTTTTAAGGCTTTAAGTGTTTGGGCAACTTTGCCATCCATGCTTGTACCGTAAGCTTTGGGAAGACGTCCGCCATATATATTTGGCATATATATAATTTTACAGTGTGGTGGTTTAGTGGTGCCTTGAAGTCTTGTCGTTATTTCCCATCGAAGACAACTTGTCCCCTCGAACGAAGGGAATTAACGGCGAGAAGTCTTCAAAACACCAACCCTTCAGGTCTGTCCCCAACAGTCAAGAGAAAGAAATTTGCTTAAATATTAGTTTAAAACACAACGCAGATAACGTTTGCCTCCTTGGCCTCGCGGTACTGCCTAGTGTTTCCTGCACTCCACGCCCAGCTTTGATTTCAGTTTTGGTTGGATCGGGGACCGATCAAGTTAAACCTCAGTTGAGCTTGAACGGTTTCCGATCCGCCCAAAATCAAAGTCAAACGATGCGTGTAATTTGGAGATTCAATTCAGTTACCTTTACCTCTCGGCCACGGAGGGAAAGACATTTGCCAATGAAATCACGAACGGGTCCTTCCTTGCTCATCAGCATGTAAATAAAAATTTTTGCAAAAACGTCCCTTACAGGCATTTTTTGGGAGAATTAACTAAGTTAACTCAAAGTAAAGAAGTAGAAGAAAGACCCGAGTTAGAAATAATGGCAAAAACACCTCATTCGGGCGATAAAAACTTATTTTCACCTTCGTACATAGATGATCAAACATCATACATACGGGTATTTTCTGGCATACAATGGTCATCTGACGTCATTTGCTGCTTGTTCCTCTAACACGAAGCTTCGTTGAAAATCTCTCCTCTGGCACCAAATATCTAGACACCAAAAGTCTTCAAAGTTCCACAGAAATGGCGCAGGATTTCACATAAATGGCGCAGGATTTCACATAAATGGCGACGAAGACACAAAGAAGACATCTTGGGCAAATTTGAGCTAAAACGTCAAAGAAATGGGGGGAAAATTGAGAACGAACATATGCCGTCGTCGAGAAAATTCAAAATCAAAATGGCGTCAGTCTTCTTCTCCGAACTAAAGATGCAACGAAAATTGCTTCAGTGTAGTTGGACGTCAACAATATTGAATTTTTATTACAAATGTAAGTATTCTCTAACTAATCTGCGTATGTATTAGGTGTTAAATGTTCTCTTGTTTGGCGAAAATTTTGTTTGCTCACCAGGTCAAAATTTTATTTTATGAATTTTATAAATTTCAGTCAAATGTACTGGTATATCAGATTGAGGTTCTATTTCTCTCTCTAGCTAAGCCGTCGGGAATTGTTCGAAATGGAACTTGACTAAGACAGGACATTTTCAAGGTAAAATAATTTGTATCTTAATTCTGGGTCATTTACCTCCACAACTGATTCAGGCTAAAATGTTCAGGCATCAATTTTGTTTGAGGTCTTTATTCCTATCCAGCATATTTTGACTTACATTTTAGATATTCCAGAGGTATTGCCAGACTACTACGTGACAAATTCGATGCACGAAGTCACACCAAATACAATGACGTTCAAGAGCAATTAGCGGTAAGAAAAACAAATATTAGAATACACTTACTGTCATTGTAAATTCTCTATTCTACTCCCTATCCGTTAAACTTCTTTCCGCTGAACTATCTTCTCATTTACAATCAAAATTATTTTGGCAACACAAGTAATGAAGTAATCGTGCTCTCGTTTCAAACCTTCCTGCCCAGCAAGACCACACCCACTGTATGGGGATTAATAGAGAATTTATCATGATGATTATTATGATGTATCGAACGTTGTATCGATAGTTTCTTGATTATTTTTTATACACTTTATTGTAACTTACTTTTCCTCTTCTTGCGTTGTTATTTTTCTTGAAAACCTCTTGTGTCCACTGATACACCGCAATCTATGCAAGAAACAGGAAATTCAGATTTCCAGTTCAAATTCAAAGGGAATTCCGAGTTAGGGTCAAGTGAGAACTCGTTACGTGCGCGCGAATATTGTTAACAACTAGTTTTAATTCCTCCTGCCTTCATTCCAATCCCATCCTTTACTTCCTTCCTTCCTTTTTCCTTCGTGGTTACTGGAATTATCCATTCAGTTTGACAATGATATTTATATGATAACTACAGTGACACACTTAGTTTTATTCATTTATTTTAACGTCACCTCATCGTCATCTAGCTATAGTAGCCTTGGCTAGTTACCCGCGGTCCGTTGATTACCGATATTTCACAATTCTTAACACCCTCAACATTCCCTAACCCGTGTACCCTAGCTGAGTAAACCTACGACTGCCGCCAGAGCGTTGACTATCTCCTCGCATAAGTGTCACGAATCTGAAGTGGGGAGTGAACTCACGATCTCAGAGGCGGCAGGCGCTTCCTTTGACGATTGCGCTACTTGGTGATTACTGCATAGGATCAAACAATCCTGGACGAGAAATTTAAATTCTATCGCGTTGTATTAATTGTGTTTCACTGTAATTTCTTTATAAAACAATTACGAAATAGTTTTCTGCCAGGAAAGCGTTATTCATGTATTTGGGATTGCCCACGCGCTTGGATGTCCTTATTCTGAACAGAAAACCATTTGATATTTTATTAATTTCTTAAGGTGTAAACAAATGTAACCCAAATTGCGGGCATTCCTGGGCCTTCGTGCCCTAACGTCCGATGCCAAACACTTTTTTCAATCATTTTTACATATATCCTGTGTTTTAATGGATCCTATAAATAAAACTTATACTCTTCGACGACAAACTAATTAACATTCAACTGTTTATTTCAAAGTTTTCTTCCAGTTTTTGCTTCAAAATAAAAAACCAAAAATGAAATCCGCAAGTAAGAGAAAATGACTCCAAATACGCTATTTTGTTTTGCGTTTTTTTTTGTCATGCCTAGTTTTTGTCCCGGTATTTCGATGTGTTGTCCTTGGACTATCCTCTTTGATATGCCACACCTATTATATAATTACTTAATCCTCCTCAATGCTTGTTAACGTAGTTTTCTTTGCTTATCCTGGAACGAGTTTTTTAAACATTGTAATTATCTTATCAAAGGACGTCAAGTAAAAGAGCGAATACACCAGTCATTCATTGAACAAAATGGGAAAAACAAATATTGATCCAACACGCGAATCACCAGCCGTGTCCATCAGAAAATGTCAACATGAAAATACCATCGCAATGTAAGGTTTGTCAAGTGATTTACAATCATATTTCCGCAGTTTTGTTGTCAACATTCTAAAGTATTGCTTTGTAACATTACGAATTTTCCCCTTATTTTATGATGGTTGACTGGATATGAGAGAGCCTGTTAACCAACTGGACCGGCGTGATGTTCTTTGAAGAGAGAATGACCAATCGAAGCCACGAGGATCCAAGGATAGAGTGAAAGTAAGTGATTACATTTTGCTCCTTTCAGTTCTTTGATTCGTAAACCTATCGCAAATTTGCCATTAAAGGGATATGACAATAGCCATAAAAATCTCGAACTAATGTTTCCAGCGTCGGTAGTGCAATCAAAGCCACACAAAGTGCTGGGTTCTTTGATTATCAGAATTCGACGTTTCAAGCGAAGGTTCTCGTCGAGAAGTCAATAGTCACCACTATGTTTGTCTCATCTTCAAATAATTTATTTTGACCTATCGATAGGAACCTTAAATTTTTGATAACGTGCTTAGGTTCTGAAATATTGAAAGGCAAAGACACTTGTCATCCGCCATCTTGGATATTCGAACAGGGTAAAAAATCAATTAGCAAACATGTTTAACATCTATATTTGTATGTATATAATTCTTTTTTAAATTGCGAATGGTCAATAAAAATTCATTAAGATTTAACTCCTTGACGTAAGTTTTATGAAGTCTACGCTGTAGTAACATCGAGCTAATTATAAAAGAGAGGTTCATATTTGACTTCCACTACCGCTACCACTACCTTAATCAATCTTTCCGCCAATCAGATGAACTTGGTCTACCCAACTGACCAATCAGATTGCTTAAAAATCGGGATAAGGTAGCAGTAGTGGTAGTGGAAGTCAAATCTGAACCTCTCTAAAACAAGATGGGGGACAAGGTGTTTCTTTCAATATTTCAGAAACTAAGCAGTGTTGTAGTCCAGTAACTACAAGTCTCGTGCCTTTAAGTCCGAATCCAAGGCCTGCATTATCTAGTATAGTATTCATTTTCAAGTCCGACTTGTTGACATAATTTAATGAAAACCAGCATAAACTTCGTCTGAGGACAAAAACTAAAAACTTGATACAACGAGAACTCTTATAGTTCATATCGTTTTCATTTTGACTGCTGTGAAAACGTCCGGAGACGTTAACTCGTGTGCACATAGCCTAAGTAGGTATTCCATCCTAGGCACCCACACATACCCACAAGTGACACCCTACAATACACTCTGTTGACCAAGGGCACAGCTATTTGAACCAATGTTCACTTCCTAAAGCGTTTTCGCCGTAGACATTCGAAAACGCAGAGTACTAAAATTTTTGCACTCTTTATATTTATTAGAAAATTCCTTCAAACTTATATTTGCTAAAAGTTTAATTCACTTTTTCATTACATTGTACTACAAGTGCGAGTTCTTTAATATCGAGTAACTCTGATTTGAAAAAATTAACACGGGATATTCCAATGGCTTTAAAAAATATATTGTCCCTTAAACAATTATATCTCTCTTGCACATTTTTACGTCGTTATTTCTTAAAATGTTTTGTGAATAAATTGAGCTACCCACCATCAATGAGCTTATTAATCAACGTTGGTTTTGGTGACGTCACAACCAGAGCTAGCCAAGTAAAACTATTAAAAATAAGTAGATTTCTCAAATGTTGCCAATAAACTAGTCACGAACCCCTTTTTGTCGCGTAAAATACCACACTACTTTCATCATAAAGCAAAACTCACGGCCTGTTTGTAAAGTTTTTTTGGAAATGATTGAATCATCGCGAAAAGTGAACAAGAATACTTCAGGGAATTGTTACAGCGAAATTTTGATACATCTCGTTTGGTGAAAAAATCAGTCACATTTAGAACTTCGTATTTCTTATTTGCAGTAAAGTGATTTAAAATTTAACTGTAATAAACTAACGGATACGATTCTTTAATTTCGAAAGGTGATGGATGTGAAAAAACGCAAGAGAAAAAGACCAGAGCAAACGATGCTTGATGAGATGGGCCCACAAATCAACAACAATTTGCAAGACAGAGAAGACACGACATTGTAATACAAAGTAGTGGTAATTTACAAGTTAGTAGAAACAAGATACTAATCATTTACAGATCAAAGAGGATTCAAGTAAATTTTATTGGTTCTGTTCTCGTCGAACAAAATCTTTGTTTCTCGTTGTGGAAAAAAAGCAAGAAATTTAAGATTGAATTAACACTGAAAAAAACTAAATCGCACGAAATTTCGAAGTTTTGAAGTAATGACACTTTTCTTTTGTTTCATATTTCGAATCCAAAACTGTGAAAAAATAATAACATTTGGATTGTGGTTATTTCTAAAAGCTAAACGAAATAATGCAGGTCCCTTGATATTTAAGATTGAATACAAAAATCTTTCAACTTTCAAGAAATAATACTATGTTGGTTTAATGATACTAAGTTGGATTGGGTTGGTTTGTTATTATTGTACTCTATTACCAAAATTAACATATAATTTTGAAAAAACGAGGTAATAAGACTCAACTTTTGATTCTAATTCCCAGGGGAATATACTGTTTCTGTATTTCTTAGTTAATTTGATCCATGTGTACATTAAAACAATAGGATTTGTTATTTTTTGCCTATTTTTAATTCCCAAAGGAATAGAGAAAGCTTTGTTTTTATGGTGATATGTCGATTCATGGTAGAGACGTGACTGTATAATGAGAATGCTCTTTGATTATTAATATAATAAGTATCTTGGTTTCTTGGAGTTTGTTTTGGCAAGCATAAACAATGAACGATAAATCCATTGTTTGTGTGCACAAGAGAAAATTACGGAAGTGGTTTGAGAGCAGCTGCGACGTACCATGCAAATGAAGGCGTTTCGGTTAAATAAGTATGAGAATAGCGGTGAAGCTTCAAAATGTTCCGATCATAAATTTGAACTATACACAGTAATAGGTACAGGGAGATTAAATTGCATGGTAACTACGGCGCAGGATTTAAATCTCTAAGCTAGTCTTAAAGGAAAAAAGATTTAAACTTTTTGCATCCTCATGCTTATTTGACCCAGCCTTAGACTTTGGTAAGTATCAGATCTTTATTTACTTCGGATCAGTTTAACGTAACGAAAAGCCCATGCCCTTTCAGCTAAGGTTTGAAGTTTGAAAACTTCATTAATCAAATACTCAGTCTAAGTGGGTTTAAGTAGCTAGAGATAACGTAATTTATCTTTTTGTTTTGCTTTTTTGTTTATAACGTAATTTATTAGCTAAATGTATGGACTGCGAGGGTGTGAGCCGCGTGTAAGTTGCATGGGGTTAGGCTTATTAAAGGAAATTAAAATTTTCGAAAGTATGCTTGAAAACCAAAATCTACAATCACTTCTCACAAACAGTTTCGTGTAAGTTCTCTGCATCAACTAAATTAGTCTATCATTATTATTCATACTAGTATTGTGTGCAGTGGTAAGATATTAGGGACAAAAATTCGGGTCAAGTTTTTTATACTTTGCAAGGTAATTTTAAGTACAAAGTCAGCTCACCTGTTTTCATATTCGAGCTTTGGTATTTTTATATTCGACGTTTTGGCCTAAAACATCAAATTAAACCAAAATAAGCAGGCATACTTTACTAAAATTTTAATTCCTTTAATTTTCGCTTTTGGGTGGTAGTCGGGGTGGTGGTGGTGCATGTGGGTTTATCAGCTGTGAGTGACTGTGCGATGGTGAGGAAAGTGAAGGTAACGAATGGAATGCAGGAGCTTAGGACCGAGGAAGACAGCTTAGAACTCAGGCAGGTAGGCAGTTGGTAGGATTAGAGGGGGGCACTTGTCATTTTGGCCTTGGGAGTAAATTTGCATGCTAAGTCACTAACATTTGTTGTTTTAATTTGTTAGGTATGTGCGGCTGCTCTCTAGGGAAGATCAACCTAGCAATTTGTATTAGCATTTGCAAGGTTGATCTTCTCTTTGCCCCGCTACCTCGGCCAGCTTTCCGAGTGCTTCTTCCACCGCAAATAAGTAGAAGTACTTGTACTATATGTATTGGTACTTCTACTTATGTGGAAGTAGCACTTAGAGAGCTGGCCGGGGTAGGGGGATTTTTTTTATTCAATTTCTCAATTCCCATGGGAATTGAATTTTTAATTAAAAGGGATCACATGTAAATTTTGTAAACAATTTATTCAAAAGAATTTGTAAAGATTACAATTTGAATAACAATAAAAAGACTTTAACTACTGCAAACTGGTACGTATTTAAATAACAATAGAAAAAAACAGAGCATGGCAATTAGCACTACATTTAACACAAGTTAATAAACACAAGTGAAAAGGTAATGTTAAATGGAAATGGTCTTTTCAAGATAAATGTTTATACTCCAAGTTAAATTACTTACAAAACAACTACTAATGGGATTCATTTTGCGAGTTTGACAGAGAAATGCAAAACGTAACACCAAGTTGTTTCATAATACTACTAAGAAATATATGGCTCAAAGATTTAATGGACTAAATAAAAATCATATTTGTTTTGGATAAAAATGAGAAGAGTAGCTTGTTTTTCTCACAAATTAGAGTCCTTTATACAAATGGTCTTTTCATAAAATTGATGGTATTTTTTACTCAAGTATTGAAAGCAATGGACTAGTTGAATTACAAGAATACATATATACAAAGTCTTTTGAGCTAAGTTAGAAATGGCCTGAAATAACCTCTAAATTGCCTCAACATTTTGCAAATGTATTCTTTGGAGTACTTTATCGAAAAAAGGTATACTAAAAATCCTACAAGAGCATCCCAGTTTTTGTCTATAGTTCCAAAAGAGTTTTGAAAACAAATCATTTCCATCTTAAAAGCCATATATCATCTACGTTACTTTTTTAACCTGACAAGACGTAATGTCTCGGTATTTTCTTTATATTTTATAAACTTAAATCAAAGTCTATGTATTTCCCAACACAATTTCAACACACTTGTTTCGCTAAGAAAAAATTTCTTTTAAGTTTAAAGCCTAAAAGTTTAACATACGTAAAGAACCGTTTCAGCAGAAATGAAAGTTTTACAATTTTAATTTCAAAATTCTGATTTGTCAAAAACTCAGACATTTCATTTTGAAAAAGCTTAGGCAAAGGTAGGCAAATTTACTCAATTGATTAATAATACACCGTGCAGTATGCAACACCACAGCTATCAATTTTAACTCAATTCTTAGAATTTCCTTTCAATTCTTTCAGTTTTACAGACTAGAGTCAACATCAAGAAATTTAGTAGCAACACAGGTTAGATAGAGCATTTGTGAGTAATGCAGGAATGTCAAAAAAAACAACTAAATTTTGTTGATGTTCTTGTCAGGTTAAAAAGCTGATCTCTTTGAAGTATAAACTTATCTTTACTTACTTGTTGAATTAAAAAGACCTTGTCCAAAAGCCATATCAAACTGTTTTCCTATATTATTATTACAATCACAAAGTGGAACTGCTTGAATATGGATTTAACTGAAGCCAAGCCAATGAAACACACAAACTTCACAAAGTTAATTTCAATTGCCAAACAAGAATGAACAAGACAAAAAAGAATGAAAATGGGCAAAATAACATCTTGTAATTGTTGCATTTAATCAGATTCAGAAACAACTTATTTTTCAAGACTAAAATATGAATAAAATTGAAGAGAATGGCCGGAGTGGTTTAGATAAGTAAACAACTGAAAAGCCACAAATCTGACTCGATCAAACTTAAAAGTTTTGTTGAAAACATTTTTGCATGCCACAGCGAGAACAAACTTCACTGAGATTCTGTTATAGTTATAGTTCAGCTATCATCAAAATTTTGAACAAACTACTTTATTATATTGATTGTTTACTTCTAAATCTTTTATTGAGCATAAATTTCAGAAATGCTACAGACATGCTTGTTATGCAACATATACTCACTGAACAATTCATAAATTTTGAGGGTTTTTCTTGTAGTTTCATTATATTAAGAATAATCTTGTTATCCATTGTGGTTGGGGTTCTGTTTATATTATCTTTTAATAAAAATTGCTTCAGTTCATTTGCATTCAAACCAGTTCCACTTTGCAATGCAGTAAAGCGTAGTTTCTGAATTATGTTGCTGGATTATTTGACCATAATTGTTTGTTTGAAAGTTAAATACATTACTATTGAAAATCACAAAGACTGAAAAATTAAAAATTAAAATCCACATTGGACAATTCCACTTGTGGACAAACATTTGAATTAGGAATATTCATTAGCACAGCTGCAAAGAGCATCATAAATTTAGTAAAATTGTAAAGTTTGGTAGCAAAATACAGCAAAATGTGGAAAATATAGTCCTCTGAAGTTTTGAAATTCTGTATATTCTTGTATTATGCACAGAAAAGTGTACTCAGAATTTGAAATGCGATAAATTACACTTTTCCACTCAATACAATAGTATATACAATTTACAAACTTCCACATTTTACAATTTTTTGCTACCAAACTTCGCCATTTTACTAAATTTAAAATACTCTTTCCAGATGTGCTAATGAATATAAATGTTTGTCTAAAGGAGAATGGTCCGTTGTCGCCCTAACAAGGTGTTTACAATTGTAAAAAATCACTAACAAGCAGCCATAGTCAATCTGTTTTTTGTGGGAAATGCATATTAGCTAGACTAAAACTAGAATTCATGAATTTTGGGTTGTCAAGGAATTGATCCACTAACACATAACTGCCACGCATGAACAAAGTCAATCATGGTGTTAGGCTTGCCAAAACAAGGAGGATTATTTAATTATACAGGTTAAGCAATGGACAAGTTTACAGCAGTACATAATTCGAGGATGATTCAAATTTCTTCTGATAAGAAATTGATTTTGAAAGCACTGGAGCTTGTATAACCATCTTTGTGATTTCTAAATGAATGTTTCAAACTTTTAAACAAACATATTGAAAGTCAATTTGAGCACAAGAAGTTTGAGACCTTTCTCCATACTTTCCACGCAAGACAATGGTTATTTTTTAGTGATCACGAGGACATCAGTTGGGAACTCAAATAAAGCATTCTTAAAACTTGCAACAAATGTCTAGAAAAATATAAAAAAATTGAATGTTTATGAAGAAGAAAAATGATATCTTAACTTTTTATAATCTGTCAGTAACTGAGAGTTGGAGCATTTTGTTGATCGACAAACAAATTTCAAACAATTTGAAGGGCATTTTTGTGAGCCATGATTTGCTAATATTTTTTCGTAGGTATTTATTCTTAATGAAGATGTTGAATAGTTATATAATGCTTGAAATGATACCAAACCAAACCCTAACACAAACCATAACTCTATGTGACCAGGTATGGTAGCTATCAAAAACTGTACTGAGAATGTTCCATGAAATTAGAATTATAATAGATTTTGATTCTGGCAAACTGTGACTCAGTTGTTCAAATAGAGTAAATATCTTTGAGGCCTTTAAGATGCTGTTACACTATGCAACTTGTCTTACAACTTGGAATTTTATTGAGAAACAAGTTGCTAGACACATGCCTCACAATCAGAGTCATGCAACTTTTTTATTGCAAGAGGTGTTGCATGAAGTAGAAAAACAGGTTCTACTTTTCACAATGACTTGCTGCAACACATTTTTGAGCAATTTGCCACACAATATTTTTGTTGAGGAGCCGACATAACCTCTTTATTTAGAAACAGATCCAGTATCTGCAGAGATTGCAAGACAAGTTGCAAGAAACATTACATAGTGTAACATCTCTGATCATACAACTTCAATTCTTAAAATAAAGTTGTGCCAAGACAAGTTGCATAGTGTAACAGGAGCTCTAGGAGGCTGTCAGTCGGTTGTTCTTACTGACTCAAACATCAATCTTGAAACAACATTTTCCCCCTTTACCATCCTCAATCAAAAGTCACAAAGTAAAATTTGAACTCTTGTAGAATGAATGCCAAGATGGGCAGTAAAACTGTTCGAAAAGTTGCTAAAATAAATGTAAAAAACCTCTTGAAAAATCCTGTTTTAAAACAAAATTAAACCACAGTATAGGGAGTAGACAGTAAAGCCAATCAATTGAAGTTTGTGTGTCCATGCATATCGCATTATGCATCTCATTAGCATTATGCCAGCCAGTCAATTACATTTTCTGGCCAATAAGAAAGCTAAACTGGCTGGTGGCATCCAGTAAACTGCATAATGATAGGGCACCATGTTGCACTCGTGAGCGGCCCTACTGTCCATTCCATAGATATAGTAGGCCATAGATAGCCAATGCATACCTAGCGCAGATGTCACGTGTATGATGAATCCAAATCCAGCAGCATCGTCAACCAGGCAAGAAACTAGGGAGTTCCATTACAAGAAGCAGGTTTTTGGAAATTTTAGATGGTTTAACTGCTGCTGTTCAACTGGACTTTTTTAAAAATAGGCCACTATTGCAGAGGTTTTGAACATAAAATGACAAGAGTGGGCTTGGTTTATATAAAATTATCAGACGATAAAGATTTCAAGAAGTGGACATTTTAACTGATTTCATAAGCCTGCATGGATTATTTGACTTTTAACACTTCGAATCATGAACGATCGCATATTTTTAGGAAAGGATGTTTATTACGGATGTTTTAGATGTGAACCGGAGAACGGTTGCCAATATGAGCGTTATTGAGTTTTTTGCTTAATATTAAATGTTAAATTGAATATCTCCACAAAATTTGTCCCTCAGTACATGCCACTGCAAGTTTTGCAGGATGCATAATGATTGACGTTGATTTGAGATAAGCCCAATAATGGGCATGCAGCATATTTATTACAAATAAGGCAATGCAACTGGCAATTTGTATTTTCACCCTTGCTAAGCTGTCCATCTATTTTCTGAATTTTGATGACACAAAACCTAATTTTGATGGAGTTATTCTTGTCTTGTACACCTATAATAATATTATGAGTCGCTAAAACTAAGCTTACCTGCTCAGCTGATATAAACTATCATAAATGAAAAGCAAACCATTAAAACATGGGTTTCTTTCATACATGTATTTATCTCATTTGCTGTTATATTTGCATTACTTTGTCAGCAGATTTTACACAATCAGCAATTTTACACTTTTAATACTGTGGTCTGTACTCCAGAAATTATGACATACATAAGCCCTAAAAACACATTTATACTAGCAGGCATACATAGCTGATGACGATGAATAACTCAATGCACAATATTTTTAAAAAAATTTGGCACCGGCTTTCCAGTTCACATCTAAAATAGTCATAATAAACAAAAAAAGTCTAGTTGAATGGCATTCTCAGCAGTTAAACCGTCAAAAATGTGCAAAAACTTGCTTTTCGTAATAGAACTCCCTAGTTTTTTGCCAGTTGACGACACCATCTTGGACTCATCATACATGTGACACCTGCGCTAGGTATTCGTTGGCTATCTAGGGCCCACTATATCTATGGCCCATTCCCAATACAGTAATTAAACTAAAATATAATTTTCTGGTAACACCACATAAATTTACTATCACAAAGCTCTGCAATAAAACATTAATGTTGTGTTTCAAAATATTATATTTTCAACTTGATATTCACCATACAAATTTACAAAGAACTTAAAATTAAACTACATATATAATAAAATTTGAACGTCATTTCTGAAGATCCAAATCTACAGAACTGTCTTGGATTCAACAATCTTGGCAATTAAGATCCCACTATGTATTTGCAGCCCATTTCACGGCATTATTATCAGTCAACTATAAATTTCAACCAAAAACTATAGCCTAGATTTTGAAAAGCGATCATTCATTCTTGCAAGCATGGATAGTACAACTTTATACTCAAATATTGCACTTAATTCCCCTCCAATTTTGCAAAAATCTATTTCTATGGGCACGCTAAGTACTTCAGTACAAGTACTAACAAAAAATAAACCATATTACCTTAAAACAAATCTAGGATTGATGAAAATTCGAAGTGAAGTTTTGTCAGCAACACAGCGTTTTGAATTCGTAAATTTAAAAAAAGTTCCTTCGGGAAATGTTCGAGCAGCGTCGGAAACCGAAATATACCACGTTGTATCCATAGAGATTATAAAAGAATAGAGGCGGCATCCTGATTAAAATTCAGTCAAGCTCGCAATCTCGTTCCCCGAGCCTGCGATCCCTTGGGAAGGAAACGGAGGCTCTGGGATAATCCGTGATCGACATACAAAAAACTGTATGTCGCCCCACTGAGCTCTACTAATATATCTGGAGATCGGGCTCTAATACCTCGCCAGCACTGAGCTTTACTAATATATCTGGAGGAGCGGCTCGGCATGAAAAAGTGTCGCCAAAAACATGGCGGATTTTGGCCTTTGCTGACGCCATATGGTTCCTCAGCCTACAGGTATTTACCACTGACCAACCGCGATCCCGAGCTTTTAAAAAGACCTTCGCCCCCCTGGTTTTTGAAAAAAACTTTTATGGCTTGGTTGTTTTCGGGAAAAAAGTCAAAGATAAAATAGGTTTTTTTTCGCTCGTGGACGCAAGGATTTGTAAAAATAATGTGGAAATGTTTCTTCTAGCAGGTAAGAATCTCGAAACTTTCAATTTTATACCGTTTTACTGGCTAAGTTTGCATTTTGATTCCTGAAGTTTACAGAAGTGCGTAAAAATTTTTTGTCAAACGCTGATGCAAAGTCTGTTTATTTATTGGGTATATCGGTATAAACATTTCTGTCTTCAGCATCAGGCACTGACTTTTACTTTAATAGAGCTGTTTTTGATATTATTTATATAGACAACAAGTTTTCCTTGATGAATGCTTATGGTCATGTATCCATGATTTAATGTTTGCCCATTTGCAGTTTGATACTGAAGTAAATTATATCACTTGACAGTGTGGAACAATCTCTCTGTGCCTGATAAAAACATCTATGCCTCTGTGATTTCTGTTTGCATAGTAATAATTGTAGATTGAAGTGTAGATAAATAGGCAATGAACTAAGCTTGTTTTTGAAATGCAATGTAGTGTCAGTGGTGCATAAGATAACATTTTGGGTCATGCCTTTAAACCCCATAAAATTTACATTTTACTGGGATTTTTTTTCTTTTTTTGAGTAATGTGTTTGGTAAGATGCATTATGAACCTCATTTCTTATTTTACTGTCCAACACCTGATGGTTATTCATCATGGGGAGTGCTGCACACTCAGTGGTTTTAATTATTGCCTTGCATGTTCGTATACATCAATTAAACACAAACAAGGTGGTAAATTTGTTTCTCATTTTATTGCAGATTTTAATGAAATGTACCAAGAACTAGAGCAAAACACTCCCACCCTAACTTATTATGTATTCTACCATGACTGTCAACATGGATATATGTCATATTATGTGTAATATTTTGTGCAGTACAACTGTTTTCTTCAAATGTTGCACTAACAATCTATTATCAATACCACATCAAAATTGAGAAGAGATCAGAAATAAAAGCCCATTTGGACAACACAGTGATAGTTATGTCATAGTCATAATAGTATACAATGTAGTTTTAGGAATTATTGTAATTTCAGAAAACATCTGCACGACCAATGCAGAGATGGGAGATTCACGTCATCCTCTCAACCATCAGATGATTTAGCATTTTTACTATAGTATCAGTATAATATAATATCCTCATGCCTCTACAGGGAGCATACAGTGCTCAAGTGGAGTTAGGATTACTCTTGCTAAATGTGGGGTTGGTGTTTTTCTTCAATGACTCATTGTTAGTTTAATAATTACTAAACCTTGAATTTTTTCACTTTAAATATAAACTTTGATACAACTAAGAAGTGTATCACTGTGGATTAGTGTTGTAGTAAACAAGAATACATTATTTAATAAGTTGTTAACAAAATTCAAAATCAGTAGAAATCATAAGGAGAAAAAACTGGGAATGCACAAGATGCATGGATAATGGAGAGATGAGAGCTTCATCCTTTCCATGCAATTGGGGATTTAGATTAGGCATCTTAATACTGTACTTTTATTGTCAGCAGTCAATTTCCTCACTCCATATCATACATATTACATTTCTTGTGTGGAGTATTTATCTCTGGGGAGTGTTGGTAGTGAAAAATTATACCTTAGTTAATTCAAATAGTTTAAACAAATAATACATCTTTCAGCTGTATTGTTGTGGAATGGTTTTGAGGTAAACAATTATAATAGTCAGATTATATACTGGTTATTCAAGAAAACACAAGCTTAAATATAGGGGGAAAAGAGAGAGAAAGCTTGACTCAAGCAAGCATACTTGAACTATATGCTTGAACGTTGTGAGCAAAATTATATACAATCTTATTTGCAGAAAATACTATAGGAGACACAAAAACGTGTATGTAAATTGCAAAATATTTGTAAAATGCAAGACTTTCAGTTCTACTATCTACAATAAACAATAAACATTCAAGACAGTTAAGAAACTAAAAGCCTTGATTTATATAACGTTCACATCAAAACAAGATGCCGATGGCATGTAAGCAATTTCAAAAACATTAAAGCATGATTGTAAAAACCAGGCATACAAACATAACCATATAACAAATGTTGATGTACAACAAAGCGGACTTAAAAGATAAAAATACTCGTTCCTAAAAATACGTTATACTCAACAATTTTAGCTGGAAATATTTTGTTTTTTGCTCGTGAATGAGAACTGCAAATTTTTCGGTTTTATACCAACCCAATTGCCCCTTGAAATATTGTTTTTACCAATATAATTCGAGGTTTTTTGTCCTTTCCTGTCCGCGATAACTCGTAAAACTTGCGCATAAGTTTTTCAAAAGTTGGTGAAGCGTCCAGCAAACGTGAAAAAAGCTTTTAAAACTCCCAAAATTTACAGCAAAAACTAAAAAACAAAAAAAAATTTTGAAAAGAAAAACAAAAGGGGGGCGTGAAAGATGAGCCTGCTTTACAGTTGAGCCCAGTCAGTGGCAAATACCTTTAGGCTGAGGAACCTTATGGCGTGGATCTGGCGTCAGCAGAGGCCGAAATCCGCCATGTTTTTGGCGACACTCCGATTACTGAAGCAAGTATAGGAGCCGCTCCTCCAGATATATTAGTAAAGCTCAGTGCTCGCCAGTCAAAACAGTGTCCCCGAAAACATGGCGGCTTTTGGCCAAAAATACGTCATTTTTACGTCACAAATTTATGGTATAGACCACTGACCAGCAATGAATGTGGAAAAAGGGGTTAAAAATAAAATATTTTCACCCCCCTGGCGTTTCTTTTTAAAACTTGAGCGAGAAATATATTCATTTTTTTATTGAGAAAAAGTACAAAATGCCCAATTCTTGCTCCGTCTTTTGGTTTTGGAACACCGGAAAAAGAAAAAATTTGTCTCTTCACCGGTGAGTATAAATACTGAATAGTTTTGACAGCTATTTGTATATTTTTTGTAAAAAGTAATCACGCATGCACGACTTTTTTTAATCGCTTGACAGTTGACGACTTGACATTAAAGTTTCTACGCATGCAATATCGATTTGTACTTTCCAGATTCTGTGAAAAATCCAGAGTTGTACACTGTACAGCATATGGGTAAGAAATGTAAACAGGTGGACCAGCGAAATTTGTCCCGGTGAAAGATAGCCGTATGAGTTCAGAGCACTGACATGTTTGAAGAAGATGGCCCTGGTGGAAAAGCAGTATTGAAGCCATATGCTGTACCCACAATCTTTAAGTGGCTTGCTGAGGTTGGTGCTGTACCTTGTTCTCGTGTCATATTACATTTACTGTATCCAATAAGATGCTAATGAATGGCATATAAACATTGAGAATTCCATAGGTCACGTATGACCCACTAGATTAGGTAATGCACACATGATATTTCCATAGGTTATTTCACTATATAAAAACAATATTTACAAACAAGACATCAAGGTTACAAGTGAAGGTTGTTTGTCAGGAAGGTCACTTTGTTTGACATATTAAAAATATCAGTTTACAACCCCAAATCCCATTCATGGCCCATTATCAATTGGGGTCAAATATAACTCAAAACTTGTAGTTTTTCAACCATGTTTTCAAAAGTGTCTGTACTGAAACTAGCCCCCTAGGGTTAATACAGCAGATAAAGGAACAAATTAAAATAATTCTGACGACTAATTGTCTTACGGGACAATTCCATTTTGCCTTTTATTTGTACCTTTTCAGGTCTGATAAGTGAATTTTCGATTTTATTAAATATGCCTAAAAAATTGTTATGCTGTCAAGAATGTGATATTTCAGGTTGCAGTAATTAGTACAGAAACAAAACATGCATTATCAGAAATTTCATTAGTAACTATTTCATATAAGACAATTATACAGCAATCTTGATTTTTTTAGTTCTTGTTGAATTAAGAGCCTTTGAAAGTTATGTATATCCAGGTTAGTCCACAGAAATTTTGCAAAATTTTATTCTTTTTGTATGTTTCGAATTTTGTATGTTACGGATTTGTGTATATAGTTGGTAGAACTGTTTTATGTAACAATGTTTTAAAATTGCCTGAAAGATTAATTAAGCACTGTTGAATACTGAGTAGGTTGGTCAATTTTAAAATAATCTACAAATTATTATAATAAACAATTATTGTCACTGTCCAGCTGAAACAAATAAATATCTATTGTTTAGGTAGAAAAACAAAAGGTGCCTAGTGGTTTGAAGGAAACAGTTCTTGTGACGGAGGAATTTGAAGCTGCATCCACAGAACCAGGTTGTGTTGAAGTTGTTACTGTATGATGGTAATGACAACTTAGGAATGAAGGTTTTCAATATTGTAAGTAGCCAGCCAGGAAAAAAAGGAAACAGCCTGATGAGTGTCAAAGTAAAGTGAGTAGTAATGAGGCAAATGATTAAGATCATTCCTACTTTATAAGATCTCCTTGCAAATTAAGAAGAAAAGTTGATGATCTTATGGACCAGGTTGAAAGTTTGAAGAAGAAATTGAATATATCTCAGAAAAAAAAAACATGTAGGTTAAATAAAAAGGTAAGCTCCTTGATGACAGTGGTGAGTTAAAAAAAGAAAACCTTGTCAGTAGTGGTTGTGCTAATATTCTGGAAAAAACTTTTTATGGAGTTACTAGAGGCTGCTAAAAGGGGGGGGGGGGGGTCGGATCATGTTTCATGAGAGGAAAAACAGCCATTTCACATTTCACAGATAAAAAGTTAGTAATTTCACGAAATTTAATGAACTCGTTTTTAACTGTGTAAATTTAACCCCTTTCTTAACCCGTCAGCCTATTTTTACGCTGTAGAAAGTAAAAAGCACCATTGAAAGCTCAAATTCGGACGAATTTTTGTAAAAACAGCCAACACACGTAGAAAAGAATGAAGAAAATAAATGCATTTAGTAAAATTGTTGTAACCAATGCATTGTACTTTGTTCTTTAGCACTTATCCCTACTCGTCCAGCTGCCAATCACGGCTCAGATATAGGCATGTAAATCACATTTCATGACACAAAAATTTGTCAAATCTCATTTCACAACAGCAAATACTGGCAATTCACGGCTCACGAAAAAACCCTTTACCACCCTCTTACTAAGGAACTTATGAAAAGGTTAATCACACAGAAGAAGAAAAATCCTGGTGCATATCCAGGATGATATGTCTATACACAAGCATGTCTAGTGGGATGGTAAGGCAGGGAAGTATTGCGGGTTTGTTGACTATGGCATTGATGTCGACGATGACTTGTTGCCAGAAGCTTCAGACACATAATGTTTATGGTAGTCTCCTTAAATTCCGACTGGAAAATACCATGTGGATATTTTCTGGTGAATGGTCTCACAAGGGAAGAGAAAGCAAACTTGAACATTGTAAAATTGAACATTGAATTGTAAATTTTTCAGGCTATTACCAGTATTTATTAATTTCATATTAATAGCAAGTCTATTTTCTATTAACAATGTCTATTTCTATTAAGTCAATTTTTAATAAAGTCTTCATCTATTAACAGCAACTGAATTTTCTCTTTACTCTACATTTTAATTGGATAATTACAGTTTGACAATTTCTGGCTGTCCTGAATTTTTGGGCATCTAGAGGCCTGAATCTATAAAAGTGAAGTATATATTCAATTATTAATGGCAGATCAATTCTCATCTGACAGAAGAAGTGCAGATGTTCCTAAGCGGAGTGGCATTAGTACACACCCCTCCCAACCCCCATCCACCCCCCTCCCCTAAAATCTGCCCTTGTCAATTATCATGTTTTTTTTTCACTAAACAGGAATGAAATGCTGGTGCTGCATAATTTAAATCTTATAAATTTATATATGTATATAATAATTATATATGTTAATACTGGTATTGTTTTGATTAATAAAATCATTGTTCATTAATATAGTTGTTTTTTATTATATATCAAGTATTATAATTATACATACATATGATAATTAACACTTATTGACTGAGACCGAGGGAAACAGTATGTTTTGTGGACCAGAGACTGTCGATGTTTCCCGAGGCAAAGCCGAGGGTCCACAAAATATACTGCTTTCCCGAGGTCTCAGTCAATAAGTATTTTATTATATACTGAGTGTCAAAAGAGAAGAAAAGTACCACAAATCAATCAAACATGTATATTTAATCAAACATTTAAACCTTTTACCTGACATGGCTCCGCGAGGCTCTGTGGATTTGTTATTTACCGGTGAATTAAAAGTAATGTCCACCGCTTAGCTACGTTGCCAGGGAGACAGTAGAATTTCTCCACTATCACGTGATACGTTCTTAACCAATAAGAAACAGGAATAAATGAACTTTGACACTCAGTATATAATAACAATTGTTATGACCCTTTAAGTGCTAATGGCATGACACTGCTCTGGATAGCCCAAATATATATTGTTCAGGTAAGGACACTATCTTGCTGAAATGGTCTAGGTATGCAATTTGGTAACTCAGGCAAATATTCCTTGGGATCCCAATCCATTGAGAACACACTAATTTAAACTTATACGTGTAGATTGAGAGAGTACTTTGATTTATGTTGATGAAAATATGAAAAAAATTCTTACCTTCCTGGCCTTGTCCTTGTCATATTGACTGCCATGTGGGCTTACATTTATCTGGTGCATTAGTAATGTTCAGTACAATTCCCCTGAAAAGTGAAAAGCATTCACTCATATGACATGTGTAAAATTTATTACCACTCATATTAAACTAAACAGAAAATGACAAATTTAAGAAAAAATGGTAAAAACGAATTTGTGAAACAGTTTTATTGAAGATGTACATTTTTTTGTACGTTAAACTTGATGCAAGTTGTGTTTACAATATACAATTGTAGAGCAAAACCAAACAAAGGTTCTTTCAGCCCAAGACAACTGACATGCTGTTTTAAATAAAGCATGGACATATGCATAAATTTTGTTGTATTGATATGATGATATCATCGCATCTGAGTACTAAATATTAAAGTATTCATGGGTCACTCAAAGTCAGGTTTTATGTTGTTCAAGTTTACTAGCCATGTAAAATATAAAACTTTACCTAAGACCTCTCATATCTTTCGTCCTGTTTCCCGCTGTTGACTGCAGAGGCTATCATCATATTCGCAGGCGGTTTAAAGTTCTTGACCATAAATTCATAATAATTTCAAACGACGATACGATTTTTTTAATACACGATGTAGATTGTAGAAATAAAACAACAATTTCAATCGCTAAATCAGGGGGGGAATTTCGTGTCGCCCGCAAGTGAATGAGCCCTGGTCAGTGGTAAACCGCATTAACGGCGTACCCCAGCTGTACCCCAGTGACGTCAAATCCGCCATGTTTTTGGGGACACTTTGAAGTCGAGAGCCCGATCTCCAGATATATAGTATAGCTCAGTGATGTCGCCCGTACTGCGCATGCGATTCAATAAGCCGTAATAGCCTTTTTCTAAAGCTTTTTGGAACCCGTTGGAACAGTACTTTTACTATTTTGTTTCTAATGTCAGTGGAAAATATTAGTTTATTTAATTCTGTGTTGGACGAAGCGTTAGAGCGACTGGGTAAGAAGAATCTCAAATTGAAGGAGTGTCAATACGAAGCGGTAAAGGCTGTTGTTGTCGACCGGAAAGACACAATTTGTATCTTGCCTTCTTGTTTTGGAAACTCACTTATATACCAGCTTCTTCCCTTCGTCTTATTGAACTATTTATTTCCAACGCATTCGCAGTACGGGCGACATACAGTTTATTGTATGTCGATCACGGATTATCCCAGAGCCTCCGTTTCCTTCCCAAGGGATCGCAGGCTCGGGGAACGAGATTGTCAAGCTCGCGGGACAAATTGAAGCTCGCTAATGGGGGGCAAATTTAAGACCCGGATGTAACATCTTACATCTATTGGCTGTTGATCGACTGTTCACAACAACAGATTGAGAAAGCTGAGAAAAACTTTTTCCGATTTTTTCGCACTAAGAGTTTTTAAATAAAAACTAAGGCGAAAATGTTAAAGATTAGTGCGGGATTACCTTGGAAGGTTTGAATTTTGTGTTTTGAATACAGGATAAAGTTGGGTATGTTTAATATTGAGTATTTGTGAGCGAAAATGCAATTTTTGTATTCGAAAAATCAGATGAACACACTAGAAAAGTCCTTAAAGTTTAAATACATCGCAGTATTGTGGTTGTACACCTTGTTGCACCTCTAAAACAATTTTGATAACTGTTTGAAGGCAAATAAGTTCAATTTGTGTTCAGATGTGGGATAATTTAGCAGATATTTTGCAAAACCTTGCTGCGAAAAGCCGGTCAAAAACTGGTTGCTATGCGTTGCTAGGGAGAACCTAAGGTTGAAAAACTCTGATATTTACACAAAAATCTGGCTGTCTGCACCTAAAATTACAAAAACTAGAAAGCTAAAAACATTTTTTCCTAGTATAGTCAGTATCTGTGTGCATCATGGTCATAAAAACAAGCAAAAATTGACAAAAACAGTATGCTTTCATCGCTGTACATCCGGGACCTAAATTTGCCCCCCATTAGATTTGTTCAATTTATCCCATATGTGTCATGAAAGCGGGCTTCTGATTGGTTCTCAGCGGGTAAGTTTTTTCCGAACTAACCTGCTTTTTCCGAACTTACCCGCTTTTCTCTTTATCGATAAAACCGGCTTTCTGATTGGTTACAAAAACCCGAACTACCTGCCTGCTGCTTACGCTGCCGTCCGCCTCAAACTGCTCAACAACAATGGCGAACAAAATTTAGCTGATGATTAAACCTACACTTTAAAGAACATTTTTGGGCTAAAGACGTCACAGAAACCAAGCAAAAAGAAACGGAAAATTGTAAACTAAAGACAATAGAGAGCCTGATAAAGAAATATTAAGAGACCAATAAGTTTAAGAAGAGAAAATGTTGACAAAATACATCGGCGACTCAGCGAGAATCGGAAAACAACACAAGAAGATAAGTCTAGTATGGGATAAAAACCCAACTTACTTGCAGGTTCGGTTGGTTCGGGATTAACGCACCTCGGGGTCTGACAGCTGTCCGAACCTACCTCGCTTCGCTCGGTAGGTTCGAACAGCTGTCAGACCCCTCGGTGCGTTAATCCCGAACCAACCTCCCTGCAAGTAAGTTTGTTATATTGTCCCGCAGTTCGTCCCGCGATGCCCACTCTATTCTTTTATAATCTCTATGGTTGTATCGACATATTCCGAGCCAACTCGTCCTCAGGGTCATCTTTGTGGGCGCGGTGAGGAAATAGATGACCCTGGTAAAGGTTGTCCTAATCTCCTTGTTCATTGTTTAAAACATTCGACCAGTCTATGGGCCACCGTAAACTTAGTGAAAGTTTGTAGAAATTTAATCCTATTTGACAATTAAACTCTACAAATGACAGACAATGAAATAGACTTTGGTTACTTCTTAAAGTTTTATTCACAAAGAATCTGTTTCGTATCCGTTTCAGGTGCACTACGAGTTGGCAAGTAAATGTTTCTTACGATATATGTACTAGGTGGATAACTTTACTCAAACGTCACAGAATTTGACTTGCAAGTACTGATATAACGTGTCACACATCTTGGACACGTCGTATGGAAGTGTGTCCGCTTATTTTTCCAGCTTTTCCGGACTGACAAGCCGACAAAAAAACTATTGTGTGTATAGTTGTGTTTTCTTTCCAGACAATAATGTCTCTTTCTTGTAAGCTATTTTCATTCTTGTTCTTAGCACTCGAATCAAAATCATACAAATAAGTTTCGTCTTCAATAAAAATATATTAGTATATTATAGGGCGTATCGTCGCATGTCTACGACCATTATGTCAGAATCTGATCTTCTGAGTCATTCCATTTTTTGTTTATTTACAGCTACAATGTTAGTCACTAGTTTATCACTAATAATCACAAGTTGTAACAATTTGTACTGGGATATATAGATGTTTTTAATAAAACAAATTGCAGTGGAATGAAGTACTTATACGTTTAGTTTTGCGAAATAAAACTAAACATATAATGCTGTTCCTCATGGAAACCTAGTACAAAGACCTTATCAATAAAAACTATCTTTCTCTAACCCAATTAAACAACCTAAATTCATATGTGTATACTAGACATAACAAGACATAGAATGCGTATATTCTATCCATAGATATCTCTACACTAGATATATATACACTAGATGGTGCATCCCACACTGTGGGCAGGCGAAAATTGAAACCAGATCGCAGGCGCTGGTCGTTCCCACGGAGTTGATATGGAGCATGATAGTTTCTGTATATTGTGTTGCGAAAATGGACAAAGTTGACAAAAAATACTCTTTTATGCAGCTAAAAAGTATTTAATACACAAATGTAGAAAAGAATAGTGTTTCTGTAGCAATTTTTTGATGAGTGGGAACGACCAATATGGCCGCCGCCTATTGTTATGAGGGGATACCGCTGAGATATTCTGATTCACTTTTTGATTTACAGATACGCTATCTAGTGTATATGAGATATCTGCGATTCTATCTCTTCTCACTAAACATTTTGCTAACACAGAATAGTGGATCTCCAAGGACATTTTGTGGTAACACTTCCACGACACGCATATACAGTCACGAAATAAGAACAACCAAATTCTTTCTGATAAGACGGCCAATCAGCTATAATTTCCTGACCGTATAGTGCGTGTCATGGAAATATAAACCATTTTAGCTCGTCCTAGTCTCCTGTGACGAAAAATTTCGCTAGGTTACAGAGCTCCTTCACTCCAGGTCAAATCCAATATGGCGGATTTCGAAGAGCATGCTCGGGAAAAAGTGTAGACATGATTCATGACGGAGTACGCATTCCATATCTATTATTCCTATGGTAAATATATATTCCAGAATACAACGCACTACAAATCATTACACTAAACTAATGGTAACTGTGCCTGCTCATTTTTGTCCTTTTTAGCATCTTTAGTTTTGATGGGTTCATGATAATACTTGCACAGCGTTCTGTGACACGTGCCTTTCAATGCATCAACACATATTGTCACTTGTCCATTAACGACCTCTACATTTCCTGCAAAACAATGCAACGTCATGTTAGATGATTGCCTTACACTGTTTGGACGGCGTTTCAACATGCTGGGTTTGCACAAATTTTCCATATGACCTTCAACCATGCAAGGTGTTGACAACCAGAAAGAAACAATACTAGCTTGCCAATTTCGGCCAGAGACTTCTTGGCAATTCCCAGTTTTTCTATATAAAACTTTGTTTTAGTGTGTTTGTTTCAAACCCTTTAAAGTGCACCAAACCTCTAATCCGTTGCAATTAGATTGCGACCACGTTGAAGGTCGTATGTAAATCTTTCCCAGTGTGCCTCCTCCTACTTCCTTTCCTCCTGGGGGAATTTAGTTTTTGCACCTTTGAAAGTAGTAAAAGCGTATCGATAGAGACAGGGTAGAATTGTGACCAATCAAACGCTTTGTTTTCCGCTCACGTTTAGGCGCGTAAACGGCATGTTTTTGTTTACGTTTGCTCACCCAAATAGTTGACGTTTACATTAGGATAATGCGATTTACAAGAGTAATTCGATTTAGGAAGACAAGTGTATTATAAAAACTTATCACAATGATAAAGAATTATTGAAAACGTCGTTCAATTCATTTAAAATGACAAAACAAAGGAGAAAACGTGTAATTACAAAACATGACGTTTACGCGTCCAAACGTCTGAAACAGAGATTCAATTAGCAATCAACATATGTAGATGAACGTTTTAGGCGAGATCTTCGTCATAATTCTCTAGAGTGCTTTTAGATTTGATGACGTTTTCGTGGTTGAACTGACCATCAAATCTAAGGCTGTCTAGTTGTGATAAAAGACCAAAAATCTGCACGAACTATTAGTTTTGTTTATATTTTCAAGTGGTTGTTTCTCTTTTTATTCACACGGTTCATTTAAAAATGTGTCTAGCCTAATGATACATATACGGGGTGTCTCAAAAAAGTAATATCGATGTTTGATTTGTTATACCGTTAAAACTGTACGAGCTGTTTCGCTGAAATAGACTTCACTGATTTCCGAAAGGCCTAATAAGAATTTTGATATATAACGTGAAGATATTCAAGCAATATTGAATGAGATATTACAGTTTCATTTCGAAGAAGCAATTTTGAAAATACCTAACATCACCATAAATCGGGCTACAAATTAACATTTAATTTAATTTTGTTCTTGTCAACACAACGCACGATAAAAAATATTTACACATTACATGATTTATTCATCTGAAAACGCTGCCCTTGAACATATATACAACGTGGTGTTCTGTTAACCATGCCATCAAGAGAGTTCTGGATTATTTGTGCATGCAGTCTTTGGCACGCTAAAATAATTGCCTGGCGGAGCTGTCTCAAATTCATTGGCTGGTGCTCATGCGGGAGGTTGCAGATTTTTTGCTTCAAATAACCCTGAAGACACAAGTTGCAAATCGCCAAATCAGGAAATCGAAGCGGCCTGGGCGAATGGCTCTGAGATTAAAGGTAGCCTCCTCAAAATTTTCAATTCTCGCGAAAAAATAGCAAACGTCTTCGAATTAATTTAATAGGCCGATTTAGTCAGTTTTTTTCACCAATTTTTAACCGGACCTAGCTTAAAACATTTATATCTCGTTCAATATTGAGCGCCCTATATACCAAAATTTAAGTTAGCGTTTTCTTAATACCATATAACTTATTTGACAGCCATAGCTGGTGTAGTTTTTACCATAGATATTAGAAAAAGGGATGGATTGGCAACTCTTTCGTTATCTATATTTTATCTTCAGTTGAGCACACCGGAAGCAAACATTGCCCAACTTGTATGGTAATTATGCTCATGAACTCAATTTCGTTTATGCGCATAATTACCATAGCGAGTTGTGCAATGTTTGTCTCCGGTTTATTCAAAATAACTGAACTGAAGATCGTGTATGGTATTGAATAGCGTTGCCAATCCATTCCCCTTTCTACTATCTATTTTTTTACATTACATTAAACACCGATACTTTTTTTGAGACACCGGTATGTATATTATTATACAATGATTTTCAGATTTATGCATCTGATTAGCTTTCAGGTTTTCGACCACTACTTGTTCGAAAATGCACCAATGTATTGGTTGGTTTAGCGTGCTCTGCCAGTTACAAAGAAAATAAAATTTAAGGTTATGCGCATGTAAACATATTTCATATCGTTTTGCGACATCGTATTGCGAGATACGTGTTATAGGTTAATTTATATCTCTATTAAAATTATATGTTAAATATATTCACAATTTGGTTGAAAAATCAATGGGTTTTCTTCTTAGCAACGGTTTGGCACAACTCAGAGACGTAGTGTTAGCAATGTACAGTAGGAGACAAAAGTATGAATGCAGTTTATATTGTGTTATTTAATTGTCATTTTATAAAAAAATATCGCTTGGTATCACAATAATCACAATAAACATTTTTGTATCGAAATCAAGTTATTTAAACAGGTAATTACATAATTTTAGCATTTAGTGTCTTAAACCTGTCCTTTAGAGATATCTTCAACTTTTTTGGCATGCACGGTACTATAGATTTAGGATGCTAATATGGAAACATTATATCCCTTAGCTTCTCTTAGCTTCAGCTTACATATATTTGAGTTTTTCCTTAAAATGTTCCCAAAAGTGTGCAATTGCATTAAGGTCAGTACTATGTACCACGGGCACAAAATCGTCTTAGTTAAAAATCTTTTAGACACAATTCAAACAGGTTAGAGCAGCGTTTATAACCATCGTCCACTTACAGGTTTTTCCAAGATGATAAAGCACATCATTTCAGGATGCAATAATAGTTTGGCAACTCTAATTCACCGTTTCAGACTTCTACTCGTGCTTGACCAAATCCTTACCTATCTTTTTTCTTATGTAAATACAAGGCTAGATTAACCGATGTTGCCAATAAATATAGCAAAAAATATTCGAAGTAATTTCAGATCATAATTTTCATATACATCTTTGAGCACCTAGTGTACATCATAAAATATCTAATATCTAAAAAGCCTGCAAACAATCTTATCTGCAGATTCTTTACAAACATTGGGCTGGACGCCTACTGAATACGTATTCCAGATGAATGAGACATTCTGAAGTGGAAATTGTTACACACATTTACGAGGACGATAGACTTATGTCACAAAATAGGACGATATTTTTGACATACTTTCTATTCCTTCACTACTAATGATCCACATTTTGATACATTTAAATGCAAGTTCCATCCAGGAATGCCTTAGGGAAATCTAACTTATATTTCAAGGCGTTGTATTAAAGCATTGTTAAAATTATTGTAAATGTAATGGAACGGTGAGGTGCTTCTATTTCTAAATCTACAAAGCAAGATGGATGAAGCGGCATTGCATACAACTGCAGAGTTTGATAAAGTATAGGGCTCTCTTGTAAATACACGATGAAATGGATTTCAAATTTTGTTTAGCAAGCAATGTATTAGCTGTCGAAGACTTTAGGGATGAACACAGGACACAGCAGCTGTGTAAATGTTCGTTCTATCAGTAACTTCACTAGCAATATGTACACTTATAAAAAATGATATTGCAATTGCGTATCACGTTTCGCGAAAGGTATTGTAAGTTTTTATTTTGCGTTGACATCGTTTGAAAAGAACTCACGGGAGAATGTCATATGAGAGTGTGTTATGACGTCACACGAAAACACCTAATGAAGTTATATAAGAGTGCTTTATAACTTGTTCAAACTCTGGCGGCTCAGAAGTAGTGGCCAAAACTCACGGTTATCAAGATGAATAAATCTGCATGAATCTCTTCTACAATTGCCAGCTTTGTAATCACGACATATAGGACGTTGATTTTGTTTTTGATTATTAAGGGAGAGCTGTTGAAATAAAACATTTCCGTATTTGTAAAGAATTAAGAAAGTTGATTGTTTCACAAAACAATGCTCATGTTTTTACCCTGTGAAACAACGAACTTGTTAAGCGACATGTTAACTTGTAACACAACGTTGGGTAACTTGTACCATAACATGAGCCCACAGTAGACAGAAACTTCATCGTTATGGTGTTATTCTTCACATTTTCATCAGATGTATAATTAACAAAGGCGGCGAAAGTGAAATGATATAAAAACTGAAATGTAGTCTTTGTCTCCCTGTATTCAGTTTGGTACAAGCGTCTCGTTCATTAACTATAGTAGTACGTTCGTTCCCCAGGGCCCATAATACGCCAAAAAAGGAAATGTCTTGATGCCCCACCCCAACTCAGACCTGTTGTCCCGCACAGGGTAAATACTGACATCCATTTCCTGGGTAATACGGTTGGTAGCCATAGAAAACTCCCGCAGCAGGTTCACCGAAAACATAATTATATTCCTGTCGCAAAAAGAAATTACAAACTTTGTTTAATTAAAACAATTTACTGACAAAAAATGCTCGCTACTACATTAACCTTTTGCACGTGTCCGCATTTAACAGGGAGACTCATAATTTGTAACAAATTATTACATTTTATAATCATACAGTAGACGGTAGTAAATACGCTATAAAAAGTGAACCTAAATGGGTACAATATACGGACGTCTTTTTTACTCTTTGTTCATTTCTTTGTTCAAGTTTATTTAAATAACCCACGTAATTTTCCTATTTGCATGGTGCAAACTCCGAAACTAGAAATTTGAATATTGGCTTGGACTTTGCATGGATTTACTGGATTTTATTAATTGAGAAGTTTTGTTTACAACCGGTATGTGAACAGCTTAACACCACAAAAGCATTTCTACTAAAATAGATCAAACTCAGAAAAAACCCCACATTTTCCCAATAATATCAACATCATTGTTACATCACCTCTCTTCCACAAATCTACAAATTTGGCTCAAATCATGATCTTCACATACAGACGCAATCAAATTGTACGCAAGTAAACACAAATAATTTTGGAGAAAGGCTTAAAAAATTTAAACTTAGAGTTTATTGTTTGTATGTTGAACATCAGTGGTATACACTATATATATTTGTTTTCCTTTGAATGTTTACGATTTGACTTCCTTTGAATCTTCGTTTTGAATGTCGTTCAGTGAAGACCAGATTGTTTAATTCCTGGACGCATGCTAAGTGCAGCATTTTTGAAATATAAATAGTTCTAATGGCTAATGCGATTTGCTTATACGTATATAACAACAGGAACAAACAGATATCAGCCAAGTTTGTCGATGCGTGTCTCGAGAACAAAAGGTTTATGCATAGCTAAGATTGAACAATTGCGGTTGAATTGCGCTAAGGACAGAAATAGTAGCATACTTTGTAAAAAAAATATGAAATTTTCTCACTGTGAAGATGTTTTTGATGAAACATTGGCAACGTGAACGTGCGATGGCTTACCTCCGCATATACATTTACTTATCTCAACTTAAACTACTTTTGACTTTCTTCACGAAACCATACATAATACTAGCAAACTATTTCTACCATACATTCCCATGTTTTCTCTACCACAATACCATACCACACCCTCATCATACCACACCATTATCATACCACACAAATATCAAAACATACCATACTGTGGTATAGTAATATAAAGCATACCATCCCATACCAATATATATCACCCATAACAAATCAAATCGAGCCATACCATACTAACAGTATAGCACAAAACACGCACCATATCACTGAGTACCATCACACATTATAAAATAGCCTTTTGAAATGTAGTATACTACTACAATATACAACAGAAGGAAAATACTTGATCAGAGATACTCAAGGTTGAATTTTTTATTATTTTTGAACGAACTAAGTAAAAACTGGACAAATATTTGAACAAGACGCCTGCTAAGGTGTTCACGCCGTCTGCCAAAACGAAAACGGGCACAAGGCTGTAACTAGAGCGTTCATTGGGGTGGGGGTATATTCACTTATTTCTGTTCTGCCCAACGAACTCCTTTTCAAATCAGTTATTATTAGGGTACCTTCCAAGGCATTTTAAGACATTGCTAGCACATCTTATGTAATTACTAAGATTACCCTAACCCTAACCAAAAATCAATGTCTGAGTGACTTGCCAGGCACTCTGCCCAGAGTCCTAGCAAGATTGCATTTTTTAGAATTTAATTTAAATTAAAGACTTTCATAGTATATATATTACACAAGATTCTTTTGTCATAATACCACCAACATATGGCTGCTTTATCTTTGGGTAGTTGCAAGTAAAGAAAATTTTAGTAGAAGTGTATACAATACAAAAATATATTAACCTGATAGCATCATTTAAATCAATTCTGTAGCACACTGCCTGAAGTCTCCACGATATAATTTGTTGGGATGCATTTCTGGATTTGGAATGTTAAATGTCTCTTACCTTTTATAAATGTGTGAGATCCCACAAGCAAATAGATCATTTTGCACGAAATATCAGCATCTCAACATAGGTACACAAAACCAAGGAAAGAAATCACAACGAATACTTCGTGATTAGAATTAGGAACACATTTCCTAGACTCACTCCTTGATCATGGAAAGATGGAGTCTATCAAAATTTGCCGTTTTAAAACATTTCTGGAGCAATGTTTTGATAAAGAACCTTCCTGTCCCTTTTTGTTCACTATTACATGTTAAAAATTGTGTTTTGTAGATAGATATTTTAGTAGAATTTGCGTTTGATTCTTGTGTAGAAATTTGAAACTTCTTAAAAGTGGAAACATAACAGAAAATGACGGAAACACGCTCTCAAAACCATAGAGATTATAAAAGAATAGAGGGGGCATCGCGGGACGAATTGCGGGACAAATTGAACAAATCTAATGGGGGCCCCGGAATTTAAGTCCCGGAGGTATACTGAAAACACAGTTTTTGTCAATTTTTGCTTGTTTTTATGACCATGATGCACGCAGATATTGACTACAATCAGAAAATATGTTGTAGTTTTCCAGTTTTTGTAATTTTAGGTGCAGACAGCCACATTTTTGTGTAAATATTGAAGTTTTTCAACCTTAGGTTCTCCTTAGCAACGCATAGCAACCAGTTTTTGACCGGCTTTTTGCAGCGAGGTTTTGTAAAATATCTGCCAAATTATCCCACATCTGGACACAAATTGAACTTATTTGCCTTCAAACAGTTCTCAAAATTGTTTTAGAGGTGCAACAAGGTGCACAACCACAATACTGCGATGTATTTAAACTTTAAGGACTTTTCTAGTGTGTTCATCTGATATTTCGAATCCAAAAATTACATTTTCGCTCACAAATAATCAATATTGAACATACCCAACTTTATCCTGTATTCAAAACACAAAATTTCAAACGTTCAAGGCAATTCCGCACTAATCTTTAACATCTTCGCCTTTGTTTTTACATAAAAAACTTTGAGTGCGAAAAAATCGGAAAAAAGTTTTTCTTGAGCTTTCTCGATCTCTTGCTGTGAAAAGTCGATACCCAGCCAATAGGCGCCCAAGCATACATCCGGGAATCACATCCGGGTCTTAAATTTGGCCCCCATTAGCAAGCTTCAATTTGTCCCTTTCGTTTGACTGAATTTTAATCAGGATGCCCCCTCTATTCATTTATAATCTCTATGCTCAAAACTTCACCGCGATACATCGCTCCTCGTTAAAGTTTGGCGGTCAAATTTGTCCTTTTAAAACATTTTGCGTGAGAATCTTTGCACGTAAAACCTGCTTGCGGTTTAGATGACCTAGCATACATGTTAAAATGCGTGTTTTGTTGACCTATTCCGCCAGAAATTGAGTTTAAACGCCGTGTTTAGGTCGGCTCACGCGGCTTGCGCCCAGCGGTATCACCCATGAGCGCTGCACCAACTTTTGACACCGAAAAAAAACAGAAACGGGGCGAATTTAAAACTCCGCCTCGCCTATGGCAGGTGGAGTAATAAATTTAATTAAAATCAATGCACTTACCCTCATTCGTTTTCAAAAGGCTATTAAATAAAGAAATAGAAAACATTTTTCCGTGTTGCTATAGAGTTACAGAAACACTTGGGGAATGTGTGAGAAACTCGAAATTGCGTGGAAACGCTCGCACTTCGTGCTTGTGTTTCACGCAATTTGTCGTTTCTTGCGCGTTTTCCTTGTGTTTTTATAACTCTGTAGAAACACTAAAACTGTTTTCTATTTCTAAATATAGCGGACTAAAACCATACAATTACCATGTCATAACAAACTATACAACATCCTGCCATGCCACACCAAATCATACATCACCATTTTACATACAGTGTGTCCCAGAAAAAAGGCTACCCTTTGAAATCAAGCAGCAGTGTCGAGCGTTCGAATTTGAATGTTTTAGCTCCCTAATGAGCGCAAGAATGCGTACTTCTCTGCTACATCGAGATTTTTTATGCTTACGTTGCAAGTTAATTGAATTTGTTCTGCCAAAATAACACAGAATGTGCTCCTTAGGGAATTAAAACATTCAAATTCAAACGTGCAGCGCTAACGCTTGACATCACAGGGTAGCCTTTTTTCTGGAACACACTGTATATATACCTGAACCATGTCATACTGCAGGATATGTATTGCTCATCGCACGCAAGAAAGAAGGCGCGCTTGAGAAATCGGAGAGCGAGCGACCAGTCACATCTACAAGGGATTGAAATCAAGGGATTGCAATCTTACTAAGTTTTCTGGCACAAAATGTGAGTGTTCACCACCTCAAACCCGCGGCTTAATTTGTAAATTGACGATTCCATAATTTAAAGCTCCTTAGTCTTCAAATCCATCTCAGCTAAAATCGTATAATTTATATATTTTTTACAAAATGGTGTTTAGAATACAAAAACATAATTGGCTCTTGGCGTGCTTGCGAGTGTACCAAGTCGCTCACTCCACGAATCGTGAATACGACATCGCACCATATCACGAGGTTGAATTTCAAAAACCAGACAAAAGGAAAACTTTTCTATTTAAAGTATATTTTATACTTAACATAAAACTAATATAAAAACTTTACCGGTTGAACTTGTGGATGTACAAAAGGAGTAGCATTTACAGTTGTCGTGGTCAACTGAGGAACTGTCAATGGCACTGTGCAAATATCGAAAATAGAAATGAACAAATACTCTACCACAAAAATACAGCTAATAACGGCTAAAAAATTTTTTTCAGAATATCAAATGCCTGATACACTCCTTCCTATTAAATACTGTAAGTTCTCATAAATCGCCAACGACAATTGCCATCTGACACCATATTCAAAATTATTTATTATTACACTTACACGTTGAAAAGAAGGCAGGAGCAAATTGCATTGCATTAGTCGCCTGGAACGTCGAGGGTTGAAATATTGTTGCAAAGTTTGCTGCGGGTAAAGCCACGGGAGTGTTAATTAATGTGTAATTTAAAGCTTGCTGCTTTGATTGTTCCTCCTGCAACGATATAATTACTTCATTATTTCATATTGAATGAATTTACAACTGACAAAATAGTGACTAACAACTTTTTTGATAAGATAGTTCAGGATTGCAACCTCGCACTCAAACGAATCTGGTTATATAGTACTGTTAATATCAGAGGAACCATGCAGTCTGGGCCCGAATTATGCGCTCGAAGCATCCAATAAATAGCGCTAGTGCTAAATAGCCTCAAATTCTATTGGCTGTTTCATGGCATACTGTCCAGTCAAGATACTAAACATTCATTCCTATAACAGCTAATGAGCTATAAGATGGTCAGGAGCCAGAACATGAGATTTTCATGATGAATCCCAGTAAATAAATGTCTGCACACTGACGACAAACTCCTCTCAAAAACCTGGATTTAACCAAACTAATTGTTAATACACCCGAAAAACCCCATTTAAAGACAAAAATTGCATAACATCTCTTTATTTTGTGCAAAACAAAAATGAACGAATCAGATTGTGTCATTTGAATGCGCAGGGAAATCTTCGAACACGCTGGATATAAATTAGAGTTAGGTGCATGGGTAAATAACCTTTCTGCTGGAACAATCAAAACCAGTCTCATACACTTGATACTTTTGTTTCCAAAGCGCAATTACAGTAGAGAATTACGATCGTTTGATCAAATAATAATAAAATGTCGAAGGACCAGAGATATTTTTCATCACGGATATCAAAATCAATTAGAAATGCACGTGGTGTTATGCTCAATAAATTCTTTGTGGGGAAATGTTATTTTCTATTATTATCTTTGTGGGGAAATTTTATTTATTATTTTGTACCAAATCATCTTTTGGTTCCCCAGCTCGTTTTCTTGACTTTGATGGGATCTATAATGAATTAACATACTATCAAACCGACCTTCAGACAGGTAATATCCAATTTGCAAAATATATGATTTATTCAGTAGAAACATAAAGAAGCTATTGCTCACTTGTAAATAAATTGCCAAATGACTAAACAAATAGTTTATTTCACATCTCCTACAATTCTTCAACAATCATGCACAACAACACAGCAATTATATAATTATGAAATAACACAATCTTGGCTGCACACACAAGATGTAACGGGTAAGATATAGCAGAGCTAAAAATTAGCTGCGGCAATGCCACACTCAAAACATATGGTATAAACATACTCTCGTTTTGTTTTTTTTTTATTTCACGCTCTATACCAATGATTACTAGAAATTTTGAGTTTGATTTCATATCCTTATTTCTCAAGGCACACTTTTTCCCAAGTTTTAAGTTGACTTGAACTTGTTTTACAAACGTTTTTACGAAGCAAACTCTGACGCAACTGTTGGAAAACGAGTAATTTTGGGTTTTCGCGCAAACCACATACACGGCTTAAAACACTTGTTTACGTTTGCATTATTTAACAATGAATTTGAAATTTCGGCAAAAAATATTTCGGTTGAATGGATAGTCGAATTTGGAAACGAATTTTGACAATGAATAACAATAACCTTGGCGATAATAAATGTCTGATAACACTGACAACAGGTATTCAAACATTTTACAGTAACAAAACATTTAATTTACGTGATAAACTGGACACGCATAAGTGAATCATGCTGGCCAGTCAAATTGAAAATTTGGCCAGTTATTTGACCGGTGACCAGCCGTTATTTTGAGTCCTGCTATCACTTATAAATGACAAATGATGTCATCTCATTTCAATAAGATTCTAATGACATAATGCAGGGTGACTTAGGTGTACAAAGCACTATATATAGCAGCGCCAAGTCTCACAATGTCTATATTGTACAAGGTCATAATTGGCTCCAATTGATATTTGTCTGTAAATATATTAACCAAAGTGATAGTGTACAGTAACTTTTAGATGACAGGCCTTTACTTGCACTACGGAAGTTCTGCTGGCATTGTTCATATGGTAAATATTGTATCCCATGGTTTTCTTGCTGCATTACCAGTACTTAATGTAGTGGGCCTTATGTATATAACATTTAATACTGCTCTGTCCATCTTTGTTAGAGAATAGTTCTTGTTGAGCACTTGAAATAAGTTTCATAATTTCAAATAACTATATCCTATTCTCTGTTTTCAACATTGTAATGTATCAACATGATGTATCCTGAATATAAATTATACAGATACATTATCAAAGAGCTGGTGAAGGAAATGTACCATGCAGAGTGTTTCATTTGCAGATAACAAAGAGAAGATTAACATAAATAAACCTGCCGTAGCATACTTACAACACTTAGTTGACTTTGACTTATTTTCACAGTTTTCAATTTCCCCTGTAAATGTGAAGGTGGATGAAAATATCGACATGACTCTCTCTTACATCTTCCTTTCACAAAATCCATACAGACGGTAATTCTTTTTTGACTTCGATCTCGAAGTATCTCCAAAGGTGGGTGTGCTGATGAGCACTGAGACTCACTTGATGAACAAATACCATTAATGTAATCAGGACAAACCTTTGAGAAAAACAACAAAATAAAATGTAAAATTTTCTGGGGATGTATTTAATGCAAAGTCTTACTATCCTCAATTAGCTTACCTCTAGGAAAGGAAGAACTTTCTCAGTTCTCCAGTTTGAGTTTGTGGTTGCAACAGCTGGAGCATTCCGAGGTGATGATGTTAAAACTTGACTTGAGACAAATGTTAAAGGAAAGGCACTCACACCAGAACCTTGCAATGTGTTCAATGGAAGCTAGATATAAAAAAAAATAAGTTGCAGTTGTTTACAGTACAAACTCATAAAAAATAACACCATTTTTCTTCAATCCTGTGAGCACAGTATAAAGATTATATATTTTCCACCAATCTGCAGTGTTACAGGTACAAATTTTGAAATCTTCCAAGACTGCCCATGCTAAACTTTCCTGAAACTGGCAATAACTTTCCTGCAAGCAGTGCTTATGTGCTTGCCTATTTTTTCCACCCCTGATATTTCCTTGTAAGACTGTAAACCAAGATTGTCTATGATAATCAGTATTTAGCTGCCTACTGATAATCAGTATTCAACTATTGTATCTGGCTATCTGACAATAGTATAAATTTCCAGGTGACTATTGATTTTCCTGTATTCAGATTGGTCAAGATTCACTATCTCTGAAGTGTTAGTCACTGGCCAGTGACTATAGCTTTTTGCTTTTTTTATGCAGTAACAAATTTATAGTGAATATAGGCTTGTAATCACCTCACCATTGGTGACTCAAATGATTCTACATTTAATCTATACTCACTACAGTAGCTGGAGTTTGTATCATATTGTGAGAAGCCAAAGCTTGAAGTTGTTGTTTATGTTGTTTCAAAAGACGACCATTTGCCTCCAGTTGTAGTTTGATATGATGTGGTGGGTGAAAGTATTTACAAGATTCTCTTTGACAACGGTCCTTGGAACATTAAAAGAGCAATGTTTCATTAATAGCAATCATTCCCTAACCCAGAGATGTTTATTTGGTATAAAGGCTTTTATAGTTGTGGTAATAGAAGCCCTCTGAAAAAAAATGAGTGATAAATTTACTTAATATAAGACTAAAGTAATTCCGAATAAAGTGTGCATAATTAGACTTTACACAATTAAATACTGTATATTTCGAGTCATTTGACTCATCTTCAGCAGAAATTTTACAAGTATGGCGTTAACTATAAGCGCGTACTATTTAAATTGAACTTAGTATGCGTCAGCAAAAATTATGTGAGCAAATTAATTTAACGATTACGTTACAAGTTCTCTGCTGTTATATTGTTCAGCGGTATTATTTAAACAACTGCAGTTCTCTGCTTGCCTTTAGTCCACTATTTAATATGGGTTTGCATCTTTTGATGTGTAATGCTTCTTTGTAGAGTAACAGATTCCAGTTATTGGATGAGTCTATGATTTTTGAGTTGGTCATTATGAAATCTGTCAGTTCATTGTTAGTTTTACTGTCCAAATAGTTGGTGTCATAACAAGAATTTAAATGCTTGTTGACAGCGCTTTCTTGGTCTTTGTAAGCGTGCTCTCTCACCCGTTCTAGTAAAGTCCTGTCAGTTTTACCAATGTAGCTACTATTACATTTAGGACAAGTAAATTCGTAGACAACATTGGATTTGTTTTGTTTAGGAACTTTATCTTTGGTGCTAGTAAACAAGTTTAGTTTGGTTGTTGTTATTCTCGTTTTAATTTGTACATTAATGTTAAGACAACGTAAAAGTTTCTTTTTGAAGCCACGTAATAGTTGTTCACCTCTTGTACCAATATATGGCATTTCTAACCATAATATTGGTCGATTGTCATTAGTTTCTGTCTCGTTGTTGTCCTCGTTGCTTGTAGATTGGTGTTGTTTGAAGCGTTTTATTAGTAAAGAGACAACATGTTTGGGATAGCCATTCCAAGAAGCAATTTTCTTTAAAATTAGCAAACCCATATTAAATAATGGACTAAAGGCAAGCAGAGAACTGCAGTTGTTTAATTAATACCGTTAACTATAACCACGTACTATTTAAATTGAACTTAACTAATTGGCCGGTAAATATACAGTATTTAATTGTGTAAAGTCTAATTATGCACACCGTTAACTATAAGCGCGTACTATTTAAATTGAACTTAACTAATTGGCCGGTAAATATACAGTATTTAATTGTGTAAAGTCTAATTATGCACACTTTAAAGATGCACACTTTATGCACACTTTGAAGATGAGTCAAATGACTCGAAATATACAGTATTTAATTGTGTAAAGTCTAATTATGCACACTTTATTCGGAATTACTTTAGTCTTATATTTGCAGAAACTATCGGCCGGTAAATTTACTTAAGTTGAGCAACTCTTCTGATCAATTCCTGTTGTTCAGAACTTCCTGTTAATAAGATAGATTTAATAAGATAGATCTAATAAAGATTAACCACTAAGTATAGCTTACACTGCACATATAAACAAACTAACTTTTCATAATATTACAAAATTCATGTAAGTAAATGTAAGTAGAAGTAAATCACACATGCAAAGCATTACTTAGCGGCGAGGAAGTCCAAAGGAGAAACTATGAAAGCTTATTTATAAGGACTTCCTCAATTTCACACACATGGCACACACATTAATCAATTTTGATATACAGCAAAAAATAAGAAAGGAATATTGTAAAATTTTAACAGGGCATATGAGCTATGAGACTAATAAAGCGAATACCATCAATCAGATCAGAAATTGCAACTGGACCTAAGAAAGGACTTAATCTTGACCTTAAAATGGCTTAGTGTAGAAACAGAAATAACTTCATCCGGTAAAGAATTAAAAATTTTTGGGCCTTGAAACTGCAAGGAAAATTGACCAATTGACCAATCAGAATCACTACAAATAAGATTTAGCTTATGTGCTAGAAGTCGTGTTAAATTGATAAACCGGAAGTGGCAAACATTTTAATGAACTTTTTAAAACTTTGAGGAGTTGATCAGAGAAATTGCTCAACTTGAGGAAATGAATTGGTCATTTTTTTCCATAAGACTTTTAGAAGACTATCACATACATGTTTTCCCCACTCGCGACTATTAATTTCACAGCAAAGTTTCTTCCAGCAAATTCACTTTATTGTTTTTACAGCTTCATTATTAAAAGCACAAAGAGCTGACAAGGCTCACTTCAGAAGATTGTCCTTATTTCATGACCAGACTGCAGAGTATGTCAACAATGCACCCGAGACTTTTTATAGAAAAAAAATAGCACACCTAAATTTCCTTTTCCTAGATTCAATCTGCCCCCCAAAGCTCTAATTTTCATTGCTTTTAACACATATTTTGTTACTTTCGCCCCTTAACTCACTCATGATCCGCACCTGGCAACTGTTTTGCACACCCAAGATCTCGTCAAAAACTGCCATTCTCTGCAAATCTGGTTTTATGATATAACGCAGATCAAAATATAAATACCAAATAAAAATCTTTTTTCAGCATCACCCTTTTTTTAAATTTTTAATGTAGATCTGTCTTTAAATACTTACACGAGAGCTATACTAACCAAGTGTTTTTTATGAGGCCTATTAAATTTAGGAACTTCTAAGGGGCCGTCGACAAATGGATTTCGTCCAGCGATCGCGGACTTGTACCGTGATGGTTTGGACCCCTTCCCCCATCACGGACCAGTAGATTATTATTTTTTAAAGTATGCACACAAAGATATTATAGACTGTATAGTACTAAAATCGACGAAGGAAAAGTGTTTTTATTCGTAGTGAAAGTTGAAAATACAAACATGAAGCAAGCAGCTTACACTGTTTGGTACTCATGTTGTCTCAAAAAATTTCTCAATCCGTGTATTGTTCACAACATTGTACACATAAAAACTCTTAAGTCAGATTTCATCCCAATCTATACATTAATCACGGATATAAGTCTACCCCCTCCCCCCCATCCTGGTACAAGTCCGCGATCGCCAGACGAAATCCATTTGTTGACGGCCCCTAAACTGCATGGTGAGCATGTGCTACATTATTAAAATGATACAGTTTATCTGCTCAACAGAAAATAACAATAGAATACAAAATTTAACTACACGATCTACTTTTCTACTTTAACTAAATTAGAAAATGAAAAAGGCAAAACATTTGCCAATATACGTTGTAAAAACAAACTGGTATTAATTTAATTTCATAATTGTCAGAAAGAATATAGATTACTTGGACCAAACGAATAATAATTTTTGACAAACACTAAAGTATTTGACTAACACTAAAGTAAAAATACAAAGAACACAATTGATTAAGTAAATTATGGACGTAAAGAGATACCTTCATTGAATCAAAACAAGCTGTAACCCTGCCTCCATTTTCAACCTGTACGTTTTCATCTGGATGTGCAAATCGACATTCGGTCTCCGCTCGTGTGCATTTTCCACGCTGAAATTCCCGACATACTTCCACCTGCAGCCAACGAGGATCTTTGACGTTGTTTGCTGCAACGTTTTCGACAAAAGAATCAGTAATTGGCGTCATTCTTGACGATATATTTCGCTAAAAACATTACAAAACCACTTTTGTAACAAAATGGCGATTTCGAGCCCACTAGCATAGTGCGCATGCTCAGAACGCGTGTATAGTGGCCAGTGAGCTGTATACATTTCTGGAGCGAGGACCGGAAGTAAAAAACAGTGATCTCAGAGAGTTGGACGCATGTTGGACGGCACACTAAGCACAGAATAGAAAATAAACAAAAGGGCAACTCGAGTCGGTACCTTTGAAGTTTCTGTCGCCACGCATGTCGCATCATGCATGTTCATGATGAAGGCTTTCGGCCAGTCAGTTGAACTGGCTGTTCCGCCCTGTCAATTGCACAAAAATAGTTAAAGAAGGGGGCATGTCGTACTGCTGAGTTGCACTGCTGTTTATTCTCTGTACTGTGGTTCACAGGCACCCAGCGCGCGTTACGTCATTTAATATATGGCAATGATATGCAATGACGTAACATGTGCTGGTACAGTGGCCGCCAGAGGACACGGCTGCAAATAAAATTATTGCAGTAACTTCATTTAAGCAACTTGCAGAAATTATATTATTATTCCAGTAATTAAAGCAAAGTTGCTTACAAAGTTGCTGCAAGTAAATAATTTCCCGCCATTGATCGTTAACTGCTACCATTCGGGGATCTGACAATCTTGACTGAAAAGATTTTACTGCGGATATGTTTTGTACTATACTTTGCGTGATTTGTGTCAAAAAAGCAAACTTTTGCTTAAAGTAAAGAAAACATGGATAACATCAGAGGGATGATATCATAGGATTTGTCTATCGTAAAAACCAATACCAGCCGACAGTTTATCGTGGTTATCGACAGGGACGTAGCCAGAACTTTTAAAGGGGAGGGGGGAGCCCTGCAGATACTAATAAGTATGATAGGTTTGACGTACCTATTGCGTTAAATACTAGGGAGGTTTAGCAAAGAGACGTGACGTAATGCGACGTAAAATGCCGTGATTGCCCATCTCCAGATTTGCTCACGGCATTTCCACATCGTTTTCACCCACTGATCTGATACCTCGCTTTGGCGTTGTCAAAGGGGTTGTGTCGTCTTTGCTTAACCTCTCTATTAACGAAAGGGGGGGGGGGAGCCGCGGCTCCCTCGGCTCCCCCCTGGCTACGTCCCTGGTTATCGATATCGTGATATTGTAAGTTAGCTTGCAAAACACTATATGAAATCCATGAAGAGGTTTGCATGTCAGGGACCGCGGAGCGATTTTAATCGCAGATGAATTTTTCTACGCTGTTACTGGGCGGTAGGGTTAACAAATCCTTAACAAATCCTGCAAAGTTACTAAAACTGCAGATGAATACGATGCCCAAATCGCAGGAAATGGCATTTCCAAAGTTCTAATTTTCAAAATTTCCCGGATACCACTCAAAAAAGAGTTTGAAAAATGTGAAATTCAGATAATGTTTATATTTGGTGGCCCACCTTTGTTATGAGCAGAACGGACTGTAACCCCTCTTTAAATTTACCATCTTGATAATTTACAAGTCTTATATCTCCACTCATTGCCTGTTCGCAGGTGCCATACGTGGGTGCGCAGGGTGCCATTCAATTTTTGTGTTAGGTTAGATGTTTGTACTAACAGTAATATCTTAGGTGAAAGTGGTCAAAGTGATCAATGGCGAATGAAAAATTGCAGGATTCAGCTGAACTACCAATTTATGTTATAAATGCGTTCACGAAAAAACCATTCTGTGGTAATCCTGCTGCTATTTGCCTCCCAGGTTTCAAGGTAATTCACAGACGGCCCAGGCGCGCGCCGGGTTATATACACACAGATTAGTATAGTATATACTACGATATATTCAATATTATTGAAGATAATGTAATAAATTGCATATTTTTAAATAAAAATTACTTATGATGAGTTGACGCTCGTGGTGCCTATCAACATCAAATGAGAAATAGGTAGAGAAAATTAAATACAAATTGACTTAGACAAGTAATTCTCAGAATAATTTTTATATAAAAATATGCATTTGATTACATTATTATTTTCAATAATATTGAAAACCGGCATATTGTTGTATACTTGTATATACATACAATACTATATGTAACTAAGCATGTGCCTGGGCTGCCCGTGGCTGATTTTAGGTAGATGAAGATCATGGCTAGTACTGCCAGTTATAATGGGGGGGGGGGGGGGGGGAGGAGGGGGGAGGGGCTTATTGATTATTTCTTGTATCTCTAAAGAAACTATATACTAAGGGGAAGGTTCTAAGTGGAGGCTATGTGGTGGGAAAAATTCAAATACATTAGACTACATAAATATACATTTTAGTATTTCACCATCATTTTTGCCTCACAAGAAAGTTTAGCAAAAGGAATTGGTTATTTTTGCAGATCAACCCTTTCTTCCCCTAATTAATCTCCAATAAATGACCAAAAAATGATTTATACAAATATGATCCTTTAATACATAACTCATTAGGAACAGTAGCACTTACTCTATTATGCCATTGACATTGTATTTCTAAAAGTCTTCAGTTTCAGTTTTTTTATAATTACCTCATTACATATATATTTCACATTTGGAGATGATTTAATAGAGGATACTGAGGCTTATTTCTCTCTGTTACGTATCTCCAGAGATTAGCCGGCTAGCTTGGAGCTGAAATTAATTATTAACATAACCAGGGAATAATTAATAATGTTAAGAATATTTAATAAGAAATAATGTTAATTGGACAATTAAATTTATATGGCATTAATTAGCAATCAGATATTATTTCATTTCATTTCATTTCATTTCATTTGGAGTTTAATTACACATTTTCGCATAAACAATGAATTACAATGTGTTTACATTCAAAGTGAAATTCAGTTAATAGTTATTTACACGGTCGTAAACTTTAAGGTAAAATAAATTACAAATATTATTAATATATAAGTTAAGATCGAATAGTAAATTTAAAATATTTTTAAAATTTGATCATTTAATCTAAGGTATTTTCCTTTCTCTATTTCATGGCATTCAGTTCAACAATTGCTCTTGGAAAGAAACTGTTTTTAAAGCGTTCGGTTCTGCATTTATACAATGACAGATTATTTACGTTTCTAATATATTGTTGAGCACAAGCTCTGGATTGTGTCACGTGTTCAGCGAGGGGACCTGCTCGTTTAGCAATCTTCTGTAAGGTATTTATACAGATTTCGTTTCGCCTATCGCTAAGTCTTGTGCAATTAGCCAATTGGAGAGCTTCGTCGTACGAATGGCCAGGGAAGATAATGCGCATGGCACGCTTTTGTACTCTTTCCAATTCTTCAGACAAATAGCGAGGTATCGCGTAATTCCATACCTCACAACAGTATTCCAGAATAGAACGTATAAGCGCGAAGTATATGTTGGTAAGATCAGCAGGGGGGATACCACCGCGGCATAATACCCGAAGACCATATAACCGTTTGGAGGCCTTGGTGATGATTGATCGAATTTGCTCGTCCCATTTAAGATTATTTTGAATAATTAAACCCAACGCTTTGTGCGATTGTACCGTTTCTACCACGTGACCATCAATTGTCAAAGATGGTAGCTGCGGAGTTTCTTTAAGAAAGGAAACCCGGAGTTCTTTGCACTTTTTGGCATTCAATTTCATACAATTGTAAGTTGCCCATGAATCGATAGAATCAAGAGTTGTCTGAGTGACCGAGAAGCTGTTCGATGTAAGGTTTTCAGAAGATGAGACATCGTCTACAAATTTCCACATTTTCGTGCCTGGGGAATTTACTCTTAAGTCATTAATCATAATGAGGAACAATATTGGACCAAGTTTAGTCCCTTGAGGAACCCCGGCTGTCACTGGGAGCCAACTTGAAAAGGATTCTCTAATTTTAACTCGTTGTCTTCGATCACAAAGAAAGTTTATAATCCAGGGTATTAAAGACCGCCTAACGCCCAGGTCTAGCAGTTTTTCAATGAGAATATTGTATCCAATGCGGTCGAAGGCCTTCGAGAAATCTAAGAAACTAATACGAATGTATTTACCATTGGAGTCCGAGTCCAAATGGGAGAGCCAAGAGTGGAGCATGTCAAGGAGACAATAGGTGGTCGACGTTCCTTTCAAACAGCCAAATTGGCAGGGGTCAATCTTTCCCTTGACGTCGTCAATTAGCCAACTCACAACAAGGTCTTCCAGCAGTTTGGAGAGGCAAGAGGTCAACGATATTGGTCTGGTATCTCCTTCACATTCGGGTTGTTGTACCTTCGGGATTGGAATGATATTGGATTCTTTCCAAATTCTCGGGACGACGCTAGAGGAAAGGGATGCATTAAAAATGGTGGTAACTGGATCAGCTAGCACGTGAGCGAAATCTTTTAGAAATCGACTTGGTACATTATCAGGTCCTGTTGCTTTATAAGGTTGGAGGGCCAATAGTTTTTGACAGACTTCGTAAGGTTGAACGGATAAAAAGGCGTCATTGGCCGGTAAAAATGCGGACAGTAAATTTACGTCAAATGTCGGAATATCCGCGTTGACGGAGACGTAAAATTCGTTAAGGGCACTTGCTAGTTGTTCGTCGTTCAGAGTTTCCCCGTTTCTTTCTAAAGAGAAATGTTTTGTTTTCTCAGGTTTACCGGACATTTTGTTGACCATTTTCCACCATCTACGACTGTCAGTGTTTCTTAGATGCTGGACTTTATTCTTATAAAAAGACTTTTTTCTTTCCCTTATTTCGTATTGGACCTTGCGTCTTAGTGAGAGCCAAAGGGGATTGTTCCTGCTATGGAATGCTTTCTGACGGTCTCTTATGAGGGTTTTAATGGCTGGTGTTACCCAAGGTTTATCGGAATGGTGGAATTTTACCAACTTAGGAGGAAATATACGGTCAATTGCTTGCACAAATTGTGATGTAAAAGATGTTACTAGATCGTCAACTGTGGCTGTAGGCCCAAGTTCACTGAACCAATCATGGCTTGTAGCCCATCTCCCAAAAGCGTCAATGCAAGATCGAGGGTATCGACGTACCAAACGTTTAGTAGACTTGGTGTGCAAACTTGGGTTTGACTTCGTTAAGTCGGGAGACCATGTGACAATATTGTGATCCGAGGATCCAAGTGGGGCTAGAACTTGGGGGGCTTCATAAAGATTTGATAGATTGGTGATTATGAGATCTAGAATAGCCGAGCCTCTCGTGGGTGCCTGAACCAATTGCTTTAAGTTATGTCTTGATAAAAGGTTCGCTGTTTGGAAATCGTTAAAATCGCCTAGGATAACAAGACCGCAATTGGGATATTGGTTGCATAGAGTATCCGCGCTATTGGTTAAATATTCGTTTAGAAGGTAATGTTCATGTTCGGGCAACCCAGGTAGGTGGTAAACCACACAGACTGCAATGCCTGAAAGGGGTCTAGGTAGGCGAGTGGGGCGTAGCCAAAGCCACAGGCACTCAAAATTGTCGCTTTCAAGGTCAATTCGACGCTTAGCATGGATATGCTCAGAGAGATATACACAAACCCCACCTCCACGTCGATGAGGGCGATCCCTTCGGAAAATATTATAACCCCTGATTGAAACAAGGTTATCTTCTACATCGTCGTCCAACCATGTTTCCGTCACAGCCACCAAATTTACTGTGTTCACAGATAGATTTGCGATAAGTTCATCAACCTTTGGTAAAAGGGAACGGGCGTTTATTAAAGCCAATTTTGGGAGCCTGGATTCGTAACCTTGTTCGTTTCAACATGGTTACACCGTCTTACTCGTATTAGGTTAGATGCGTTCCGCATATTTTGCTTAGGTCTGTGACGACGGTTACGGTAAGAAATTCTGACTGGGATTGTGTGAGCCATTATACAAATGTAGAAAGAGATCCCTTATGGGTCAGATTAATTTCCCTCACCAAAGGGCTCTTGATGTCATCCTTTGCACGCCAGGGTTTACAGGTAACATATTTAGGCCAAAAGTTCTCTTCTTGCACTAGTGAACTGGCAGCCGAAGGGACATGAATCGTCGATGAGAGTACTCCTCTGCGACGACTGGGGAAAATAGATAGATATGTTGGAATTATGTTTTTCTTATTTAGATAAGAAAGGATCTGGTTTTCGTTCACATTTTCTGCGATGCCAGTTAGAAAAAATTTCTTTGTTTTTCTTCGCTTGCGTTCCACCCCAATAAAGCCGTCTGGATCGCAAGACATCTCCTTGGTTTTGCATGGTGATTTTTGAGAGATAGATTTGTGTTTATTGCTTGTAACAGTCTCGCAAGATGACACTATATCTGCGTACGTTAACACATGTCCTTGCGTTGGGGTTTGCTCAACATTTAGTACTTTATTATTGGATTTTAACCGTTCAGTCGCACTAAGGTCAGTCTGTTCGTTAGGGGCAAGAGAGCTAACATCAACAGCTTCGCATGCACCATGGGTGGCTTCTTGGTTACCATGTTCAGAACCAGTTATATAATTAACTGGTTCCGATGCGTTGCTAACGTTAAGATTTGTAAATTCGTTTGGCCCACTGGGGCTATCATCTATTGCTTTGTTGCCATCGCAAATGTTTTCATGATTACCATATTCAAATGCCTCTCTCGCTGTATTCAAAGTTATATCGCAATGGACGGCATTATATTTATCCATAAAGTTCTGGAATTGCGACATCACAGATGTTATGTGAGTGATCGTTCCTGATATAGCTTGGATCGCTTCTGAATTCACCGACTGGCCCCGTTGGAGGTCTCCGAGAGTATCACAGACGGCAGCCGATTGCATGCTTGGCTGCCGGTCGTCTGATATAGGTGCTTCGAAAGAACACATCAGCTTGCACAGACTTTGCATGATCTCGTTCGCTCTAGCTCCGTCAAGACGTAAAACATTCTTGTTCTTTTTCCATAATATAGTAGAATCACCAAGAGTAAAAAGTTTTCTGTCCCCACCCGGCTTTGACCATATTCCTTGAAGATTTAGGTCGTCCTTTACGAACTGTTTCAACGATTCGTAGTCTCCAGACCATGCAAAACATAACCTTTCAAATAGTTTTGATGCCATAAGCATAACACCCTTGAATTCCTTGGATATACTCGAATTACGTATTTATAAGAATAGTTTGATTAGTCAACAAAAAATAAACATGATATAATAAACAAGTTATGTTTTTGTCCTGGTCGCTTATAAAACAGCAGAAACCATTTTTCTGTAATACATTTATATTGAAATTCAAATTGTTGGCTGATGTTTTATGTTTCGTATAATATTAAATTTTCTAAAGATATTCATTGCATCCAGTTTTAATTGTTCCAACCTCGTATCCAGAATATTCACCATCCTGGGTGCAAGGTTTGTTTTACTCCTCCTTTGGGAACAATTAAATTTAGCTTAAATGAAATTCCCATGTCATAGAAAATTGCCTTTCTGTGTTCTAGTTGTCACATCTTCCATGCAGATGCATGACCCTAGCCACTTTTAAACATTCTCCTTACAGCAAATTGTTTATGAAATGAAATTTTGTCTAACATTTTGTTAATTGCATTGCAATGATAAAAAAAAACAACAATTATAACCTTTTAGGTGAATTTTTGTAGCTTTCTTTCTTGTTGATATACCAGGTATATATCTTAATCAAGTATTTCTTGTGATTCAATTTATTACACTGTTTGTAGAATCTTGACTCTTCCATCTACCAACGACTTGCTGCTCAAATGAACATCTCTGAAACAGCATTCATCGGGAAAAAGTCAGAAAACCAAAATTATAAGACAGGTCTAGATGAGTAAATGTCTATTTTATACAACACGTGGATTGTCCAGTCATTTCAGAAATGTTGATCCAAATTTACAAAGAACACAAATCCATATATAGTTACTTAGCCCTGTTTAGTTGTGCACATCAGCACATATCCGATAAAATATTCCACATCATTATGCACATTGTGCCAGTGGCTATTGCCAGACTGGCAATAGTCACTGGCACAATGTGCATAATGATGTGGAATGCCAGTTATTTCCATTCATACCTCAACGTTTGTAGAATTTTTATCAATTTAGAGATATTTAGGTGATAATTTCATAATGACTTTGAAAGTAATAAGTAAAGTTTTAAAATCTATACTCACACCTAATAGAACCATGCAGCCGCGCATTTTAAGGAAAAGGAGTTTTCAAAAGTATAGGCTGATCGACAAAACGGCTTAGGTGTGCGGTAAATGAGCCTAACACCAGCATTTTTTATCATTGAAGTTTCTTCTTTGACATTCTGGAATGCGGAACAACTGTTCATCACAAAAGTTTAATCTGCTCGTGGCAAAGGATTGAATCAGCTGCTTAGTATTTTTGGGAGATATTTCTTGATGTGACCAATATAATTGTAAAAATACTACTAGAACAGGAGCAAGTCTCGAATATATGGGTGAACATGTCCATGTTAAAGTCAAACCAAGTTTTAAGCTTCTTTGCACTAGTGTACATCTGTATAACCTCGAAACTGTAGATCGAAAAAACTGCTGATGGTTGTCCATCCATAATGACTCCGTTCTGCACTTCTGCCATAGTAGACACAGTAGCTCTAGCGTATTTTCTTTCATCCTGGCACGCATGTCACGTTCATTAGCGCAGCTAAAGCTTCGAATTCACTCAGTATTACTATCACATGGCTTGAATGCTAGCTGAGTATTGTGCATTCACAGCAGTAAAGTGCGAACTTAAGGCCTCGAACAGCTTGTTGGTATAAATCGTAAAAAGTAAGATCGCAAGCGCGAAGCTTTCGGAACACCACGCGCGAAATCAAACCTATCAGAGGGTACTATCCTCCGAAATTCGCTTAGGTAAGATTGGAACCGGGATAGTGCATTTCTCCGTAATCCTAACGAAGATTATAATCTTCATACCAAGATGGTCAAACTGTATCAAAGACAGCACTCTAGTCCGGCACTATCTGCTCGTTCATAAGTAGATCGTTCTTCACCTTGATCAAGGCAGTTTCAATGTTTTGTCTGCATGCACTTCCCAAATAAAGTATCCAGTCATTGGGTATCATTAGCCTTGGGCAAGTGATTTTCCCCCCACAGAGAGGCAGCCTGCGGAGGAGGTTAGGGTATCATATGGGTAGCTGCTGCTTTCCCCTAAGCCTTTATTAGTGTAAAATTTTCATTCATTTGCAAATTGTCCAATTCCTAAGAATGAATTGACCATCTTAGTTGACCGAAGAAGTAAAACTTCCAAGCACACTGATAAAATAAATGGTATGGAATTTGGAAGGCCAGTTCGTGTACGTTTCCCAGTGCAATAGCGAGAATTCAGAGAATGTTATATCGGAATTTGGCACGAACATCTACAGCCTGTTTGCTTTAATTGATGTAACTTTGTGTGCAAAGTACTCGCCTTAAAGAAGACTTCTCGCATTCTATTCCATCGCCTTTCAACTTTCCTCCTATCCCTCGTGCATGACGTCATTGAACCAAGGTGGGTAGACACGGGTTGCCACGTGACGTGGTAACGCTGGCGCCTGTGTCCAGCTACGCCACAGATGGTGTATTGCTGTAATTATAACATCAGATGGAGGATCAAATCATCAATGCATATTTACCTATACTGACTTTATATAGGTTACGATACTTTGCTTTTGCACGATCTTACTCGATCTCTTACTCTTTCGATACGTAAAATGAGAGTTGCACATTACAGCAGCATGATCCGAGAAGTATTTTTCTGTCCATAACTTTCTGGCAACAATAATTTTCACACTGACGGGCGATTATACTGTAACATCGTGAGAGAAAGTAACCTGAGTTGATAGTTTCACATCTTGCAATATAGAGCTCGGCATAGAATCAAGAATATTCCTGAAATTAATAGCGTCAGACCGGGATTATTCGTCATGCAGACATTTATTTTTTGTTTTTATAAGCTTTGCCACAATATGACATAAATTAAACAATATGATGATTATAATGCATTTCGAGCTACCACAGCCTGAAAGGAACAGATTATGAAACCTTGTATACATATAATATAAATAATGGGACTAATTGCGTTTATCTCTCGTTCTGATGAATGTAGGACTGGTCAACTTGTCACAAAATAATATAAATTAAATTAAATTACTTAGGAGATTGTTTCAACTTACGTTGGTTTTCCCCAACAGTCGAAGTTCCACTATGTGGTCATGCCACTTTAGCTTCAGCTGCAGTTTTGTATTATGTCATAGGTATGTATGTTATATCATGAGATATTTTAAAATACAAAATTAAAGAGCAACATGAATTGATTTTTAATCAGTTTGGCAAGTTCGCTTGTGAATTAGATAATTATACCGAAATAGAATTATTCAGTATTTGTTTAATTAATATTGTAATCAATTTTTTAACCTTTTAAAACTAGGAAACGAGAATGAAACTCTCACATTTGATACTCTAAGTGGTCCACTTAGAGTGACCAAAGATGGTATGTATGAACATTTATTGTTCTTATTTTTTCGAATTACCTTGTACATGAGCGTGTTAATCGTGTTATATGTTTATTATTTTGTTATATTCATGTAGAGAAATTTCTTTGCCTGGATATGCCTATCAACAAGCCAAACTTAGTGGAAAAGGTGCTTGAAGTTTACTTGCAACAGTCTCAGTTTAATTATATTTTTGCAGTTAATTTTTGTGCACTTGTTCTTTCTTTCAGTGTCTACATCTTGTCTCAATAAATAAAAAAACATTATTTTTTTCAAAACAGGATATACTTGAGAGATTACAATCGTTAATAAAGGCAAGTTGTGGCTACTACGCATGTTAGTGTTATGTCTACTCCGCAAATTTTGGTTTCGCCGTTTGACGTCCCGCCTTTTCGATGTTTTTTTTTATTAATTTGTGGCGTTATTCAATTTGCGTCGTCGTTTATGTGGTTTTCACTCGATAAACTCGTAAAAGTAAACGTCAAAGGCGGGAACTATGTAACCATGCCTGCGTCGAACGGCGAACCTAGAAGTTTTCGGAGCACACATAGCACCGCAATGCGTAGTAATATGCGCAATAGTACGCGCGCGAGGTCTAGTTGGTCCAGTCCTCCTTGTAGGGATCAAGCAAACCTTAGTGTAACTTTTTATTATTCAGGCAACTATTGGTAACCTTACAGTGAATTGCATCTACTACTCGCCAAAGACCAGGAAGCTTTTAGTTAGATTGGATGACTCCACGTTAAGGTGGGTTTTCTGAATGAAGTTAACACTTGAAACAAGCACATCTACCGTAAATCCCCCCCGTATATGATAGGGCTAGCTTTATGGTATATAGTACTAATAGTAGCTCTTAATAATGTTTCCCTAAACTATCATATGTGACATATTTCAATTCTTGGGTTTCACGTGACGTCATAAATTTCACTGGGGGTCAACTCCAAATTGATACACTGTCATCAGACTGAAAAAAATTTTCACTACATGTGTTGACCTTGTGTTTGGCAGCAAATGTGTGCAATTTCGTGAGATTTGCTTGCTCTAGTGCAGTACAATCATCAATACATTTTGGGTTGACCCCCACTCAGAATTACTGAAAAAGGTTCCAGTGAAACCCAAGAATTGCTGAAATTGTTGAAAGCAACGCATATTTTATTAATAGTTACTTGAAATGTTCCCATAAATAATTATGCTTGCATATAATAGACATTATGATTCGTATTAAAGGAAGGGAGGGAATACTTTTTAGACCAGAGTTCAAGCAATTCCAACCAGACTATCAATCAATGATGTTGAAGACACCAGCACAAGATGTGATTGACGTACGAGGTGTCATAGTAACAGTCATAGGAAGTGAACGATACTGCAATGAACATGGGTTACAGTTTGATTTTGTCTCACGGTATTTCGCTCCATGGATGGGAATTAACGAAGATCCAGTGACAGGTTTGATGTTACATCATAAAATATTACTCATGGAAAGAACAAAATTAACTATAGTCAACTATACCACTCCAATTAACCACTTCAGTCTTGAATGAAGGGCAGTATTAATGCTAGCAGAGGGACTCAACGTTCGCATATATGCTTTACTTCACATTTCAATTTTAAAATACTGGTACTCGAGGATGGATTTATCGTGTTTTTTCAGGTTCTGCCCACACAGTTCTAGGAAGCTACTGGTCCGAAGTGTTAGGAAAGAATCAGATGTTAGGTATAACTATAAGTGATAATATAATATCCTAAGTAATATCCTAATTAAGGCATCGGTTTGTATTATCTGCCTCAACCTTCGGCATTGGCCGATACTTCCTCACATCCTACTTGACCTCACTCGATAATTGTTTAATATCTTTATATACATATTTGTGAATTTATACGGATTTAAAACTTGATATTTTTCTAGCTCGTCAATGTTCAGCTCGTGGTGGTGATTTGAAAGTGTCAGTTTTGGACAACGGCAGGGTGGTAGTGGCAGGACATGCTATTACTGTGCTGCGTGGTTATGTTAAATATTCTTAATTATTGCTGGTACTCCAAGATATGAAAAGTGGCTTAGTATTGGGGATAATACGAAACAAGCTCTTTATATTTATTGAACGATGATTCCTGAATAAATTTGAAATAATGTATTTACAATGATGCAGAAACTTTATTTAGTTAAATAATTTTCAGCTGTTGGGTGTCCTTTATGCACCAACATCCGACTGTAGACTGGGTCAAAAAGTCATGGTACGTTAAGAGTGCCGGGTCCATTTGATGTTATTTCATTTGTAGCGTTGAAATAAAGTTTGTCTCGTAAAGATTAGTCCAGATATTGATGTGCTGTAGAAGAGAAGAGAGATTGAAAGCGTCCCCAGAGGTCGGATGCGTGAAGCATCAATGTTAACAACCTTGCACAGCTTGGCCGGATTGGAAATTGAATAGTTTAGAGATGAGTTTGGCTCTGAATTCATGATAATATCACAGAATTTAACAACTTAAATAATCATTGAAAAGGTGGTACGACAAATAACCGCAACCAAGCGAACTCGATATTGTGACCACCCGCGTATTCGGTACCGTGTGAATGGCCGGGGTCTTAGTTTCTCTCCTTTTTTGCTTTTATTTGGGTAATTTTTTAGCACTTATCCTGGTAGCTCAGGCTAAACTTTATAAACAAACCTTATTTTATCAATGACTATCATACAAAGCCAAAAATCATAGTTAACGCTCTCTATAAATATAATACTCTCTCCTGCTCTCTCTCATATATAGAGCATGACTTCTCTTTATCTAGCTTACTTGAAGTTCACTAAGATCATATGGTTGATAATTTTTGGCGCGAAACCACTGCGAAACAGGCGCGAATTGATAAACCCTGGATAAACCGGGTGATTGTTGGATCTGGGAGTTTATTGAATATTGATACTGCATTTCAGGGCTTATTTATAAAAATGGTGCGTAATGTAAAAACGTGCCTCCATACATATTAAATACGTTGATTTTGTCAAAGTTTTAAAAATGCGACGATCAAGTCGTACAAAGGCATCAAAGAACATTACTGATGTGTTATGTGACGAAGTTAAGATAAACAGTTTGGTTTTTATTTTACCAGGTTGGTGGGTTTTTCATTCCATAGAATAGAAGATATGGATAGATTATGCCTGTCATGAAGGGACAATTAACCAATTTGTATGCTTTAAACATGCCACATAGTTTTACTTCTACCCACCATCAAATGTAAAGGTGTTGAATATCATTGTGTGCCCAGGTAACAGGTCGGAAAGTTTGCTGCACAGTAGAGATATCTGCTGTGCAATCTTGAAGCCTCCTATACACAATTTTTACCTTTTCCAGTCAGAATGTCTGGTAAATGATGGTTCATATATTTAATATTTTACCGTATATACTGCTATTAGACATGTCATGTCTCACCTACACTTGCGTTCCATACTCACATTAACCAAAAGCCACCATCCAATCAGTCAAGGATGTTGGAACCAAGGGCAGTCAAATGTAATTTATTTTGGGGGGTCCCAGGCTAAATAGTAAATTGTAACCCTATCTTTTAATCTGTAAATAATCACTGCATGGCAAATAGTGACAGGGACATATGCATTGACTTGAAATGCAGCATAACACAGGACGAAAAAACGAATTAGCATCAAATTTGCCTTGTGCAAATATGTTGCAAATATGAAATTTGCAAAGCTTTGCAACCAGTGCAAAGGTGGCAATCGCCGAATTTGCACAAAAACGGGCAAATTCGGCGATTGCCACCTTTGCACTGGTTGCAAAGCTTTGCAAATTTAATATTTGCAACATATTTGCACAAGGCAAATTTGATGCAAATTCGTTTTTTCGTCCAGTGTAAGTAGTACTATATTGTAGTTCCAGTCCAAGCTACAGGGATTAGCTTGGGCTAGAGTGCAGTTTAGCAGACACCAACTTGCCGCTGAAAGTGTTTGTAGGGATTGCAGGCTCACGTTAAGTATCTTTTTGCGGGAAAATACAAACTTTATTAAGAATAATATGCTAGAAATGACAATTAAACAAAAATGATGTACATTTTATTTCATTTATTCACTATATATTTATTCACATTATATTTTTAGGTGTTGGGTCAGGGTTAGGGTTAGGTTCAGGGTTAGGTTCAGGGTTAGGGTTAGGGTTAGGGTTAGGGTTAGGGGTTAGGTTCAGGGTTAGGGTTAGGACAAATTCCATTAAAGTCACCAATAATTTTATTTTGTAGTAGAAAGTCCCTTAAATTGTGCTCATTGCTGCAAATTTTAACTATGTCTTCGAAAACGAGTGGCATTTTAAAGTGCTATCTTAAATTTCCCGCCAAAAATTCTTTAGCGAGCCTGCGTTATTTAGAAAACAAAAAAGTTGGTGTCCGCTAAATTGCACTAGCCCCTTAGCTTGTATGTGGAGCATCTAAATTGTGAATTGAAATTGAGGATTGAATCTTAGTAGCGGTAACGAAAACGCAATCTTTTGTAGACATAAGCGTATAGGCGGTTTTATTATTTGGGAGGAGGGCAAAGGAAATTTGCCCAAATTTTTTATCCAGACAGTTAATTACAAAAATATACGTGTCAATAAGTATTTATAAGATGCTTTTAATTCCAACTGTGTCGATTATTCAAACCAAGTTATTTGCAATTGCAATGATTTGGTTAGTGCAGGATCATTTTAGAGCTATGTATAGAGGTCTGTTGAATACATATATACAAACCATTCTATTGAATGAAACCTGTTTGAGACCTACACTAGTCTTCATTAGTTGCAATGGTTGGAAGTAGAAAACTGAGTACATGTGTGAAAATAATTCCACCCCCTCCCCTCCCTGAATAAATACTTTTTAACCCACACACCCCTCCTGCCATCTGGGCAGGAGAGCCATTTTATTTCCCCTAACGATTCGCCTTATTTTCCCTAATGATTAATTAAATGAGTAGAAATAAATAGAAGGCATTAAAAACACAAAAAAATATTTGCATCTTGAATATCATTAAAAATATCATTTTACACAACCAAGAAATGCTTTTACTGGCTTTAGTTTCCCTTTACTTTATCACAAAAACACAACAGCTAAAATTTGTCTTATATCACTTACTAATTTTGAAACACATTTCAATACCGGTATTCTTAATCTAGAACAAGATGGCATTGCTGAGAACGATATTTTTATTATGTTGCCACACCCTAAAACAGGTATAATAGACTTTAAAAACAAATGTTATATTAATTGTTTTCAATGGTAGTTGCAATGACCTTTGCTCACAATATTTTACCTGGTGAAGTAATAGTAATATAACAATAAAGTTTGTTATTTTTATTTGTTTTTACCTCATGATATTTTTTTCCCTGCAATCTACTACCTGCACAGGCAGCCCTGTATGACATCTTTTGTACAAACTTTGATTTAGTGTGAGCAGATTTGGTAGAGAATTACTGCGGTCATAATTTTCGTCTTTTTTTTGTGATTATGGCTAGTTGCTTGTAGATCTTGCATAGTCATAGATTAAATTATTATGCCCGTTTTTGAAATTGTTTGGGCAATCAGATCGTTTTTATTACCTTATTGTATGTGGTTTTGCGATGATGTATAAAAAGTTTCTGAAATTTTAAAATTTCTGAAAAACTACAAGTTTATCAAAATATCTTGAGGATTTGTGTTAGTAAAAGAACTTTAGCATCTTCATGCAGGTCAGGTAATTTGATGGTAATTTGTCCTGAAAGAAAGGAGCGCGGTTTGTGGAAGTTATTTTGAATTGAAGATGCTAAAGTATATACTTATACGAGCACAAGTCTATAAGATATTTTGATAAATTAATAGTTTTCTATCCATTTTAAAGTTATTTTGTTGTACAGTAGGTCATTGTAGGTCGTTTTAAGCTTGTTATTTCTTTTGGTTTAAAATATCAGTTTCAAATATTCATTTTTTGTCAATTATTTTGTTATGTGATAATCTTTCTTTATAGGCAACAATAGCCAGTATTTAATAAGCGAAAATAAACAGGAAGTTTTTGAAATTATAAAATTTAATGAATCTCCAAGATCCTGGTTTGTCAATAACTCTGTATTAGAAGGTAATACTTGTGTTCACTGGGGGGGGGGGGGGGGGGTCCAATTTTTGGCAAAAAAGTGTGTTGGATAGTCAAAAGATAGGTGTTCTGTAGTCTAGTACAGTTGGAAATTAAATGCTTGGCACATATTAATGTATCCACAATATATAACATAATGTACAGAATACCGCTCTAATAATGGTTTAACGCGTTTTGTACATGCTTCTAAATATTGCACTTGAAAACTGTGTGCACGCAGAGAACATACAGGAAGTTACATAACTAGTTATGTGAGTTACTGAAACATGCTTGTATAAAATACATATTGATAAGTATACTATCTAAGATTGCCTATAATTAATTTGATAACACTTCTACAGATGGAGATCTATATTTCGCAACACGAATTGATCCGTTATTTTTGGCTCTTCCTTTTTTGAAAAATACCTCAACCAAGGTAAAATTTATTAACCAAGATTAATTATTTGTCAAATAATGATTGAGAATTGCTTAGACTACAGTAACCTCGCCCAGGTACTCACTCGATAGTCAAATGAATCTAGCTATATTATGTAAATGTTATACCGGGTGGTGCAAAAAAGAAAATTTGCAGCAAAACTAAAACAGCTAACGCAAAAAAAAATGGATTTGATTTTATTCAGGAAAGTTTGATATATACTGATATATACTGAATATACTAAATTTGCATATTTCAATACATACGTCTCTCTCTCGTGATTATTGCGTATTTTACAGGAAAGATGGTGAACATTTGTTACTATTTTATAGTTCATGACGTTATCTCATATATTACAAGAATCCAACAATGAACACATTGCTAAACTCTCTCGTTGTATCAGTAACGAGGATTTGGCCGTAATCAGTGAAGTGAAAGGAGAAGATGATCTTATTGTGTTCAAACTTAACGATCATAAAGTTATTTCTTGGTTGGAAAAAAAGGTTGATATTTTGCTTTAATAAAAGTTATGTTGGCAAACGTCAAACTGTGGGTGACGGTCTGTTATTTGAACTGCATGTAAAATGATTAAAAGAACTGTTAAAAAGAAAAATCAAAATAATGAGAATAACGTACTGAGAATAACTGAATCATCAAAATATCTGTTAAAAATAACTTATTGTATAAGCAAATTTTGTATCAAACTGGTTTCTAAATTCAAGTATAAAAATTGAGAATAAAAATTTAAGAATAAAAAAGTGCGTGAGTATCTCTGGAGTCTTGTATACTGCAACCTGGCCTTTCCAGGACCGTGGAATCTAGTCGAAATTTATGTACAACATGTTTAAATAACGAATGTTACAGGTCTATCAGACGAAAGATCAGTTGGAACAAGAAAACATATGTACATCTGGCGCTCAATCATCGACATTTATCAGAAGTAATAAGTCGCGTGGCAACACTCAAGGTACAATATTGTAAAGTTTATAGTAACGTATCCAAGTGGGACCTTGCGGGACTCCAACTAACACTGGAGAGGTCGTGACAATGAAAGTTTTAACACACAAGGAGGGGGATAGTGGTCCTGGTAGGCCCCTAGTGATCGTGATGTAATATGAATATGGTAAAATTTACGACAACGACCTGGCAGCGTGTAGCAAGTGTACCTATAATAGCAAAGTAACAGTGCCTAATCGCAAAGTGTTGTGTTTCATATACATATTTTTATTTGTAGCATGCTTTTTAAAAAGGCAACGTAATGGCAAATATGTTCAAAAATGTATCGTAGCCGGTCAGCGTTTGCTCGTGATTATTAGGAGATACCCCGAAACACAAAACATTTCGCGGCATTAGTAATCGCACCGACAAAAGGCATCGTCTGATATATAAGAACTAAGCTAATGGATAGCTGTGATTTGGTTACTGAAAAAATAATTAAATTTTGAATATTTTATCTTGGAAGATGATTATTTACGGTATGCTTTTGGTTTGGTATCTGATTATATTTCCGACAGTTGGAGTCAGAAACTGAAAGATCATTTGGGGTGAGCTCAAGTCATAATTATTTGTTTGAATATAATTATGTAACTTTTTGTCACTGGTATTTATATTCCTGGCAGTCAAATCATTGTAATATTTTTTGAAGGATAACCGACGAAATTCTGGAATCCTCTGGAGAAGAGCCTGCATGCAAGGTCAGTATCAGTATATTTAAAATTTGTACTTTAATTAATATGTTGATATCACTAAAAAGCATCGTACAGCATTTCGAATGAGAAGATCATTTCATTTCTACTCATGCTATAAACATATTGTCATTCCTAACCTTTGAGTAACTCGTAGCGCTACAAATATCAATCTGAAGACATTTGGGAAATAATGGTGCAATGATTTTAGCCATGCTTTCAACTTCTGAATGGCGCCTTACGTTTATTATAGTTTATGCACTTTCTTGATATTTAAGTGTAGGGTTTATTATGTTTTGGTCACCAGGACTGAGTTTATACTTGACTGCCAAGCACCATCGAAAGTATGTACGTAGTATGAACTGTGTCCAGGGTAATTGCAAATAGTAATATTATAATTGTTTTTTTAGAAAGTGAAATTAGATGAAAGTTTGGTTGGAAAGCCAGATGAAGATTATTCTAAATTCTTTACCAAAACCAAAAAGAATGATCAGGTACAGTATCATACTTATTATGACCAATTTAGTGCAATCTGCTCTGCAGTCTGACAATGCAGTTGATTGCTGTTTATGTAAGGAATATGTTATCAAATGCAATTTAGAAGGTTGTTTTGCTAACGTCATAATACATTTTCCAAAAGTCTACATTTATTTCTCCATATACTGTATGTTACTCAGGTACTGTCCAGGTTTATGGAAAAATGGGTACATACAGTATCTTACACCACGTGCCTACTGTATTTTTACGTAAATCAATGGGTGAATGTTGGACTCTGCCCTTGATGCATAACTGGGACAATCTACGATTTTAGAAGAGATGGCGACATTAAAACGTTCCCAGAATGCATTGCCAATATCAAGGGGGAAATCCTGAATAGCGATGCTGAATAATGGGGATTGAATGCATTACTGCAAAAATGTAATCCGCCATCTTTTCCTTAATCAACACGGTGACTTTAATTTTGGCATGACGCTGTAAAATATTGTTTACTGCGCCCCGATTCGGATCAGTAAAAATGACCTTCCGGCCCACTCTTTGACCAACCTTATATGGACAAAAAGGGCGACCTGTGACAAGTCTAATGTCATAAAGGTGTACAGTATCGGTATATGGAATACCAGAAAGTTACAATGTTTTTAACGTAGTGGTATTGTATTGTTTAATAAATCATTTCTAAAGCCGGCATTTATTCTCCTCTCTAGAACTCCAATGTGAAACTTACAGCTGCTCAAAAGTCTCTAGCGAAAGTCAACACAAAAGGAATGAAAAGCATATCAAGTTTCTTTGGAGCTCCAAGAAATTCTAAGAAATAACATTAAAAGAAAGCAATGTACAAACGATGTCCTGTATAAGTTGATACATCAAATAACGCCAGATTCCAGTTTAACGTTTTGTTCAAGATACAGTACTGTAGACAATCAAAGCAATCGGCTAAAGACGCTGGGTAAACGAGTTCTAAAGTTGACGATGCGGTATATCCGTGATGAGGCCCTTGTAACTTCACTTTGAATATACTCCGGATTTCGTATTTTCATATTTTAAATAAGAACGTCAAAGCAGTGCAATATCGACTTAAAGCTTTTGGGTATAATATTATTGTATATTCACCATTTGGGTATAATAATATTGTATATTCACCGATAATCACTGAGGCTCGGTGATAATCACATAGGTTAATATTGACAAAAATACTTTTCATATTTCAAAACAGCATTTGTCACATTGACAAAACGACAGGTGGCCATTTTGAAAAAAACCCGCTTGGGTGATTATTGCGTCATAATCACCTCTAGAGCAACCACTGATCTCATAGTAGACTGGATATAGCTTCTATAGATAAGAAAAGTGAAGCCTAATCATATATGCAAAATTTACTTCCGGGGACCACGGAGTAAAACAAACGTGTAGAGAAATGTATGGCGGACAAGACGCACGAGCGCACAATTTCGAAAATTTAATTGGCTTAAATTTTCGAAATTGTGCGCTCGTGCGTGTTGTCCGCCATACATTTCTATACAAGTTTGTTTCACTCCGTGGTCCCCGGAAGTGAATTTTGCATATATAATTAGGCTTCACTTTTCTCATCTATATAAGCTATATCCAGTTTACCATGAGATCAGTGAGAGCAACCAGTAGGAGCAGAGAATTTTCATTTTTCATCTATGTGATTATACTATAGCTTAGCAGTGTAGTACTTTATGTAAAGTCCTCTTGATATGTAACTCTTCCCCCTATTTTAGTAGGTATAAATCAGTTTGCGCGGACTGGCAAAGCGTAAAACAAACTACACATGTACAAAAATAAACAATGTTATTTCCTATTTACATGGGCTTCTTTGAACTCAAGAGGAGACGTTCCTGATAGTGACTTGAAAGACAGAATTGTGTGATGAAATCATCTAAAAGAGAATTATATGTCCAATGAATTTTTAGCGAGTTTCGGTGTTGAAAAAATGTTGTTCTGGAAACCTTGCTTTCAACTCAAAACCTTTCTGGTTGCTCTCTGTAACGTTCAACCAGTCGCAGACCATTTCTTGGTTAATATCTTTCAGCAGGAGCTTGGGTTTGCGTGATGCCAGTGACTTAATGTTTAAATTCACGTGATGTTTTAACTTCTCATGTGGAAAATTGTACATTGTGACCTGGTATACCCCTGAAAATTTAAGATGGACGAAATTAGGTTGGCAGTTCGGAAATTAGCACATGAATGATGAGCGACTGTATTTGAAGATGTTAGAGTTTTTGAATAGGAACTGCACTCCTCAAGGAATACAGAACAAATTATGAGTAGCCACGTTGAGGGTTAGATTAAAAAAGTGCTTGTATAGAAGATAACAGATTCAGATAAAGCATAATCACAGAATGAATTGATTTAAGGTCCTTCATAACTGCCAGTGTCATTGAGCTACGCAAGCTGAAATACCATGTGTATCTTTCTTACCTTGCTAACATATTAAGTCATGGGCAATGGTACCCTAAATGACAAGAAAGTGTTGTCAATATAGCCTCGTTCCCAGGCGCTTTCTAATTTTCTAATCAGGAAAAGTGTATAGGATTGTATGTATATAGATTTAATACCGTGAATGCGCGCAGGAAACACGCGAGGAGAAAATAGTGGGAAGGCAGCGAAAGCGCCTGGCAGAAAATGAATTCAAGATGGCGGAATGCGTGGAGCAGCCACTGCCAAGTTTAATAGAAACTCCCCTCGACGACATAAGCGAAGAAGATCACCTTCGAGATTAGATTTCTTAAGGCTTTCGGTAATCTCTTCCATCTATCAATCACATGTACGGCCAACACACGCGACTGGAAAACGAAATTCTCAATAAAATACTATCTTATCACTTTTTCGTTGAATCATACACTTTTTTCTGCATTTTCTGCCAGGCCCGACCGCGCGTTTCCGGCTGTGTTTTCCACGCAATACCCACGCAACGGCACGCAACGGTAACGGTTGGGCCTGGGGACGAGGCTGTTGTCAATATAGAACGATTCCAAAGCGAGTTACGTTGAGGACTTAATACAAGGCATTGAACGATATATTGCCCTGCATCACGAGTGATAAAGTGGGGTGTTTTAGTCGTACGCATCTTAGTGCAGTTTGATATCACAACAGATTCCTTAGAATCATGAAATGAAAGATTCAATGCTGTAAGGGAGGACGTCCATATTCACATTACTACGTAAAAAACGTCAAGTTTTGGGTGGGTAAAAACGCTCAATTCGTTTTCGCTGTGGCAAGATTTAACAGTAACAAGTGAATTTTATTTTTATCTTCGATGTGTTCAAGGCTAGGTGAGTGGCTTGCACGACTACGTTATTTTGACCTTTTTTTTTTTGAAATAATTTCATATCGAAGTGATCCCTAAGATTCTATAACTGACCATGCATTTCAGCTAATCAATTGAAAAATGTAAGATGTCTACTAACTTTCTTAAACGTATCCAAGATAGCCAAGCTATGATTCCAAAAATAACCAGAAGTACGGGTATTGCATATAAAATCATGTAACTTGAGAGGTTTTCTTGGAAATAGAAAGTAAGATGTTGTTATCATACATGCACAACTGCCCGTGCATGCCATTAATTTACTTATCTCACTTATTGCCCTCTGAATTTCTATAACTATAAAATGTAATGTTACGCGATATTGATTACATAAGTCAATGAGGAATTTGAGAAAAACATCAGTGATCAAACCTTAACACATTGAATTTAATTAAATACGTCTCTTATTAGCTCGCTGTAAATTTATGTACTAATATATGAATTATTTCACTTTGGTTGCTGTAACTCATCTGTTACTCTATTTCTCTGTCATCCTCCCAATACAAAATACCGTATTTTTTTAGCGCTTATGATTGATTTTAAAAGAGACTGTTAGGCAATTGTTTAAGTGGTTTAGTTATTATTTCCATGTCCCAATGTTGCCCCAGTATGTGTTTAGCCTGGGTACTGATGTAGTAGTTAGTTAAGTTGTACTTACTTGAATGCTTTATTTTGAGATTTTTAACAATGGATATTTCTGTACTTGTTGTATCTGGTACTTCATCGTTCTGCACATGACACTTGTTCTCGGAAAAACATTCAATTCCAAAACAATTACGATCGATAGAATAGGCAATATCACATTTGCCTAGGTTACAGCACTTTTCAATACACTGCTGCATATTTCTGCCAAGATAAGGACAAAAATCGCTGTCAATGTTGTATAACTTGTATTGCTAAAATTAATGTATTGTATGTCTTTGTAAATCAGTTAACCCTTTAAAAACCCCAAACGCACCTCGTTCGTCCAAGGAATGTGTAATTTCCTGTCTCAAAACCACCAAGAAGAGTTTTGTTTCTGTAGATGTGCAACTCTTTCAAACTTTCCCGTGGACATTGACTTGAAGTGGATATTGATAGTTCAAGTTCTACAGAATAATTTCAGCGTTGGAATCCTATGTTCTTATAAGCCGCGGCTTCAGGAGTGATTTGTGATTTTAGGGCGATGTTTTCCTTTTGAAAGATGTGAAGGAGTGTAGTTTGCTTACTGATTTTGTTACGAGATTTCATAATCTGAAAAATTTATAGCTTAACCACTCCATCACATCCTTCAAAAGAAGAAAATCACGCTTAAAATCGCAGCAAAATCGCTCGTGTAGCCGCGGCTTTTGTTACTCATGTTGGTTTCAGCTTGAAAGCTAGTTGCATGAATTTTTCTTGCTCTGATTTGTCCTGTTGTTTTCGTTACCGTGACACTTAATAAAAACAGGGTCTTTCTTAAATACATGGCACTTTTTCAATCCAAAATTAATGTATAACTGCAACTTTTACACTTAAAGTAGTCAATATTATTTCTTATAATACCCCTTCTAGCTCTGCCACACTGACTTAATGACATGCAAATCATCCCAAGAATGTTAAGAGAAGTTCTATTTAATCTTTAGTCTCACTGTAGATTAATTTACTTACAATCTCGATTTAAGTCTTTGAATATCCTACCTTGTGTCTGTTCAGTGTGCGCATATCTTGCTACGTATGCTAATGTCGATGTACTAGACGAAGACTCAGCCCGACCTTCCTGGCAATTATTACGCTTACACTGAACTGAGAAACATTTTTTGCCCTTCATCAGGGCAACATCACATGACGGAGTGTTGCAACAAGCTGATATGCACTCCTGGATATTGCTTCTTTCTCCATTGTCAATAAATGTTCCTGTATGTGGACAGAAAATTAAGAAAACTTTATGAATTGCGATGGAACTCGTGGATCTCGTGCCAAAATTTATGTCTCAGATTATGTAGTGCATAGGCATTACATATGTATTTGAACCTGCTCTCAAATAGCCGGAAAAAGGTTTCTAAAGAGTAGTCGCAACACATTTGTTTTAGATTAATTTAAAAACAATGGACAATTTGCATGTTAGACTAACTTTCAGTCTAGCCAAGACAAACAAAATCTTTTACCACAGTTAAAAAGAGCATCCTAAAATTAGTAGAATTGCCAAGTTTGGTAGCGAAATGTTGCAAAACATGGAAAATATGGCCTCGCAAAGTTTGCAAATTTGTATACATTTGTATTACGCGAGGAAAAAGTTACCACTTTTCAGCCAAAATTGTATCAAAAGTGGTAACTTTTTCCTTGCGTAATACAAATGTATACAAATTTGCAAACTTTGCGAGGCCATATTTTCCATGCTTTACAACATTTCGCCACCAAACTTGACAGTTCTACTAATTTTAGGATGCTCTTTTTAACTGTGGTAAAAGATTTTGTTCGTCTTGCCTAGATTGAAAGTTAGTCTAACATGCAAATCGTCTATTAGAGGTAATTGATTAAATGTAACAATACATGCAAATCTGTTCAAAGTGGAGTCGTAGAAATAGTCATCATCGCCTTACATAAAGAACATTAACGGTGTTCCGTCTATTTCCACGTCTATTTTTGGGTGACAGAATATAGTATGTATCCGAAAACGTGATATACTAGCGGAATACCTGTGCATAATTTCATGCATAATAGAAAAGAAGAAAAAGAAGAGAAGATGGAAAGAATATCGGAGAAAGATGGACAAACTTACAAACTTAGTGAATACAATTATAGCAAAAAAAAATACAGACGGTGGTCGTGAAGAGGACGAAAGGGTAAAAGACAAGGATCGCTAGCGTATTTTCGCTGCAAACAAAAAAGAAATATTGAATGAAAAGGCAGAATGTCATATGATAAATAGACCTCCAACCTTCATGTAGTCGATCAAGCAACGTCGTATTTTCCTTAATTGTTGTCCCTTCGCATTTTCTTTCGATTTCACTGCGTGTGTAATCTAAATTTAGAATGAAAATCTAATTGTCCTGATTGACCATAGCGAACAAGATCGCAGTATTGTACATTTTACATTGCAGGCATAAAGCAAAAACGACTGAAAAAAGATGCTCAGAATAACACCTAATTAGGACATAAAACACTTTAAAATAACCTCTCTTATGTCTGTCCTTTAACAGACGGTAATTTGCTTTTTGAAACCATTTCCGACCTCAATGTATATGTATTCTGGTTAAATGTACATCCTCTATCTTTTTCGTCACGGTCAATTTTTAGATAATTGTAGCTAATTAACATATTAAATCAGCAATTAAATGTACCTTTGTGCTCGTTGTCGTTATGTATAAAAACAACAGCTGGACTATCTTTGATCATATTTACATTAGTGACGAATGCAGGTCGTATCTGGCATAAATCAGAGTTATAACACTTGACAGAATAACAAAGTTTTCCAAGCATCAAAGCAACATCGACATCAGTTTCTTTGCAACACTGCTCAATACAATCCTCCATATTGTCCACACGACCCATCGCCTTAAATTTTCCAGAATGCATTCCCATTTTTAGCGTGCTATTAAAATGCGTTTCTCCAATTTGACATGACCTTTGTATTGCTTTGTCACGTTTTCCAAGCGACATTGCTGGAAATTTAATGGAATATTTGACATCTTCACGTTTTTCTCGTCAGTCAGTCTGTTACGTCAGTCGATCAATATAGCAAACAGGAGGACTGCGTTAGCAATATGTTACTTTGTCGTTTTGTATTTAGTGAAAAAAGTAGTGTTGAGTCATTGTAGCTGTCGTTGGTACAGTCTAGAAATAATAGAATAAAGGAGATTTATTTGTCGACACTAACATTTATTGAAAAACACATAATATGGGCTATGGCTTACCTTCGTCTATTGCAACTTCTGGTCTTTTGAATGCAATTTGTGGAACAAAACGAGTCGTTCGTGCTTTCCTTATCCGGCATTGCTCTTCATTATGACAATGTACGGTATAGCACCCTTGGTCGATACGAAATGCAAGGTCGCAATCATGTTGTTCGCAACAGTATTTCATACATGTATTCATGGAATCTGTGTTGCCATTGGAGTAAAATATTCCCGCATCAATACCTCCTGTTAAAGTGTAGTTGATTAACATCTCTCCATTCCAGCATGAGGAGAGTGACTGCGAGTCTAAGATACGAAGAAAGGTACAGGTATATTTAACAATTATTCGCCGAAGGCGAAGTGATTCATTGGTAAATATTTACCATAATCACTGAGCCAGAGGAGAATAATTGTTTAAGTATAATTTCTTTAGTAAAATTTACGTGTATAAAATGCACTGTCGTCTTTTATGAATACAGTTTACTTCTGAAAATTCCTAAGTAGCTAAAGACTAAAGTTTAAAGTCTTGTAATTTTTAAATAGTGAAAAAAGTATTTGATAAGGTATTTGCAGACGATCTATTACCTCAAGATAGCTTAACATCAAAGTTTGTTTGTATTCTTTGAGTTTATATTAATGCAATTTTTCTCCATTTGCTAATTTTGGCAAAAGTATAATACATCAAACGACTATCATGGGCGGCCATTTGAAAAAAATGCCAGCTAGTAAATAATGCCTCAGATTTACTAGTCAGTCAACCAATCAAAATGCTTGAAAAATCATTATTTACTAAAGAAATTATACTAATATAATGTAGAATTAAGCAATATGTATCAGTAAAGAATTTAGGTAATCACCCATGCACGCTTAACGTAGACTGAAAGCAAATTAGACCTATCTAGTAACCATATATCAAATTATTTTATATTTTTCCTAACTTTTAAAATTTTTAGATAAAATTAATCTGTTTCTTTAAAAAACAATGGCAAATCTAACCAGCAGTGATATTTTCCATATCAGAATGCATATAAGCCAAACGAGGTCGATATTTCTTCACGTGTTTTGCAGGTGTAGTTCCACATAAATGTTTCGTTTTACATTTCACTCCATAACAATCATCCTCCAACATAAATGCAACATCACATTTGTGCTGTTGTTGACAACAAGAACTGATACAGTCGCCCATGTTTTCCTTTTGACCAAAATCGGTAAAATTTCCTGCACTGATTCCGCCAAATAGCGTGACATTTTCATAAATCTTTTTTGTCTCACATCGTCTGGATAAATTCGGCTCTATATATATGAAAAGTAAAGCATATAACACTGCAAGGGATTACTGGTTAATAATCTGCACAAGTCAAAATAATTATTTTTATTTTTACTGCGTTATTATGTATCGCACTTATTGAACTAGAATATGTCATTGCAGATATATTCTTTTACGAAAAGATTTTTTTCCATATCCTGTTTAAAAAGTGCCCCAGCTGACAGGAATTTTTTACTTTTCTTCTATCATGATCAGTTATATATACTTGTTCACGTCCTTGTTTGAAGCACAACTAAATAAATGTATCTATAGGCTGTTAATTGTCGTCTAGTAATACTACAAATAGCATCTGCTACCTGATTGTGATGTCATTGATGGCGACAAATGTGCAATGAAGGAGAGTTTAGGATTGAACTCAGAATGGACTGCAGGTGCGGTATCACAGGAGTTTTTACTGTAGCACTTGACAGTGAAACAAAAGTGTCGAACCATGAACGCTGCAGAACAGTTAAGTTGGTCACCACAATGCTGTATACATTCGGCCATGTTGTTTACTTCTCCTTGATGAGTGAAGTGTCCAGCTTTGAGACCGAGTAGAAATACACGAGATTGTGGAGTGCTGTGTTTGTAAGGAGCTGTGTTGGAATATTTTGACGATGGTGTTACACTCAAGGAACTTGTTTCTGTATTTCTGTTCATTTCTTGTTGATGATTCTCTTGTAGATCCTTTCCAAATGATTCACTCTCGTACAACTTAATTTCTCCTTTGTCTTTGATATTGTGGTGTTAAAAATAGAAGGATGGTAAAGATTGATATAGATATAAATACATACAAAGTATATGAAACTTCGTGTTTAGACGACTCTGTGTTTGTGGTTATTGCTGCAACGTCTATGCAATTAACACGTTTATCAATTTGCGTTGTATTTAGTATTTACAGGGCGCTTTTCATATGATCCTGCTTAGCATAGAGGAGGTGCGATTACTGAAAGACAGGTAACTTTGATGCATTAAAAAAGTTATCATGGATTTAATTAAAGCTCATATTTAGCACGAGAAAATCTTATCACTCGTCCTGGTAGAGCGAGATCATATGAACAACCGCTAAATCCATGTACTTCATTCCTTAGACTACAATATGATTATCAACAATATCCTCGACATCCTTCTACGTATTATCTGCTTTTTTTGCACGAGCAGTTAAAACTAATTTCAGCGTTGAGCAAGCAAAAGCAACGGACAAATAGATTTATAACTTCACTTATTTTTACGACATCTGTTTCATTTCTCCATCGTCTATGAGCAGAGGAATCATGGTCTGGAAACTACACCGAAATCATTCCATTTTATCTGCTGAGTTCATTTCTGCACGCGTCACAATGACTGAGCTCTGTGCACTGTGTTTTCATAAAGGAAAGAGAAGCCAGAAAGGGAGGAGAGGCAGATTTTTGAACTCGCCAAAGATTTAATCGTATGGTAAAAATGTTCATTATTGCTAATAGATAAAAATGATCCGCAAAGCATTACAAAGAAATATTTTATCGTATTTGTTTTAAAAAAATGGCCGCTACGGACAATTTGAGCCTACAATAGTATAGTGTGACCTTATCATTACTCACCACGTCATTGATTAATTTTTGGGTAAAAAAATTCAAAAACAAACATGGGTTCATCTTTTAGCAACTCACCTTTGTATGATTTCATCGGCAGTGATAGATGTGTAATGAAGGAGAGTTTAGGATTGAACTCAGAATGGACTGCAGGAGCGGTGTCACAGGAGTTCTTACTGTAGCACTTCACATTGAAACAAAACTGTCGAATCATGAACGCTGCAGAACAGTTAAGTTGGCCACCACAATGCTGTATACATTCGGCCATGTTGTTTACTTCTCCTTGATGAGTGAAGCGTCCAGCTTTGAGACCGTGTAGAAATACACGAGATTGTGGAGTGCTGTGTTTGTAAGGAGTTTTTTCCGAAGGTAGTTTGGACTGTATGAAATTGTTTTTTGGTGCGTCCTGCTGGTTTCTCGTATTTAGTGCGAGAGATGGTTCCTGATTACTTCTGTCTAACAATAACTGCGTTGTACCTAATAATCAAAAAGCAATTATATATCGGCGTTGATCAATTAATAATAACAGCAAATAACTTTCTCTATTAATGTGCTACAAATAGTAAGAGGGTGACTGTTTACTCATGACGTTATCAGGAACATTCTGCGTGTAGTAACGTACAAATATAACAGACATTTAAAAAAGAAGTTAACGGATTTGCAATAAAACTGCATTGTGCAAAAAGCATATTGAAATTGGTATATTGATATTGAAAGTCAAGAGTGTGATTGCTTGGGATGGTTAGTTAGTTTGTTAGTTAGTTTATTGGGATGGTTAGAAGTTAGATTATAAACTCATCAGACTATTCTTTTGTTTTTCGTCAGTTTTTAATCTTCCCGTGACAACCTTCTTCCTTCTAAAAGCAGGCGGTGGTATTTGATTTTTCCGAAGGAAATGTGTGGTTGAAGGTTATTACGAAAAATAATAACCGGTTACTGGGTTATTACAGAAAATAATAACCGGTTACTGGGTTATTACGGAAAATAACCTCAAAATCAGCTTATTACAACAAATTTAAAACCCGCTCAACGTATATTTCAACTCTTTCAAATCTTAATTGCCCACGTATTATACACATTTTGGGTTGAACTGAGTATCCAGTACATACATTGTATCGTTATGTAAAGCAAACCAAGCCATGCAGTGAGTTCTAACTTCAAAAAGTGATATCGAATCATTGAGCTGGGCCGGCGACACGTACTGTAAAGTCATCGGAAAACAGCGAATACACTTCGAGCCATAGTCGCTCTATTTGAACGCCAAGCTTCGAAGGCTCTTACCGCCGATTCGTCTTTGTAACGAGTTGTTAAAGGAACAGACTGTATAATGATTCGTTTATCAATCTAAGTCAATCAAATCTGTCCTCATTTTAATATTAACATCGTCACCTGATATAACATTACTTTCTGCTATTTCTGAGTTATCAGATAAAGTTCTTCGTCACTGTCGTCCATGACCGGCCGCACACTATTAGGACAAGATTTACGCGATATAGCTTTGCATGAACGCCTATTTTACATGAATTCATGATGCGTTGGCTTGACAATTGCAACAATAGAATTAATTTTCCTTTTTCAAATAGAACATGAAAGGCAAGCCATTGAAACTAAACCTATTCAATATAGAGTTCCCCAGTTCATAAACGATTTATGCATAAACAATTAACGAAAAGCGCTATAGAATTGAATTTTCAATTAGAAAACCTCCGAAAAACAGAAGAATATGGTCTGATGAGCATATAAACAAGTTTCACAGTTGAATATAAAAACCTCACCCTTGGCTTTTTAACCTATACGTAAAAGCTTGATTCTTGTTAATTAGCAAAGTAATGAGGCAAATTTATATTTTTAAAAGCCTTTGCCAGGTTGGCGTGGTTTTCCACAACAGTTCCAGGATTTTAGTTTAAATGCTCAGAATCTTCCGCCAGGACTGTTTGTCGGTCTGCAGGCCCACCCACCCGGCCTCTCTAGTTGATACTTACCCAGGATTTGGTAAACGTTTTTTGAAGAAGCAGATCCCAGTCCATCTGAGCATAATTTTGACACGCCATGTTTTTTGTAGGCAGTAGATTTCAAATTTCCAGCTAAACATTGTCCTCCGTCGCGTATAGCAAACAATGAGTATTGTTGAGTGACAGCTGCTTTAGCACATTTTAACAACGAATCATTTCGTTCTTTATATTTCTCTTTGATCCGTCCATCTGTTGATTCCAACGTCACAAAATTTTCTTCTTTTTGAATAGCTTTCCAACAACCGTGATCTACTATACTTCCTGGTGTCAATTGAAATAGAATGTATTAATAGTTTGGAAACGCCGGTAGATCTGCTTAGAAATTGTTTTATCTGGTTTATTTTGAGGTACTTTATCAAATATAAGCAATGGCATTCAAGAAATACGCACTTGCTGAATTTGCTTAAAATCAAGTCGGGATGTTATTGGTCAAGAGGGGCAAATGGAAGGTGAAAAACTTATTGATCCCAGTTTTAACTAAGACACAAGCAGGCATACTCATGCCAGTATAATGCTCGACAGTACTCGGTCTCGATTTCCTGGTTATATCCCACTGAGAACGTAATTGTTGCGTGCACCACCGATGAGTTGCATTATTAATTGACACATAATTAAGATATGACGTATTCGAATTCTGACAGTGGCAAAGTAATAGTGGACCACGCGAACGTTTGTCCGTTGTATAATCATCAATATGATTGCTTGGTAGACCTTTGTAGATGATTTTGAAGCAGCCGTTCTAATAATTCAAATAAAGTGTCTACTCTTACCATTCTTTTTGATGTAATAGACGTGATTAGACACGTGATTCCCAATGCCTTTATGACAACCGCGTGATTTACCATGTAACTTAAAAATATTTCCATCGCTGTCACCGCTTCGACATTCCCCTCCATTATGAAGAACAAAAACTAGAAAAGTATATTAAGTCATTATACAAAATAATAATTTTGTTTAGAATTACCCTTTCGTAAAAATACTGAGATTAGTTCAAGTTTTAGTGCATCCATGTTTTTATTTTCTTATGTGATTGTAAACCCTAGTCTTGTTCTTCATTTCATTTATTATAACTCATGAAATCAATAAATATTTTTAGGCCAGAGAGCGTCAATTAAAAACATCACTTAAGCTATCCTATCCGCAGCTTTTTTTCTTCTTCAATTTAAGCCTAACAATGGTAAAAATATCTACCATCCTGATAGTCCTACTATAAACTTTCTTAGTTATTTTAAAATATGGTATTCTTATCAATGATTTTACTAATTTCTCAAACATGCAAAGGGTATAGCTACTCTTTCTTTGTCGGCACTTCCCCCACCCCCAGGAATACTTTAGGAATATACTCGTGTCTATAGGTCTAAAAAAGCAATGATCGATTATTAGCTATTTCAAAGGTTTGGATCACTATGCTTATAAACTCATGAGACCATATTCTTTTGTTTTTCGTCAGTTTTTAATTTTTCCGTAATAACCTTCTTCATCCTAAAAGCAGGCGGTGGTATTTGATTTTTCCGAAGGAAATGCGGGGTTGAAGGTTATTACGAAAAATAATAACCGGTTACTGGGTTATTACGAAAAATAATAACCGGTTACTGGGTTATTACGAAAAATAATAACCTCAGAAAACTTTACGTTCAAAATCAGCTTATTACAACAAATTTAAAACATGCTCAACGTATATTTCAACTTTTTCAAATCTTAATTGCCAACGTATTATTCTTGACTTGCACGTCGGCCATGTTGGTGGTGAAGTACAAAAGAATATTTTATCAGTTCTATTGTGGGCACCAGCCAACGTGGGCAAAGAGTAGAGACTACAAAGAGGGACCACTTCATTCAAAAAAGCGTAAGGTGCTGTCGTCATGATACGTCATGGGCGCCATGTTCCTAGCCAGTGCCCTAAACAGAAGCATTTCCCCCCGGTATTAGTAGCCATTTTTAATATTTCCGGGGAGTGACTTCCTCTGTTTAGAGCACTGGCTAGGAACATGGCGCCCATGGCGAATATTGCATGCTCGTTCCCCCCGGAAATATTATAAATAGTTACTAATACCGGGGGGAAATGCTTCTGTTTAGGCACTGGCTAGGAACATGGCGCCCATGACGTATCATGACGACAACACCTTACGCTTTTTTGAATGAAGTGGTCCCTCTTTGTAGTCTCTACTCTTTCTTACACATCTTACGGGTATCCAGTACATAGATTGAATTTGTATCGTTATGTAAAGCAAACCAAGCCATGCAGTGAGTTCTAACTTCAAAAAGTGATATCGAATCATTGAGCTGGGCCGGCGACACGTTAACTGTAAAGTCATCGGAAAACAGCGAATACACTTTGAGCCATAGTCGCTTTATTTGAACGCCATGCTTCGAAGGCTCTTACCGCCCATTCGTCTTTGTAACGAGTTGCTAAAGGAACAGACTGTATAATAATTCTAGATCTTTTATCAATCTAAGTCAAACAAATCTGTCCTCAATTTAATATTAACATCGTCACCTCATGTAACATCCCTTTCTGCTATTTCTGAGTTATCAGATAAAGTTCTTCGTCACTGTCGTCCATGACCGGCCGCACACTATTAGGACAAGATTTACGCGATCTAGCTTTGCATGGACGCCTATATGAATTCATGATGCGTTGGCTTGACAATTGCAACAATAGAATTAATTTTCCTTTACAAATAGAACATAAAAGCCAAGCCATTGAAATTAAACCTATTCAATATAGAGTTCCCCAGTTCATAAAAGATTTATGCGTAAACAATTAACGAAACGCGCTATAGAATTGAATTTTCAATTAGAAAACCTCCGAAAAACAAAAGAGTATGGTCTGAATAAAAACCTCCCCCTTGGCTTTTAACCTATATATAAATACTTAGTAATCAAATACAAAAAAAAGATCGAACCTTTAAAATTTCTTTTTCTTGCCAGTGCTGCACATTTTGTGATTGCATTTCTTCTTGATTTATAAGGCTCCATTAAGAGATCATCAGTTCCTTCTAGGGATGTAAGGCCTTGCAGTCTTTCATTTTCGTGCCAACATCCCAGGTTTTTGTACAAAATCTTTCCTAGAAATGTATTTGTAATACATGAGATGACATGATGCTTAGCCAATAATAAATTTAGCGCCATGTTGTCGCCAACCTATATTAAATTTTTTTTGGTATACTATTAGCAGTAGACTTTGAGGCAATAGTGCTAGTTAGTTTGACTTCTAAGGGTCGGTTTTCTGCCACGATGCCAGTGGCGGATCTAGCGTAAGTCAAAATAAATTACCACAGCTCATTCTAGGATATATTTACATTTTAAAATACCTTCAAAGCAACTCCATTGGTTAGATTTTATTCTTTTGAAATTCATAACCTATGACATTGTTATAAAGTTATTTTGAATTTAAAATTGAGCTGCTATAATTTATTTTGACTTACCCTGGATCCGCCACTGCACGATGCTGTCTGTATTCATGTATTTCAATATGTGTTATTTTAGCCAACAAATGTCTATTAATTTTCTAACAAGCTCAAAATTTCAGCTCTAACATTTTACGCATTCTTGGACTCGCATGGGAGTTTAAAGATTCAATTTCGAACGTGCGGCATTAGCGCTTTACTTCAAAGTGTAGCCTTTTTTTAGGATACACTGTATTATAAATATGCACATAGTTTTTAAAACACTAAACACTGATAACCACGATAACATTACTATCGAAGACAAAGCCTAGTCATGTCTCGCCCACCCGACTCCCAAATGTCATGCAAGAATTTGTTTCCTTATATTATTGGTGAATTAGGTCATTAGCAAAGAAAATTATCTCAAAGACGACATCCTAATTCATCGATGGTGATCTTGTGGTTTTACTGTCGGTGATCAGCGATGGATAAAATCTTTTGTGTTTCTCAAATTATTTTCTCCTTCAGTGATTTTCCACAAATTCGTATAGGTTTTTGGCGACCGTTTCATTCGCGCAAAATTTCGAGTTACTGCATTTACACCAACCTTTGGTTTGAACTTCTTCAGTTGGTACCTCCCAGTTTATATAGACAAGTTGTGAATGAAAATTTTTATCAGTAGCTGGCTGGGGCATGCAGCCTGAGTATGTTTTACATGCAACTAAAAAACAATTCTTTTTTAAAGTCAGAGCAACATTGCAATGTCTATCTTGACAACAATATCCGATACATTGATTGTGACTTGTTACGACCCCTTTGTCTGTGATGTTTCCAGCTTTTAATCCACTCCGTAGTTGAAAGTTGGTAAAAATTTTGCTGATATTGTTGTCCTTGCAGAACCATGATATTTGTTTTGTTTCTTTTTCCAGTGTGTGAGATAGAGATTGAATTTTCCCCACATCTGAAGAAAGTAAAACATATACGAAAATTCTCAATGTTGATCTGATGTAACAAGTCATTGAAAACTGAAAAGTATTTCATTCCACGCAAAGCTTCAACACATTGACAAGTCTCATATTGATTATGTGCTTGATAGTCGTGGGTTTCGCTAAGAAAATAGTTTTCTGATTTTGATTGGTTAAAGAAGTCGATTTAAGTAGGTCAGAACTGGTCTGTCACGTCAATACATTTCAAGAGGATGCTGCATAGAAACATGATACATACCATGTTGAGCGTGGCGAATGACGTAAGCCAATCTTGGATTATAACTGAGAGATTTGGCTTGACGAGAATAACAAGATGATTTGTTGTGACACTTTACGAGAAAACAACTTTCTTCCAACATGAAAGCAACATCACAGCGCTTTTGGCTTAAGCAGCAATGATAAATACAATCCTCCATTGTGTTTGCTCTAGTTTCTTCCGAAAACTTTCCAGCATTTAGACCTAGCATTAAAGTTTGATTGTACTTTACATTTTCGGTCGAACAAGTGTCATCTGGTTTTTTATCTCGTTTTTCACCGACCTCCACAACTATCTCCTGTTCTAGCACATTATATTGATCTATAAATAAAAGAAAATTTTCATCAGAAACGACTTGTAACCGCATAAGGAATGAATTGAACAATTAACTATAATAATAACTATAATAAAGCTATTAAGCTATAGAGAAAAGCAAAAAATAATTTGAAATTAACAAAAGATCGCTTTCATTTGATAATCACACAACCCTAATAGCATCAGTTCAACAGCATGCTGCCAAATATGAATGCCTGTCCATATAAGTTAGGCTGAGTTTGTAATATTAAACTACTGTTCTTTTAAATTTCTGTTTCAAACCTCTGAAAACAGCCAGTAACTATCTTCGTTCTCAATGCTTTTACGGTACTTACTTGAAGAACTGGATGCACGAGGCTTGTCCAAATTCTGTATTACGTTTGTTGGAGTGTAGCTCAAAGATTCAAGTCTGCTTGAATTCCAGTTCCAACTGCCATTGATATAGTTATCTGTGGTCGTATTTATTCCAATTTTTTCTTTTGATTTGTCTTTGACTTCATATATTTTTTGAACAACTTTTAATTCTTTAGAGGAGATAGCGGTTGAAATATTGGTGGTATTTTTTTCAAAATTTTTAGGCCTTTTCTTATTTTTCAAAAATAACTGAGTTTTCCTGCCGTTCGATTCGGTGTCATTTCTTTGAAGTTGCTTTGTTTTATTGTCAAATAACTTTTCATTAGATTGTTTATTGTGTATCCAATTTTTTCCAATTAAGCTTTGAATAAAATTTGCCTGATTTACTGTAGATATTTTAAAATAACCGTTTGTGTGTTTTGTACTCCTGTTGAAGTTTGAACTATTCAATATTTTGGTATTATATAGCTGAGGTGTTATACTAATGTTTGCAACTGGAAATGAAGTTGAGTTTTTCTGTCTTGTTTTAAATGGTGGAAGAGGTGATTGTCCTAGCAGATTTGATTGTTTCGATGAGGATGTCTTTTTATCAATGGGAACTCTCTTTGGAGTGCTTTTGTTATGAATATCAATGTCTGAAGCATTTTTGTTCAGTTTTCGTGCATTTATTACATCTTTTAGAAGGAAATATGCCTCATGATATAGCTCTTGGAGTGATTTTTCTGTCAAAACATCGTCCTTTTGTGGCGATAGAGGCAACGCAATTCTATTTTTCACAGTGCTGCCATCTGAAGTTGTACTCTGATAATGAAAAGGTATCTGGTTACGTTGTGGTGTCGACAATGGTAGCAGTGATATCCATGGTTGCTTCCCACTTGTATTTGACGTCTTAAACGATGACAGCCCTAAATTGGAAGTGATTCACAGGAATTGAATCGAGCTACTGTAAAAATAGAGACCTATATAAGCCTTAACTCAGAACTCAAGTAGAAAGCTGTACGTTCACAACTTCATTGCATATAACCACGCATTTTATAAATCACAATTGCAAGTAAACTAAAACATGACGGTTGTTCGAGTGAGATCAGGAAGGTAAAATCAGGGGCGGTTGTTTAAAATTGGGTTAGCCTTATTTACATATAGGTTGAAGTTTTATGAGATATTGGCAAGCTTATAAAGAAGTCGCTAATATATAATATATACAGTTTGCTCATTGAGAATACGACGTTAACCGAGGATTAAGATAACCACCTTTTTAACAACAGAAGCCGGTTGCATCAAAGGTGCTTAGAATAAGAAAAATGGATAAGATAAATTTTAGAAATACTTTCACATCTCGATGCACGCAACCGAACTTACAGCTAATGACACATTGATACAACAGGCCCCATGCATGCAGATGTGTATTTCCACGTCCACTGCATTGCTTCAATCAAATATCAGGAATGAAATTGTTGTTGTTTCTAACTCAGAGACTATGGAATCTATTTAAAAAGTAGATGTTATTTACATTGGCTGTTCACTGGGTTTTTGTCCGGTTTACAACACGACTGATCACGTTCGGGTGTGATGGCTAATTACTTGACGAGTGTGTTAAAATATTTTAATGAACTTAGGGACATTTCTTGGATAATTTACTTGATAACGCAGATATAACATATTTCACGAGGGCTTGTAGATGAAACAATTATATGTAGTTACATCATACTCTAGCATGACGAGAATTTATTAATTTTAGGTAGTGAAAAGTAAATTTCAACTTACCAGAAACGATCCCATGATAAAGATAGATAACAATGAATGTTATAAAGATATTGAAGTTGTAAAATCTCATGTAATCGCAAGGTTTACGACAACGGATAAACAACAAATATTCCGAAACAAGTGAACACGTTAATTCTGTTAGACACAATTAATGCTTGGACACATTCTTGTCTCGCTGCCAACTCAAGCTAAACACTCCAATGTCAAATATAAGACATTTTCTATTTGATTTTGTCTTTGATTGCATGTTCAGCCTTGACAGTAAAGATTCTTCTGTGCGACTTCAACATATTTGCCCAGCATGAAACCATAAACAAAATTGTGTCACCCTTGATATGCTAGGTATGATATCATCAAAACTACTGGAATTTCAAGCCGCTACAAAGCTTGAACCCAGCCTTTTTTGGTGGTTGCTCGCAAATGAAACTGTCAAATGTCATAAAAAAATCCATTTTGACATCTATTATAATAGCTTTTAAGCGTTAATTAACATTCGCTCGTTCATTAATGCGTAAAAAGAAATTGCTTTTTTACAAATCAGTGACTAGTTACAAACAAGTAGATCCAAGTGTTTAACCAATGGAGCTTAACGTAAAGAAGTGTGTGATGACTGGTACCAGGTAACGCTTTATTTGGTAGCTACAATCAACAACAGAATAGAACATAAAAACATCCACTTTCAAAAGTACTTTCACCAGGAAAAAGTCTTCTTTATATTCTTTTTCTTTTTGCACAAATGGAATTAGACTATGAAAAGCTTTTAAAGTTATTGTAAATTCTATTTTCCAATGTTGTGAAGTCAGATTGTTTATATAAATAAGATTCCGTGTATAATGATACGACCAGTAATTGTGTAAGCAAGTAACTAACTGTGAAGTTTATATTTATACACCATGACCTTCAAATAGGAAAAAAAGTAGCACTTACTATTCAGATATTGGCAATGAACGCAAAAAGATTCCTTCCACCTTAGGAGATAAAGAAGGTTTTTATCTAAAAAATAAGATTAAATAATATTCTATGTATCATATTGGCATTATAGTTTCTGACGACGTTGACATTTATAATTATTGTGATGAACTTCAATCAAGCGTGATTCTTACGCATAGCAGTGTCCTTTGGATAACTTTCTTACTAAAAAATCTGTCCAGAGTGTGTATTAGCTATGTATATTTTTCATATCACTTCTTCTAACACTTTTCCGATGCTAGAAAATCTGTGATACCTCTGATTGGTCCAGATTCCGACAGTTGATGATCTATTTGCCTTAAACACAATTTCACATGCATCAAACCACACTAGTATTAAACTCAAACTGCCAAAACGTCTAATTTATCAAATTCACTAGGCTGATGTAAGCACTTTGATACATAACTGTACCTCCCTAATTACATTTCTCACCGGATTTGGACGAATTTGAATATCGACTTCGTTCCGGGGGGATGGAGTCCTCTTCATGGTGCCGCCACCAACAAAGTGAATTAAGGATATGTAAGATTATGCAAAGAAAATCTTAAATGCTTCTTAAGTATATAAATTTTCTTAAGTAGTCCTTTATTTAAGGCAGACGAGACAGTAGAAGAAAAGAAAAATTTTTTAGTTGGCTATATTTATACATATACTTTACGGTACTTTTATACATTTATTGTTGAAATTAATTTTTTTAATTATGACAAAACCTGGTTGCGCAATTGAGAGATATTACAAATTAAATTTTATAAATATAGCGAAATATATCCCTTAAATTACTCTTACATTTATTCTACTTAATTAATGGTAAACCACACATCACATGCTTGCAAATGCCATAACTGCTAGCATGGACGCTGAATTGTGCATATCTATATATCGATATGTTGTATGTATGTCATTGGGTGTAGATAGTTCACCGCCCGAAGCGTTTCCCCGACGATTGTAACCAAACACTGTCCGTTTCTTCCACTTTAACATTTCTTTAAAGACTGTAAGAAGTCACCTCAAGAAAGGATTTATAACTATCTTAAACTAACTTCTTAAAAGACGAGCCAAAGTTATGCATATAATTCATAATTACGTTTTATTTTATCTTAATTACCAATATCTTAATATGGTTTCTTAGATCGTAAGTTTTTAATTTGTGTTTGCTGCCAGGGGCCGGTTGTATAAAACTCTTAATCACTTTTTTGATCACTGTTTCGTAGTTAAATAGTGATTAAGTACAAAATACGTTGTTCCGATTGGTTGACGTTTCTACTAATCATAGTTAACTTTAATCACTTTTTTATACAACCGGCCCAGGTTGGCATAAGTAGCTAGTGCATCAGTTCAATAATGACTTCTTTACGAGGATCTTTCTTTAATAAACCTACACAAACATAAAATAAGATTGATCAGAAGTCAACGACAACCATGCACTGGATAGTCATTGCCTGTGTTTGGTTGTATGAATGGATAATAACGCTATTCACCGCAGAGTGATTTTGTCAAACTTTCTAAAAATATTTAGTAACTGGTAAAACCCAATCATTGCATTTTTATCAATTGCTGCAGAAATCTGTAAAAATCAAATTGTAAAGACAACTGAGATAACAACGAGATTGCTGGGAACCATCGAAACAATTTGTATTTATAATACAAATTCATTTAAATGAGTCAGAGCAGTCTGGGAACGAGATCAATGAGAGGTCCGACCATTTTGGAGGGGTCCGACCGTCTGCGAAATTGAAATAAGTCTCAACTTGCTATGAGGAAAAGAACTGAGTACGAGGTTGTTTCGATCGCTTGTTATCTTTGTACTACCTGAGGTTCTTTAGATAATCTTTCGCGTTCCTTTTCATCCTCCTTGTTTTCTCTGTATCTGAAATCAATTAATAAAAGAAATTATGGTTATTTTAGAATTAGAGCCATCCTCGTCCAGCTTCGTTGCACTTCGCTTGGGCCTGGCACGAGGATGTGGTAGAGTAGTCTAATTAAACATTTCAATATATCGGTGTGATATAGAGATCTGGAGATCAGATACAAATCGAAGTATGGTCACTTATTGGTGTAGTTCACACAAGCGATTTTTGCCACAGTAAAGGATATTAAGAGCAACATCATGCATACACTTGATTGTTGTTAATGGAAAGAAAAAAACATGACTTGGTGGCTTACATTATGCATAGCTGGGTAACTGCAAGAAGAGCCGGGAAAGGCCCTTAACACACATCAAGATAACGGCGATGATGTTAATGTGTTGCAAGGTACGTTAACTTAATAAGGATCATGCACTTACTTCTTGACAAACACATAAGCAATCCAGACAGTTCCAGAGAGTGCAGCGCCGAACATCGCCATCGCCATGATGATGTAAGCAGTGACGTAAACTAAAAATAATTAGTATATCAGCTAATACAGCTATCTTTATTAAGGTACGCTGCATGCCCAAAAGCGTAAACTGTGAACTATGAGCACGCAAGGGATGATGGATAATTGCTTGTTTAGGCCCTGACACTCCAGGAATTACCTTTGTAGCATCATAAATATGATGAAAATATTCCGGCATCCCTTGCGCGCTCATAGTTTACAGTTTATGCTTGAGGACAACCTTGTATTCAATGGACCATCCTCAAATTACACAATCTTTAAAATTCAAAAGCAATTTTAGCACAGTTGGAAAGAGCTTCCTAAATGTAGTGAAATTGTGCAGTTTAGTAGTAAAATATTGAAAAATTAAATGCCGAAAATATAGTAATGTAAATAAAGTTTGCGAATTTTGTATACTTTTGCATTACGCGGGAAAAAGCGTTACCACATTTCCACATAGTGGTAACGCCTTTCCGTTCGTAATACAAAAGTATACAAAATTCGCAGACCTTGCAGGAATATGTTTTCCACATTTTACAACATTTTGCAATCAAACTTGACAATTGTATGAAATCTAGCATACTCTTTCCAGCTGTGCTAATTGATTACCCAATTCAAAAGTTTGTCTAATAGGGGAATGGTCCATGAGTTTTATATGCTGATGCTTAACATTTAGAGTTAGTCCATATGCCCTATATGTGGGTACATTATAAGGCAAAGATCTATTTTTGCACATTCAAAGATTGGCAAGTACCTTTCTGATTTTGGTCATTCCTAACCATCAATGACATTTGAATATCTTTAGGTGGAGTCTTCTGCTTATCTTTCTCGATCTTACAGTGAGCAGTATCTTCACATTGGGTTGAAAAACATTTTGTATTGTTCACAAGATAAGCTAATTCACATTTTTTAAAAGTACAGCAGAGACCAAGACATTCTTTCATACTTCTGACATGGCCAAGAAATGTAAAGTTATCTTGTTTTCTGTGTAAGATCCCGTTTGTAACAATATCACTGTGCAGCATGTCTGAAGACTTGCATGTAGGGTGCTGATCTTTGGCGATTTTTGGTTTGTGATGAGACGCTACAAACAGATCGAAATTGAAATAACTAATGTCAGAGCGACTGATATTTAACTTTAAAAACTTATTCGGAATGAGAAATGCTAAAAATAGTTTATAGAAGAAAGTAGTACACGAAAGGTATGGGTTCTTTTACTACCTAAGTCCTAAAACGATAACTCCTAACACTTTCTCTTCTGTTACATGCTAATAGCATACCTTTTTTAATGTGAAGAGTTTGTTACGACGTGTTATGTACTTGAGCAAATGTTTTCGCGGTTTTTGTTCCCACGTTTTTAAGTTTTTTTATTGTTAAAACAAATATATTTCATTTTTTGCGCTTCTGTACTGTAATATATCACAGACGTTATTGCGTGCAAATATGCACCATGGCGTCTTCTATTATCTATCACAATATAAACGCAGCCAAAAATGAAATCTATTTGTAAATTATAGTATATACACCTAATAAAAAAGTTGTCCTTAAAAAATCTGAATGTCCTAAATGCACCGTGGGTTGGCTTCATGACTAATTCAAGTTAACGTGAATACGTAATATGGCATATAATAGAAGCGAAGATATATATATATATATATATATATATATATATATCTATAATATATATCGAAGATATATATATATATATATATATATATATATATATATATATATATATAGAAGCGAAGATATATATATATATATATATATATATATATATATATATATATATATTATATAATTTATTTATACGACTCAACAAATTCCACTAGGCATCTTTATTACAAACTAGTTTCGTACCACGAGAAGTGGCACTCATCAGATAAAATAGCCTAATTCTCTGACGAGTGCCACATCTCGTGGTACGAGACTAGTTAGTAATAAAGATGCCTAGTGAAATTTGTTGAGTCGTATAAATAAATTATGCTCTGGATATCCATTGCGCACTCTTTCAAAAATTTTTATAAACGGCAAAACCCAATACTATATATATATATATGTAATACAAGCACCTGAGCAGGATATCATAACCCCTTCAATTTAGCCACCTGCAGATCTCTTCTCGCAGTGCTCTAGAACTTATATGATTATTACCATATGCAAAATGAAAAATTTACATACATAAACTGCGTCTTACCTTTATTCTTTACAGCTGTTGTATTTCCAAGTACCATTAACATACCAACAAGAACAAAACATAAGTCGAAAAATTCTTTGTTATAGCAGGTCATCTTTGTTGATCAGCTATACGCTGGATTATCACTTGATGTTCACAGAATTAAAGGAAAACAGCCAGTAGCTAAGAAACCATTTGACCATCTATTCAATATTTTCTGCAGTTTACAAAGCATTTATTCCTGCTCTTTCCTTCAACAGAGTACTCTTTTACTTGCAACAGGTTCCTTTATTGTTTTCATCTAGTGGCAGTGCAGTCAAAACATGGAAAATTGATATACGACTGGTCATGCGCGACTTGCGTCGATGTGAAATTGTGACATTCCTTGTCTCAAATTCATAAAATATGTCTTGGGCACTACATACATGTTTAAATTGTAGGCGGGAAATTCGAGAATAGGCTTGGCTCCTTTCATTTCGCGACGCTGTGAAAACAACAGCGTAAAAAGATCCCTTACGGATACGGTTGACTGAAATAAGAAAAGGTGACCTTTAAACAGTAGAGAACTTCCGAATACGATCGATTGGAAACGAGTTTGGAAATAATTGTATAACAACAGTTAACGCTTGAGATTTCATGTTCAGTTTCCACGAAAATTACCACAATTATTATGGGTTTTATATCACTTCGGGTGTTTTACGTCGTTAACTAAACTAAACTCTCTGTCATGCCAGATATGTAGGAGAGCTAGAATTTAAATATACCACTAGTTCACTCCCGCTTTTTGCTCCTCTAAACAAGGAAAATTAGTATATAACTTTCTTACATATTCCAGTTCTTAAAATGTAGATAGACCTAGGGGCTAATCTGCTTCGGGGGTGTACGCGGTACCGTCGCTTTGGTTCTAATCACTGTATCTTACGCACAAACAACCTTAATTACGTACTAGTATCTATATATTAGTTGCTTTGCACTAACATTTTTGTATCTAAAAATAATACAACTATTCAAAATTAAAATATATGAATTAGCAAGATTGATTTACCTAATGACAGGTAGAAATTAGTGCTATGTTAACACAATTTCGAATAAGATTTACCTAATAAATACCAATAATTATAGAACAAATAAAAATATTTAGGGGTTAGGGCACTTGAATAAAAGTGTTTGGAAACATATTTTCTTTCGTACAGAATATATGGAAGCGTCTTTCGCTCAGTGACATTGGTTTTACATTTCAAGGTGCGCAAGTATCGCTTCTTGAATTTAGTTAACTCACATTTCAACCTAGCTGAAATAACTGATGAACTGCCGTAAATGTACGGCCGTAATTTGTGGTGTTTCCAATCACTGTTATTCAATGAATATCATACTAAATCTATCTATATATTAACTAAACTTTAACCAACGCTATGCCTTAGATGACCCAATAGAAGATAAACTACAGCTCGAAGCGGTCAGGTTCTAAAGAAAAAATAATAATTTAATTTATGTCATACATGTAGGGATTCACGCGAGGTAAACGGGTGAAATAAAAATCGTATTTTCACTGTGGATAAGCGAATAAGCGTTTTCATTGACCGTACGGTTTTTCACTAGTGGAAAACCTGGTGAAAAACGATCGTATCAGATTTTGATTGGCTATACGGTTTTCTCACCAGTGAAGAAAATCGTTCTGTCACTTTGCTCACAACATGGCGGCCGTGTTCGGGAAGGCACGAAACTGGCGAAAGGATTATAGAAAAACAGTTTTTCCGTGAAAATCATCGAACGGAAAGGAGAACAGCTTTGACTGACTATTTAGCTAAATAATGAAGAAATAAACGGTATGAATAGACTTGACGATTAAACTTTCGAAACGCCGTGTCAGTTTATTAGAGAGGTTTCCAGCGTCAAAATAACCTCTATATGTATGGTAATTACTGCATGGTTGGCTCGTTTTTATTGTGCACTTGTTGTGAAAGACTGCTAAACTCACTCGTTTGCTGCGTTCACTCGTTCGTTGAGCAAATATCTTTCACAACTCGTGCATAAAACTTGTACGCACTCGCCAACCATGCAGTAATTTCTATTTCATCGGTGTCGAAAGTGTGTAGACGATTTTTTATTTCAGAATTATATTATGTGCGGTGTTATCTGCAGTGTAATTTATTTTTTAAAAACATGAGGCCAATAAGAGAATTATTTTAACATATGAAAACGTGGCCGTCAGGCCGATGCATGGGCATGAATTCGCAAAATGACGTCATATCTAGTTTTGATCTTTTATTCTAGGTCCTGTATAGGGTTATGTATGCATTTCATTTACCACAGATAATCTCAATTGTTTTAGGGTAAAATGGCAGTCAATATGGCATATTTGGGTCCTCAAAATTACCCCGCCTTAAAATGACAGTGTCGATATGGTTCTAACTTCCGAGAAGCAAAAGGAACAGCATTCTGAAGTACCTACAGTGTTTAGGAGGATTGCTTATAGGGGTCGTCATTAGAAGCAAAACATTGTCTAACTATAGTATTCCACACGAAAATTACCATGCTGGGTTGCAGTTCAGCAGATGCATAAAATGATTAAAATCGCTGGCAGAAACTAAATTTTCATATCCCCCCCCAAAAAAAAACAATGCTGCGAGTAGCAACGTAATGTTAGCTTCAATAAAATTTTTGTTTAAACTTCATCTATAGTGTCTATATGGCTCTAAAACTAAAGTAGTTGCCTGGACTATAATTTTAACAAAAATGTTATAGTATGAAAAACCATCCCCAATTTTGAACATAGCCCTAAAACAAATATCTGTGGTAAATGAAACGCATACAAACCCTATACAGGACCTAAGGTAGACTATTTCGCTGGACCCATTATGATGGAACCTCACGCACGAAAGATCGCGCCCAAACTATTGAGCCAACGCAGCTCGTAGGTAGGAATGGTGGCTAAACAAATAAATCATATCGTCCAGATAGAACGTCAGGGTTTTGAAGTAGCCATAAACTAGCTTGTACATTTCTCCAACTGAATGAAAGGCTTCAAATTAGTTATTCTAGAAAATCTGGAGGTTACTTTAGAACGAATATGAAGTTATGAACTAATCTTTGGAGACAACAATCTTTGGGGAGGGGGTTTCTTATTATCATCTTAATCAATAAACATATTGATTCAGGTAAATGTAAGTTATTCGAGGAATGTCTTCAATGAAACAAAAATATCAGTTCCAGTGTCTGTTTAGTGTCTGCGCTGATTACAAACGAAGGCTAAAAAGAACCCATGGGTGTAGAGACCGTGGATGGTTTCTTAACTTAACACTTACTAAATCAATATACGAGGCCAACTCGTGTCTCATTGAGGAGTATTTATCTTTCAAATCTTCTTGGTACATTCTTTGATCATCCTGGATAAGTTGGTCATTCAGATCAAGAGCGGCACCGCAACAACGGATAAAATCTCTGAATAGACAAACAGTTGTATTTAAAGCACATTTCTTTGTATTGTATATGTACTTTCCATACTACATCTAAGTATATTATACAAATAATAAATGTTTATGAGTGCAATGCATAGTAAGAATATTTTCAGAGGTTAAAGATGGAATGTTCCAACGGAATGTACCATTTGCACGAATAAACATTCGTTATTTCATTAATTTATTTGCTTTATATGACATCATTGACACGAAGTTAGATCGCCATTTTGATTTGTTAGTTCACTAAATAAATTTCTATCGCATGTCAATGGATTCGCCATTTAATGAGTGCGGAATGTGCGTGATAGTAACATTTTGAGTGATTGAAAATAATGGAATCTACCGTGAATGGAAAAAACTATTGCACGGTTCCATTGCAGGATAATGAGAATGAAAATTTCTATTTTATATCACGTGATCATGAATAGCCAATTAAATCGCGATAAGTTAACAAGGTGTCAACCAGAATGAAGAAAATGGGTATCAAATTTACAGCAATACTATTTTGACAATTTTTTATCTGGCTATATCCCTATATGTTCCTAGCGTACTGACAATTGACATACAGGTGTTACTTGTGGGTAACCTTGGATCAACAGCTAAATTTTAACTTCGTCTGATGCACTATGGCAATAGTTTATTATAGAAATAACGTAGAGTTTTTTCACATAAATAAGCATAGATTATCATTACCCGTAGACAACTTTCAGTTTCGAGACAAGTTTTGGAGGATGGTCACGAACAACATTTTCATGAAGGAAAGCTTTAGCATAAGCCAGAGGACCAGCATTCACCTTAACATGCATTACAGCAAAGATAAACAATGTAAATGTAATGACTATTGTTGCATGACGACAATTATTTTCAGCGGCTTCTTACGGTCCTTCCTTCTATTGACAGTTCCCACGTTGTTCATTTATACCTTACTTTATAATAGACTACATTACCACAGGGTGCGACAGCCAAATAGGGGGGAGGGGGTAACTTAGGCCGTACATACCTGAGTGCCAACACTTCCTTGTAGTTTAAGTTGCAATTTCTTCATATCAGGGGGGTTTGACATTGTTACTTCTGTAATTTCTTGCACCTTCTTGTGCATTTCATCGATCGCAACCTTTTTAAAAAAACCAATGAAATTCTATAATTGTATCTTAAGCATAGTTTTGCCCTCATATATAAATATGGAACATAAAATGACTAGAAATATATTTATCTATCACGAGGAAATTACATCCTCGTCCTCAGGACTTGTAGTCGTGTGCGACTGGTTTTAGTCAACAGACACCCCAGCCCCTTCCTGTGTGGTCATAAAACCCAGAACTTAATTTTACACGCGCATTTGTATGAACTACCACGATTTCATTGCTCAAAGTTCATCGTGTGATTTTAACCATATACATGGAAATTTAAACTGCTTGGACATAGTTACCAACCTCTATCGGAGTTAGTTCATATTGTTCTTCCTGCACAACCAAGATCCGTGTTTTAACATAGGGGAAACAGTGAGATGCTATTGAAGCAGAAATATTTATTTAATAAAAACCTATGAACAAAAATTTGTCTGAAAGCTTTTTGCAAAACCTGGATTATATTATGACGTACTAAGATAAGTTTGTTTCACAATAGAGAGCACAAATAAATTTGCATGAGTCAATAGCAAGTGAAAATAGATGGCAAAGTGTCTTTCGTACTTGTTAGTATCGTCTTTCTCTTCAGTTGTTCCACAAGAGATCCATGACTCTTTCCTGTCTTAGTAAACGGCGTTTCAAATGAGAATCGCCGAATGTTGTTATTTTTTTCAAACACAGTTGGCCGTTCAGCTAATTCTTCGTCCTCAAAATAGTGTTGGACAAATGTTATCTAAAAAAAGATGTGCTAGTTAAGCTAATGGCAGAAATATATATACAATGATCAGAATTTATTCTGCATTTTCATTGGTCAACGTTACTAAGTAGCAAACCGATGACGTGACGTCTTTGAGCAAAATGTTTTCGCGGGATTTTCTCTTGTTTAGTTAAGTGTCCATGACACGAAAATTTTTATTGCATAATGAGAAAGAGTATTTAAAACTGTAATACAAGTTCTTTTGTACTTTTGCGCTGCTACGTTTTGTTGATGAGATATTTCAGTTTGAATATTTTGTTTTGTCGGCTAATTACGTCACACTTTCCATAATGAGGCATCAGAAAGTAGATTATAAAGTTGTTTTCCTATAAAGAGACGACGTGCAACATTAATGGGGATGCTTATGTTTGTCCTTAATCTATAAGACATAGATAACTGGTATTCAACAGCAACTCATTATGCAAAGTGTGACGTAAATTAGCCGACAAAACAAAAAATAGGTACGCGCTGCGTACATGTGGGTAGCCTGCAGTGTTTGATAATGGCTATTTCAAAAGCTAAAGTTATTGAAATTAAGTAAATTGGCACAGTTTACGGGAAATAAACATACAAAGCATTACACTTTAAGTAAACGAGTATTACGTACATTTTTTTAAAATAAGCATACATATATCCAAGAAGTTGTGAGGTAGTTAATGTGTCAAATACAATTTCGCATACAGTGTACAAAACCTTGACCTGTATGTATAGGAAAGACAAGAATTCACAGAACAAAATATAGATAAGAACAACCCTTGAAAAAAGAAGCGTTCTTGTTCCAGGGCGGTACACATCAAGGTATCATGTCGAAGTCTCGGTAGACAATTTTCGTGAAGTTTGAATTTGAAGGATAGTCCAAAGATCTAAGTTCGGCAAAGTTAAGAAAAGTCAAGATATTTGTCATTTCGTGGCACTTTCACATTATCAGATATATTGACAAAAACATAGTTGCCAAATGTATAGATGTTTTTCTTCACTCTTGTTTTTTCAATTGATGAGTATATAAATAGTCCATGACTTTCTCAAAGTTCTCAATGCGTAGGATGGGTACAACGAAGATACGCTTTGATCGGCTTTTCTGATCCTCTCCAATGGAAGTGAAATTTCGTTGTTGTTTGTTGTTCTCCGAAATACTTCGTTGCTGAGGTTGCACACTGTTTTAACTTTCTGTGAACCAATTTAATTTTACGCTTGTGGATTAGCATAAATGTCAAAAATTTGAAAATGTCCATAAATTTGATATTAGTGCCATTCATGTTTTTGATGAATGCCAGTCTCCATGGTTAGAAGTGTTCTTGTGGCCACCGTATAAATACTGGCAGGATCATTTCCAGAATGACTGTCAGGATTTACCTATAAATTTAGAAATACACAAGGATTATATAGAATTAACAGTTCTTTAAGCAAGCTCACTAAAATATGGCCAGCGGGTCATACTATTTGTGAAATATCATATCAAAGTATGATGTCAACACTTACCTCGAAATCAGTGATATCTCAGTTTAGTTTTGTTGTGATCTTTTAGACAAAAGTGAGGCCATTAGCTCGCTATAACTTCGTAAAGTATCTCAAATTTGGCAAAATTCACCTTGCTTCACGTTGTTCGCCAATCGCCATGCATTGTATTTCATGAATAACTTTGAACAAACAAAAATGTTCCCGCTGTGGTCAGGTAAACTTTTCAGCCTGCCCAGTGTGGCTTACACTCGGAATAGCATCACAATATCATAAAAATGACGATGTTTTAGGACAATCCGGATAATTGGCGTTTCAAAAGCATTAACGCAACATTTTTTAGACACCAGTGGAGCGATCAGCTTGGTATATAAATATCGTAAAGTATCTCAAATTCGGCAAAATTCACCTTCGTTCACGTTCGCCATGCATTCTATCGCTCCCTGGTGGCCGGAAGTGATTTTCGCATATATAATTTGCTTCACTTTTGACTATCCAGTCCAGTACTGGATCAGTACTGCGGACACAAAACCCACAGACGATTGTACATTTTACGGTTCTCACATAGTGGGTAGCTACGCATGCGCGGCTACCCACAAAAATTCAAACTGAAATATCTCATCAACAAAGCGTTGCAACGCAAAAGTTGAAAAGAACTTGTGTTACAGTTTTAAATACTCTTTCACATCATGTAATAAAAATTTTGGTGTCATGGACACTTTAAGCTTTTCATTGTACAAAAGAAATAGATTTCATTTTTTGTACTTCTGTACTGTAATAGATCACAGAAAACGTCACTGCGTGCGAAGAACAGAAAGTCACGACAATCGAGCCGTATTTTTTTCTCCTTCGCACGCCATGACGTTATAGGTGATCTATTACAGTACAGACACACGCAAAAATGAAATCTATTTGTTAAATAGCGCACGTTAATTTTACCGGTCTGTGGCAAATGTTTAATACATCCATTGTTCGTTTTGTACCTATTTTGTTCAACTCCAGCCACTGTAGTCCATATAGTTAACAGTCAATAATCTTTAAAAAGGTATCCACCGAATAGGATAGAAATTCAGACATAAAAACGACGTCTAAGATGAAAAAAGTAGTGTAATACACAACTTCATGTTGCCAACTGATGTCAGTGGCGCCACGAAGAATTACAAATTGCTGCTTCAATATCGACATTTTAAGCATTAAATAACGTACGTATTTCGCTTAAATCGATATGGGTGTAACTATGAAGATCTTTTCCCCCGATAAGCTTAATAAACCATGTATTAATTGTGGTAGAGTCGAAAAATATTGTTATAAATAGACACAAGTGTTACACGTTCACTTTGTCGTTCATGTTTCTTTGTTGATTTCAGAATTCGTAAAATTGACCAATCACAGCGAAGCACAAAAGTTCTAAACATTTGCCACAGACCAGATTTTAGAAATCATTGCGGCACTTTGAAAACCCTACATCTGCGAGTAAAAGTTGCGTAACCAACGGAGGTTGTGTCACAGAACAATGTTACGATACGGTAACGCAAGTTTACCTGAATATAATTTATACTACTTTCTAATTTTTCCACATTCACCTGCAGAAAAAACAAACAATAAACGTCAATGCATGATCACACAGTTGGTTTATGTAAGAAACCAAGCCATATACACGAAAGTTATATATTTTTTAGGAAAAAAAAATTTTAATGCAGTCAAGTCTACATAATACAGTACATCTATTCTCAAGCAGTTTTACAGGTAAAGCATATTGCCACAATCCGACATATACACTAAAAATACTTATGGTGGCGAGTTTTTGAACTTGAAGACTAAAGCCTGGTTTCAACTTTACATCAGTTTAGTATCAATGTTGATCTGCACGGACATACTCTGACCTTAAGATAGTTACGATTACACGGAAACCAGGCTGGCACATCTTCTGCAAGGCATACTAATCAACCCTGTGTACAAACCTTAGCAGATTCAAGAATGAGTTTAACTTTATCTTTCCCAAACTTGATACTATAAAGCTTTTCTAGTCTTGATGAGATCTCACTCAAACTCGTTACTTTTGGCTCTTTATATATAAACTGCTTTCGATTGTCTGAACCGAATTCCTAAAAAGAAGGGATATTTCGATGCCGAGCATGCGGAAACTAGTACTAGTATAATAAAATTTACCTAACAGGTACAGTCAGTAACGCTTTGCCCTCAAGGAATTTAGTCAAATACTACTATTAATATTATGAATTAAAGCTTTGAAAATCTAATTTATTGTGGATTACATTGAGATATCACTGCAAGGAGAATTCAGTCCAAGACCTTCAATCCAGTCCAAGACCTTCAATCCAGTCCTTACGAAAGTAGGAGCTATTTTTTAGGGGTCTGGGACTAGGAAAAATTACATGCTAATGACAATCTAGTATTGTCTCGTTGACCTACCTCACCAAAAAACGCCACCCGAAAATAAGAGCCAAGCAATCGTTTGCGAGATGCCATAGCTGCGACAACTTTGGAATACGCTTGAGACAAATTGTTGTAGGCCACTGATAATGCCTAACAAAAACGAGATTTATAATTTCATGCATGTGCCATGGTGCTATGGAAGATTGAAACACCTTTACTCAAAACAATGTCTATTCAGGTGAATCGCGCCTAACTAATAAGCAACTGCATGTCTGAGCATTAGATAGCTGATATATTTGATGGGCGTTGAAGTTAGCAGTCATGCCATTTTGGTTAACAAATGTACGTGATGCTTCCCAACATCATATAAGTTAAGCCCTGGACAAACTAGAAAACGTTTTTGCGGAAACAATATGTTTCATATGGCATGATCTTTCCCAGTTTGATGTTTTCCAGAATTTTAAGATTCATGCGAGCGAATGTTTCTCATTTGCATATGTTTTCTAGTTTTCCAAACACTTGCAAATATCGAAAAACGTGAAAAAATGTCTTTACAACAATGTTTCCTAGTTTTCCCAGGGCCTTAAATGGTAGTGAAAATAGCATTAAGCATAATTTCATTTCTTTCCAGTGTTTAAAGTTTTCTTCTGTATGTGACAGTTCTTTGAATGCCAACCCTCATATCAATTACTCTCATCCTTATCTGGCCTTAGTTCAAAATCACTATGGCATAACTATTCATTAAACGTACGTTAAAATCTCTTTCTTGTTCGTAAACAGGAATAACCAATTTATAAATTTCTCCAGTGACTTCGTAACGCTCTGCCTGCGCCAGAAGATCTGCACTTCTTTCCAAAAACTCCACAAGATTGCTCTGCAAAAAAGTTGAGTACTTCAGTGATGCATATACTAATGCATGTGAACAGGCTAATATATATCTCATCCTGATTTTGTACCAATAAAATTGGGCATAATGCCTGGAATATGCAACTATCTATGTATTTTGTTAATTTTATAGCCCTTTTTAGTACATCATTATGGTAAATTATAAAGTATAGCAGAGGCAAATAATAAATTAAGAATTAATTAGTCGTGTTATCTAAGCCTTCAATTTCATGCTATAAATTAAATTAATAAATATTATCCACAGTCCTGTCATAATGATCTCATTCAATTGCTACAATTGCTACATCAATGGTTTTCAGTGTCGATTGGCGTGGTTATTTGGAAATAAAAGAAGATATGGCTACAAGTGTTAACGTTTATACAGTAATTCACCGTAACAACTAAACTTCAGTCATGTTACTATCCAGCGAGAAAGATCACTGGCGAACTGCTCTTTTAACTACTTTCACTCATTTGGCGCCAACTACATGTATTTACACACTATATACAGCAGGCTATACAATGTTGAAGACACTGCAATTTTGTATTGCTCCTTACATAACACGGCAAAAACTTTCTCATTTAATAACATTGTATATCTTACAGTAGCATATCTCTGTTCATTCACTAATCCTTCATCGTTTTTCATCACATTTTCATCTGGCACAATGTTTGGAGAAACGTTACGAAATGCCTCACATCCTTGAGGATATGTTCCTTGACAAGAGATATACAATAGTGCAGTTAACTATTATATACAAAACTGAAAACAAGGAATGATGTATACTTGTACCAGTTAAACAGTTATAAGAAAAACACTTTATACTTATAAACTGCATTCTAATAACATTCAAAACACGAGTAAAGTTTTTTATATTGCATAAAACACGAATTCCTTGTGTTTTGATTTTTGAATATCTTAAAACACGATAAATGTGCACAATGTCTCAACGTTAATTAGCACTTTATCATATATAAAACCACTGCTAAGGTTCTGATTTCCTTTGTTCTTTCGTCATGAACAAGTAATAAATGTTCTAAGTAATATTTAAAACACTTTTATTTCCCATAAAGCACGCGGATTGCGAGTATTTCAAATGGCCTCAAAAACGATCCATTTTATACCCATCTTATCAGTTTGTTTACGAAAGATTTTCACTGTAGATGTTGCATAAGCCTGAGAAAAATGTTGCATAAGCCGAGGCAAACGTTTTGTGAAAATCCACGTGTGTGTGTGTTTTTAGATATAAAGACTCCTTCACGGCTATGTAGCGGACAGGGTGGATTAAGTAACACTGCATGGCCGTATAGTATAATTGGCGTACGTTCTTGTGGTGACCCAGTCCTTTACGAAGTTAAAAAAATAACAAAACTATACTTATTAACCACATGCAAGGCTGCATAGAGGTACTTATTTGCGTGTTCGTATTTAATACCTTTCCTCTTCAAATACTCTGCAACCAAGGCAGCGGCATGAATATGACAGTGAGCAGCCTAAGATAAAAAAACACTACACATTCAGCCTTCAAGTGATAAACAACATGAAATGATCACATCGTCAATATTACAAAAAGTGTCCAGTTTCCAATCACTAAACTTTGCTACTGTATGTTAAAGCACATCACAGCAGGAACACAATAGATAAGGAGACATGCAGTCAGTATTATATATATACATCCATGATGAACTCAGTCACTTAAACATTTTCAGTCACTTATATTAAACCCTAGGTAGCCCAGGAACGCGTTGTTTTGTTTTGTTTTGTTTTTATCACATCGATAAAAACAACACAAAACGCCGCGTTCCTGGTCTACCTATGATTAAACTGACAATTCTAAAAACCTCAAACCTCGGAATAATTTTCATGCTGTTCGTGTATGGCAGCCATGTTTTCCAACCAAGTCTTACGAAGCTCAGGTGTGCTTGAGTAAGACTTCGCTAAACTGTATTGAAGATCTACCAACATCTCAACGTTATCACCGTATTCCTAAAAGGTGGACACATGGCTCTTATTCATTTTCTTACACAAAAAAATTAAGTAACATATTTACAGCAACGTTCATTTACAGTAAAAACACAGTTAAGAAACCGTTTCAGACAGGCTTCATTTATTACAGATATATTAGTACTTATAAATTTGCATCCTTAATTATTTGTACATGTATCCTTCTACCATTCGTATACACAACAACGAAGCATTTTTTGCCACAAACATGGCATGCAATATATCTAGTTTGATTCAGATGAAGTACAGTGTTACACGAACATGATTACCTTCATTCGGGATGTAGCTTGAAGGACGGTGTGGACTTTCTTAATAAGGTCTTTTACTTCGTTACTTAAAGATGTGTACTATAGAAAAAATATCCTTAATATTACCCTTTCTGATGTATATATGGCGCGGAGATATAGATTTTATGTTCGAGTGGCAAGAACGATATCTCACGAGTGAGGGCAGCGAACGAGTGCATGTAGCAATCCGTGCGTGTAGCTCTCGCAGGACATCGTGTGAGATAAATTTAATATCAGTGTGATAAATTCAATATCACAACCTCGCCTCGAAAACCTGGGATTGGGCATGCGACACCACGTGGAGTTTTTTAATTTTTCAATTTGAGGTATAATATATGTATATACATACTACTCTACATAGTATATGTTATATAGCACATGGTATATTCTTATACCATGTGCTATATAATAATATAGTCGAATATATTCGTTTCGAGACAAGTTGCGACACAAGTTGCATAGTGTAACAGCGCCTAAAGCCTAGCATTTATTTTTTGAGACATATAAGTGGAAACCTATTTGAACAGAATCCCTTTCACAGGCACGCAGGTGTTGTCCGATATTGTCAAATGGCAACGGCCGTCAAAACAGGCTCAAGGTCCGTACAATGACTAAGTTTGACTGCTAACGTCCTCTTCAACTGAGTTTTCAATCACGTATTACTACAGACTTTAGTTTAATAATTGATATTAATTTATGACGAAATATTACGATTGATTGCGTATTTCAGTGGAAACCATTCTTTCAGATCGAAAACTGACATGTAAAGATATTTCAAAGTAAATGTTGTGCTATACTCTACGACCTACCACTAAAACTTTATCGCCATTGACATAGTTTCTCAAAGCAATTAACGATCTACTCATTGAAGTACCATCTTGGCCAGAGGCAATCAATTTCGAGACAGCAACTAAAACCTGGATAAAGAATTAGCATGTTTTAAAACTAATCTTTGTTTACTTTTCAGTGTTTAAAAAGCAAATTCAAAATTTACCTGTAAATGCACTCGAATGCATCCAGATCCACCACTGAACTCATAATTACTTCTCATCAACAAATACAGCAGCGAGTGGGCCTAAGAACATAGAAAAATAAGTTTTATCCTTCTGATATCATTCATAAGAAAAACAAAAAGCAGTGGGTAACGTGCATTATCACTTGACGGAAAAATGTGATACTGTGTAAGAAAAGTGGACTAACAGATATCAAAGTCAATCTAGATATGGCCTGGAGACTCGGCCAGCGTCTTTGTTCCATTTTTTTGTTCGTGTTTATGCAGACTTGTGCACGGTAAAGACAATGGATTTTTGGTATAATGAAGCAATTGTCCAATAGCGTTGCCTCGCTGAAGCATTCAACCGTACTACTGAAATATCAATAAGCAAAATTTAAAAAGATTTGTGCACGGTGAAGCCAGCTCAGCATAAAATGATAGCTCATTATAAACGCTTTGAAGTTCGCCGGGTTTCCAGACCATGTCTGGATTGACTATGCAGATATTTACCTGATGACGAACAGTTTCCAGTTTACTACTACAACATCTTAGAACCTGAAATACAATCGCATTACCATTGCTATCAACTTTATTTTATGAGGTATTTTAAGATTTTATATAACGCCATAGATTTCAGTGGGGGAGACAGTCATCAAAGTGAATTAATTGTTGGTAGTACGCGTCAACCTTGTGTGTTTTGTTAACAAAAACATACATTGTCATATCATTTCCTCACTCCAGTATAGTATAACAGCCACTGTCTCTCCCCTCTTGTCGAGCATTGTTTGGTTGTTCTAGCTGCCTTATTTTAAATGATATTTCCTAAACGATGTTTTACAATGATTGAAATGCACGTAGGTTACTCTGCATCTTGGGATTAGCGTTACCTCGTATATCAGACGACCACAATGCTCTCCAGCGCCCTTAAATAGAGCCGTCGGAAACTAACAATAGATATTAGAAATACATTGATTAATCCATATTCAAAAAATGCTGATGGAATAAAATGTTAAATACTAATGATGTTAAAACACAAAAACAATATGCAGCAGTACCTTGTGAATAAAAGATCTCAGACTTGCAAACACATGTTTTAGCATCATTTCAGATTGACCAACTTGAAGAAAAGTTAGCAAAACACCAAACACCTATACAAAAAATAGTGGTGAAGTCTTACTCAACCTTGATTGGTCGACATTTGCACCACCACATTAACTTTTACAGTAACTGCCTCTGAATCATATCCTGCTCTACAGAACATTAAGCGATTTAGTCGAATTTTAGCTCACTATCCAGTCTAATACATTGTTTTTACTATGCGTAAACGTACCTTGCTCATCAGGATGTTGTTTCCCTCCTCCTTTTCCAAGTGAAACTATACAAAAACATTATACCTTATCATGTGCAAAAAACATAATCCGAAAAAAGAAACCTTCTTGAAAACCCTATATATGGACCGATAAACAAGACGCAAATTTAAATGGTAATATTTCGATCCTATTACAGAATCATGATCGGACCAACTGATTTACAAATAGTTATTAATACCTATATATATTCAAAAAGGCTGAAAGCTGATATGTGAAATACTTATATTACAAACAGTTAAGGAAAAATCAAATATTTAAATTTGATATATAATACATGCAACGAATATGATAGGTTGTAGCTATGACTCAAAATAACAAGGTAAGAAAGGAGATGAAAACAGAAAAGCTTATCAGAAAAAGCTTTCTTGCTACCTTGTTATCGTTGAGTTATAGCCACAACCTATCATATTCGTTGCATTTGTGTATATATATATATATATATAAGTATTAGTAGCTATTTGTAAATCAGTTGTTCTGATGATTATTCTGTAAAAGGATCGAAATATAACCATTTAAATTGGCGTCTTGTTTATCACTCCATATCTTGGGTCTTCAAGATGGTTTCTTTTTTCGGATTATGTTTTTTTTTACTTTATTATCTTAATTTGTTGTCTGGTGTTGGCTTATCATGCACATTCACGAGATATAGCTAATACTGCAAAGAAAAGAAGAAAGAAGAATGTATGTTTACCCTAAAATGATAAGAAAATAATTCGACCAAATCTAAAAGCACCAGGCCAAGCTCGTTAGCGAAATTTCCTTCCAACAATACTCTGATTTGGGAGTCGACATATGATACTAGAACATAAAAAATACATTGATTTTAAAATAAACTTATGAACATATAGATTTGTTTTGACCTTCAAGCAGTCACTAATTATTTGAATAAACAAGGATAGTAGAATAGACTACGAAATTTCGACAGACAAGGAGATATGTGGAATTGATCAAACTTGATCGTCACTTTAGAATTTAATTTCTATATGGTCAATCGTTGCTCCTCCTATTTTCAGTTCAAAAAGAAAGCATGGTTAATTATTGTTCTGTGTTTTTCACGAGGGTGAGTAAGGCTTAGGTTAACAATGTCGAATCAATGTACATGACCATAAAGTATTTGTATGGTCTAGCTCATCTCAGACGCCGTTCACACGATGTCATCAGGGCTTGAAAACGGTTGAGGGTTGGAGTTAATATTACAATAGTATGAAAAAACCTTAACGCTAACCGAAGAGTTTGAAGTAACAGTATCGTGTGAACAGTTGCAAACTGTAATGATTTTGCACAGAGAGTTTGATACTGGCATCGTGTGAACCAGGCCTCAAATACGAAGCAAACACATCGACCAAACATTACCATTACCAAAATGTTCTTACCAGCTTGATTTTGACTTTTTAAAGAAGCCCGAGTTGGACGAATATTTTCATGATATTTTTGCTCAAAATAAGATTTGACTGCTTGCTTTGGAGGACTGAAACAAAATGAAACATATTAAGCAGTTTGTATAATTAGCTAAAACAGTCAACTATTTCATTGAGTGTCATAGTCGCTGACGTTACCTCAGAGTTTTAATACAGGCTTTCCCTCGATATTGCAAGTGCTTCAGGCTAAGTCTGAAAAATAAAAAAATCTTAGTAAAACATAAACATGAAACATTCGTGAAATATACATTCATACACTTGAAGTTCTTAGTATTATTTTATTACGTCCGGGCATACTACTCCATGATGTTTGATCGTGTTGTGGGATTGGATGAAGTCTGACTTCTTAGGACTGGATAAGCTTTGACATGCACGTCCTCGCATTGGACGAAGTTTCATTAGATTTCAAGATTAAATGAAGTCTAAACTACAACTGGATTAAATTTGATCCAGTGCTAACATTTATGAAGTCTATTTACTGAATAATGCTTGAACACATATCTCAATGCAGTAGTATCAAGTCGGACTAGGTGAAGAAACATCTATAGATAACGATATAGAATCAAGAGTTAAACCCATGAAATCGGTTTTAAGACTCTCGGAACCACTAACATGATTACTAAATGTTGATCTGTCATTCTCCCTAATTAATCAGCCATTTAGTTTATCCGCACAATTGGACGTGACTGATCAAAAATCATGACCACTTACTGAAGTAAATCAAAGAAGTCGATAACAGACGCAAATTTCGAATACATTTTGTCCTGTTGAGGTCGTAGAGTGCCATATGGGCTATTCCACGCATTTATCTTGGAATTTGAACTGGAGATCTGTTTGAACCAATCCAGAACGATAGCTGTAAAGAAGCAAATTGACGATTGTTTGATCGATCTTATGATGGCATAAATATCTTTTTATATTCTTTACAATAACAATGAAAGGAAAGATGTAATGAGTTTTACATATAAAAATGTGTGGATTAAAACTTTGTTGACAAGAATTCTGTGTTTTGCAACTGCAAATTTTTTTTTGACTCAATGTTTGTATTTCATCTGGGGGGGGGGGGGCTTACACTTGGAATACTGGTGTTTGCGGTTTCGACTGCTGGTTCAAAGAAGATCCCCGTAAGCAAGTGCTAAGCTACCCCTAGTTTTTTTAAGTTATAAAATTTTAGCTGTTCAACATATTTTGCAAGCGTAGCTCAGACGCGGAATGATTTCTCCACCCTTGATGGAGTTACATAAGAGCTGACAGAAAACAAACACTTCAGTCAACTGTCACTAAGAAGGTGAAATGACGAGAGCACGTGATCAAAGTCAGTGATGATGATTATTTTTCAAGTACAGCCAACCTTCAGTCACATCATCCAACATTCACGTTTCTCATACCAGGCTTAAGATGGGCGATAACAAAATTTCAGTGTGATGCTGCGTATAAAATAATACGGGTTGTACTTACGTTGTTCCAAATTCTTTAGAATATACAACATACAGAGAATTAAATCTTTTGTCTCCTCGTCATCAAAAGGCACTTGAGCATTAATTCTGCTTGCAGCTTCAGACAACGACGCAATTGTCGTAGTCCGTGAGGAAATACTGGGAGGGTAGGAGTCTGAGCCTGAAGCAGTTTCAGTGTTTTGATCACTTGCTGCAAGCATCGTTTGAGAAGAAGTCCAACTCTTGTCAGAATGATGACTGCCAGGAAATCTTCCAGCATGTTCCAAAGTAATGGACAAGAATGGAAGATACAGCGCAGCTATACGGGATTGTTTCTCCTAAAATATAACGATAACAGTTCAGCACACCATGAAGTATACCTGTAAGCTCGATAGTAGTGTCACAAGGGCAAACATGAGACAGCGAGGCAACCATTAGACAACTTGAAAAATACAGTATAAAAAACGACGATATTTGAAGCGCTTTTTCACGTAATTATATCACTATCCGCAACTGATATACATTCGCTCAGTTAGTTAAAGATACAATCGTTTTGTAGTGACTTTGTGTCATAGTGGGTTATAGTCAAGAAGGCAAGCTGAAGAGGTGGACTTACTACGTGTATACAGGGAGTGAAAAATTTCTATATACATGTACCTTGTCAGAATATCTGTCATCCAGCTCGTGTTTTATAAGTAAATCCCGAAATATACGAATGGCCATTTTACGAATAAGTCTTCCTCCTGCCAGCGCTTGGCTTACCTATAACACAAGTTAGATTAAAAGTTAAACAAAAAATATAATTGAGGGAGATGAAGAAGCGAAGGTATGATAATTCCATTGTGGTAGCTATGGTAGTAGTATTGTAGTAGTACACAGAAGAGTAAAGATGTATTAAGTGGACTACAGTACACACAGAAAACGTAAAGAGACAGAAAACTAAAGTAGCAGAACCAACAACAGTGGCTTACCTGACGCAGCAGCAGTCCACATAGGAAATGATTCTTGCAGTAACTATCAGTAAGCTCGAACTCGTACAACTCGCCAGTTACTCGACAATCCAGAGGCAAATTGAGCGGAATGTAATGCTCGTGTTGACAAATTATCTTGAGGAAATCAAATCTAAACTCCATCATCTACAACAAAAAGTATTTTTTTTAGGCCTCAGCAAAGTGTCTTCTCACTACATATTAGGTAAACATATCCTACAACAAGTTTACATGCACGAGTATACAGGAGTGATTCAAACATGTTCCTGGGTATGGGCGTACTTAATTATGTACAAACCTAAAGATTTGATAGACATTTACTAAACTACGACATGGTTTCGAAATCTGTGAATTCTTTTGTCGAGTTATAAAAAGATTTGATGATTGTTGGTGATTTTGCGCGATCTGCCACTTAAATTATCATTCAATATTACTCGCTTATGAAGTATTCAATTTGTAATCTACTTAACCCGAAACGTCCGTCTTAGTAACTAATGAATTGACGTCGCAGGAAATCTTTACCTGTGTATCAGCGTCTTTAAATTGTTCATTGTAGTAGGAAATCATTTGGAAAACAAAACCTCGATCTATGTACGTAAAACAACCCTAAAACAAGAATAAAGACTCAGAAATATGTTCAGATATTGCGACACATTACACAGGCTGAATAATGTAATTCCCAGTTGTCGTCTTCGAAGCCTCATCGATATTTCTTTACTTTACTACTAGTCTTAGTTTTGTTACTGTTCCTACCTTCACAAAATACGCCATGTGTATGTTGGCTTCCTAATAAACAGAATTAAGATTTAACACGGTAACTCAAAAGTGATAGATTGATGAAAGTACAGAACCATATACAGAGTTAATGGAGGGACAAAAAACAGTACTAATGCGAAAATACCTTAGCAACGTGGGCTTCCTCTTTCAGGCGTCGTAAAATCTGAGGCACGAAGAGTTGTAACAGATGCTCAAGACTTTCATAAAATTCTTTGCTATATCTTGTTTCACGGTTGCTCTGAAAAAAATCACAAATCATTTTAATATGGTAAATACATATTATCTCTATTCTCTTCCGCCAGCTAGTTGGAGGAGAGAAAACGTCGTGCACTACAAACAGCTGCACGGGAGACTAGGTAAATATCGCTCTAAGTAGAATACAGTAAGGTGTACTCCACAATATAGTACGGCTAAAGACTGACCTGCAGTTTGCCTTTCTGAATCAAATGACCTCCCATGCTTTTCAAAATGACTTCAAAAAACCACCACGCATGCTAAATGTAGAGATACAGTACATTACTACACATAAACATGCAGCGTAGATAATCGAAATGCTCATTAAGTTGCATTATTTCATTCAGAAATTTGTTTCAATTAAAGGTTCGCTGTAAAAAGTGACATATTTGTTATAATATAACAAAGTAAAAACATAATCCGAAAAAAGAAAACATCTTGAAAACCCGAGATTAATAAACAAGCTCAAGACGCAATTTTAAATGGTCAGAATTAATTCTAGCTAGTTCACATTTCCATTTCTGTCAGTTGGTCTGATGATGATTTTGTAATAGGATTGTTATAATATAGTGAAGTTTTATGAAGCTACAGGAAAAGAAAGTATATAAAGTAAATTTATACTCAATACGAGGGCCAAATGTTTAATTTCTTTCCTAATTTCTCCCCTCTTTCTTTCTTGAGTACATAAAAGCTAAGTATTAACTCAGCCTATGGTCCCCAACAGAGTCAACAGTGACCTCATGAAAGCAACACAAAGGTTTTAGTTAGTTTATTCCATCATGTCGGTGAAGAATCGCATAAAAAAGAACGCGAGTGTCAATTCACTGAAACGGAGCCCCGTTTCCTACTTTCTTCATCTCGTTGCGAGTTTTACGACTACACGGTACACACCTTTAGGAAACTTGAAGTTGTTGCAGGATCCGCCCCAGGTTTTAAAAACTCCATTAACCCTTTAGTCAATTCCTCGTAAACAGTTTTATCAAAACCTGATAACCGATCTGTCACGAATGAATACTGGAAAAAATTCAACACGTCAACCAATTACTATTTTAAATATTTTAACGATATTACTATTACTATTTTAAGTATATTAACCATGACGACGAGAGTCATTTTGACTCATTCACGCCCTTCTTTGACGAATGCTAAAGTTACAAAGTGGAAGCAGAACAAAAACAAAATGGTACCGACTATTCACACATTTTTGGGCAAAACATTTAAAAGATTTAAAATTGAAAAAAAACATGTAAAAAATTGTGTTTAAAGAGAAAACTGATGTTGTTATTTTAAGAGTTCTAACTCTTAAATAATGTAGTAATAATAGATGGTTTATAAAACCTCTCTGCACTGCATTTCTGCTTACTTCATGTGACTGCACCAAGTATTGTAATAGCGGAGAGTTGAAGTAATTCTCACTCTAGCGAATAAAAAAGACTTCATATCTCACCTTAACATAAGAATGCAACACATCACTGCGGTTGACATCGTGCAGCTGTGATACAAACCTCACTAACACTCTGCAAGGAAAAACAATTCAATTTAAGTTTTGAAATGTTCTGTCTAAGGTCTCGGTGAGAAACCTGAAATAAGTATTTGTCGATCCAGCAACATAATATTTCGAAATAAATATTAAGGGATCTACTTCCACATTTTTTCTCTCGAAATGAAGAAGTCAAGTCCGTTTGGGGAAGAATAAACATTTGAAAATGCACCACATTTCATTCCTGGGATTGTAGTTTAATAAAGTTTTTTTCATCTTTTTAATAAAAGATAAATGAAACGATGGATTAAAACAGAAAGATAGATTACTTCAAAAAGAACAATGCTATTAAAAGAGATCAAGTAAAATAGAGCAATCCAATAGACCTTTCCGGTAATTACGTCACAGCTGAGAGAATTAGGGATTTCGACTATTAAACATGGAAATAAGCTTAAACACGAAAACGAGGCTGAGGTTCACGGCCCCTAAGCCTCGGTTTCGTGTTTAAGCTTATTTTCAGATTTATTGGTCAATACCCAGAATTCTTTTTGTGCATGTATTGACGAAGGATGTCCTCTGACCATAGCCTGTGAGAAACAAACTCAAAATCCACTCTATTTAAGGTGGTCCTAAGTTGAAAACAGTGTTAGCTGTGACGTACAATTACCGGAAAGGTCTATTGGGTAAAAATCGTAAAATCATGCTTTTACCCTGACTGAAAAAAACTGGATTTCTTGGGTTTTTATATACTTTTTTTGTTTAAAACCACGCAGATGTTATGAAGGGCAGTACATGTAACGAGCAGCGATTTTTTTACTTTTCTGAAATTGGCAAATATTCTAAATATTTGGTCCTGGACAACATTGACATTAAATTAAGTTTTGTGAAAATTAAGGATGAATGTTAGTTTACCTTACAGAATTAAATATTTAAATATGAACGTTAGTTTACCTTACAGTATTCTTGGTTACTTCACTAAGTTTTGTCAAAATGAGAACATGAAGTAGTTGATTTAATATCGTTGGAAGATATTCAATAATTACACTATTATCTGCAGCAAACAAAAGCTAAAAGAACATACAAAATATTGGACTCAGAAAAAGACACAGTTTCATGTATATTTAATCCAGAAGTGCAAATACACTTAGTCCTATGACTGTGAAAACAATCAGTGTCTAGCATAAAGAGAATAAATTGTCAGACTGGCTATGCTGCTGTAGGTGCATACTCAGCACTGCAAATCTCGCACACACATACGTATTTGAATTCGAATACGTAATTGAATTTTATTTGACATCGTTTAAGATCATTTCATTAATATTTTGCCAGTTCAAACAGCATTATTTTTGCTTCATGTTTTGTTCTAGAGACAAAGATGTTGCTCAGAATAACTAATAATGGTTAAACTTACCTTTAACTGATTTGATGTTTCACGTTCACTGGCAGCAGTTCCATCAGATTCTTGCAGATGGCGAAAGAAACCGTCTACGTGCGCATCCTAGGAAGGACACAGGACAAATAACAGCTTTAAGGATATTTTGAACACGTTGGGAGCGCAGAGAGGGGACTTATTTTCCCTGACTTTAAAATGACCCTATGAAGAGACTTAATTCAGTGCACAATCTAGCGATTACCATGTATTTGGTAGTAAACCAATACCTTTATATGAACAGTGGATACAACTTTGGTAGAGACCTTGAAAAGCGGCTTACCACCATCAAGCCATCTTACATCTGGTCCAACACTCTAAATAAAATCAAGAATTGATGTAACCAATAAAATAAAGGGAAAATACACAATCAAGTTTACATGTTTGGGGAAAAAATAGGCTTAAAGTGGTGTATATCAATTAGTACAGAATATATGTACAATAGTCTGAGTAAAGACGAGTAAAGACGATCTTCAGTATTGAATTACGTCTTGCTAACTTAATTATCAGCCTAGCCCTACTCGTCCTAATTTGTTGGTAAATCAATCAAAGCCCACGGCGGCAAAATGTTACAATAGTTAATACTCGACTAATGGATTAAAACGACCTCTATAGTGATTACGAGTTGTAAATGCAGGTTAGATTTGAATGAGCGATTGAAACGCTACCTTGCCCGATGCATTTAAACGACTTTCCAAATATCCATCAGGGGCTGATGTTGCGACAGGAATACCCAACTCCGAATACACAACCCTAGACAGAAATGTTAACTATATTAACTAAAACAGTAAGTAGGTGGCAAAACTAGTAAAATCCAGTACAATCAACTTTAAACAATAATAATCTTGCACTAAAAGCAAGTGGACTACTGTACACCACCCCCTTTTACAAGGCAGTTTAAGGATATAAAAATTGATCATGTTGTGCAAATACTATTGCATAGCATACCTGCCATCCTTGAGAAGAGGCAGCCAAGCGTAGCCAACTAAATAGGGAGTAACAAACGTCAGTAAAAACCTGGGTGTGCGACCCCTGGACATGCAACCTTAATTTCATCACGTGACATTTTACAGCGTTCATTGGAAGCGACTTTCTGTAAGAGCCTAAGGGTCACATTGTATATAACTGCCGCTAGACAACCTTTACTCGGCAATCCAGCTTGACCAAACACCCATCCGGGTATACCATTTTTTATGACCAGATTCTAAAGCTCCTTTGAGCCGAAATTATTCATTTTTGGACTATACCTGAATTTGTCAACGTGGGATATAATGGGGGGAGGAAGAAGGGCAAGTTGTCTGGGGCATCCCTGTGGAATTTTGGAAACAAGAACCTTCGTGATGCGATTTCTTGCAACTTGGGCATCAAGTTATTAAGTACAATTTTGATAACCTCGCAGAACTCATAACATTCTCTACCTTCTGTTTCCACACTTGGCTTTCCTCTGACTGACACTTGTGAGCCACTTGCTGCTTTCTTCTGTTCACAGCTCACGTGATAAAATTTAAAAAATAGATGATGCTTCTCGTGAAGATGAACTGGTAAAGAAATTTTGATCTACAGGGAAAAAGTAAACTAGTCAATAAGAATCAGGTAGCAACAGAAATAATTGCCACCAAGCCAAAATAATTTTTTCACGTATAATTTAATTATCAATTTAATTATTTGGTGCGTATAATTTATTTTTTGAAAAACTAAATTCTAACACGTTATATTGAATATCCTTCTAACAGAGCGTAAGGGGGTCCAGGAGTTAAACAATGCATACTGTACATAAATTAACAGGTATTTATTTATTAATTTCTTAATTACATATACTATACAACATCGTTTACAGCACGGGGAATCTTGTATGCATATGAAATGTTAATAATTTTATTATAGTTTTGCGAAAACACCACATATATTTACTTCATACAAAATTGAAGTGTTTCCACTAAATTTGTGACATACAAACTTACAAGGGATAGTAATTATTTGTAATTTTACAATTATTGCACACTGCTGATGCAAACCTCGTCGTAGAATGTAGGGTTTGTACAATGATGAAGAACTGTGGTGTTTGTAGTCGTCGTGAAGGAAGGAACGACACACCCACTTCGGTTATATATACGCTACAAAAAATAAATACAATACTGCAGAATAATTGCGTGGGTTTCTAGAATCAAGGAGTACCGAATGATGCAGTGTAAGTATCTTTCAAGAAAACCGTAGCCGAAAACAATGCATAAAGTTTTGTGGTTGAAATAACATTCGCATTCCTGCCTAACTCCCACCTAGCTCCTACCATTCCTCTTAGTTAAAACGTTGCCTCCACAATGCGGTAAATGTCTTAAGGCCTCTTAACACTCGTGATTTTTGCTGCTATTTTCCACTTCTGATTGATGGAAAAGAATGGATTAGAAATGAATGTCGCAGAAGAATTTACAGCAAAAATCACTCGTACAAACAGGCCTTAAGGAAATGTGTAATGCATATTCAATAGTTCTAGACCGCATGCAGGTCACATGCTCTCTAGGTCAGATCAAAATGTTTGTTTTAATACCTTCAATGGTGAAGAAGCAAGAGTGTCGTTTTCTTTGAACTCGACAGTAATCGCAATATTTCTAGCCTGGAAATTAATACAAAATATGTTCAACAATTAATGCCACACCGTATATAGAGCAACTGCCATACTTGAATTGCCATACTTTTTCTTATTTCTCAACATGATGAGAAACAAATTCACATCTCACATATCTATAGCTAGTTCACGTCATAGATAAACCAAGGAAATGCTTTAAGAAAAAGCAGTTCGAAATGTACAATTGTGCAAATAAATGACATTCTATCAATAAATTTTGTTCTCCAAGCGATACAAGATAATTACCTTGGAATAAACTTTCTGGTTATTAAAATTTAACATGAGTGGATAGACATAGAAGTTGTTGGTGTAGACCATGTGAGGATGAACAGCTTCCGGAATAGTCGGAACAAATTCCTGGACTTCAAGTGTTGGTTGAATCTTGGATTTGTCGTTAAATGGCCGCACTGGTAATAATGATGTCGTCATAGAATCTACGATCAAGACAAATAGTAAGACGATATAATATAATAGTAATTGCATAATATTCTCTAATTCAACAGGCAATATCAGACACAATCGCACATTTCCGAGTGGGTATTAATTCCTTTCATTATATATATTAACCCATGCACGAGATACTGGCACGTACAGTGTGAGTTGTCTATGATTATACCTAGTATTCTGCTATTTGTTGACTACGATGAAAGAGAGATTCGCAGGCCAACAGTTTAGCAGCTACAAATATCAACATCTTGGGAAATAACCACTACTTGCTGCCCAGTACACTAAGTAATTTGATTGTGTCACTGTCAGCAAAATCGTACCTCCAATTCGGCTAACGACCTGTCAACCAAAGAAGCGTTAAGAACAGAGCCTGGGAAGGATTAACCACTTACTAGAAAGATCTTTTGGCAGTGATGTTACATTGATCTTGATAGTGGCGGGAATAATTTGTTGCTTGAATTTTTCTTTGCTAAAAATGAAATACAGTACACACAATTAATATATAGACGGAAGCGCTGAGAAAATTTTAATTACTGGAAGAGGACTTATTTCGCAAATGTTTACAAAATTCCGGAAAAATTCTTAGAAAGCTTAGTTTCTAACTAACCCAGCCATATCTTCCAACAGTTTTAGCAATTCATCATCACTCAACTTGCCACTATCCTGCAAAAAAATATCATAATCTTAAGTTTCCAGAATAAATTCAGACAGGCACTTGCTTGTTAAGTACCCCTCGGGTCATTTATTAATGTATAGTGTCAGTAAATGTCAAAGGTTAATTGCATGACTTCATCATAGAGCATTGCACTATCCGAAATTGACACTTCCGGATGTCATTTTAATTATTGGGTTTTTTTATTATTGCATGAATCAGACCTGCTTGTAAACTGGTGACCATTCCTTTTCACTATCCAAATCACCTTGGTTGTTTTTGAAAAGTGGCCTAGAAAACAAATACGATGCAGCATTTTCAAGGCATAATTAGAGACAAAGTTTTACATCCTGTACTTTTTGAATTCAACACTGAAAAATTGGAATGACGAGCCTACACATGCTGCAAAGTTGGCACAAAGCAAGCAAAGGTTTATATAGAATTAGAACCTATACACATATGTATTTCTCTTTCTCCATATTATCCTTTAACCCAATACTCTTCAATAACTTTACGCCATACTCTTCATATGCCACAAGTTTAAATTAAAAAATGTGTAAAATATCTGGTGAATGATAAATTCACAGTTCTCACATTTGTTACATTTCTCACCTGGTGGCCAACGCAAACGGCATACGATATTTCCACAGAGTCTTACAAGCTATTTCAGCACTGCGATAAGCTTTGGCAGCTCCCTTTTTCAAAGCATCAGCGGATTTCATGTATGGTTCTGTGCAACTAGTAATCCCACCTTGAAGAACTTTCTCAATTCTCAGAACAAGATAAACGTCAGGATGTGGAAATGTCACAGAAAATACCGCTTTCTTTGGAAAACTGAAATGATGTTCATGTTCGCTAACGCCATTAGATATGTTCTCAGGTGTAGGGATCATCTCTGAAACCGATAGTTCATTTACATCACAATGAAAATCTTCAGAAATTTTCTTGTTTTCTTTCACATCAAATAGAGAAAGAGTGATATAAAATGGTTCGATGTTTATAGAAGACACGCTATCCAAATTCCGCGACAAACGAAATTTCAGATCATGACATTGCACCAGAAATCTTCTACCAAATCTTTCGTACGGTATTTTGACTTCCTTTATTTCTTCGCCAGCCCCATTGGCATTCGAGGACAAAGAACTTAGAGAAAATATTTTATTTCTTCCTTCTTGACGACGTTTCGCATTTACCTGATCAGTTTCCCGCGCAAACTCCATCAACTCTGGATGTTTACTTTGCTTCAAGCTTTCACGAAAATTTGTACTTTTCAACACTCTGTTCTTGCCACTAAACCATCCCCCAGAAGAGGAAGATTTAGATTTACCAGTCGTCATATCTACACCAGTCACTTTACATAACACACTCAACCAAGATTCCATTTCTGATTGCGTGTCCGCAACAAGACTGTACATTTTGTCCTGAATTCGTATTTCAAAACCGTGCATTTTGCCACGAACCCCCTATTTAAAAAAAAAGTTGAAATTTTGATTGTTTTCATTTAATGCAGGTAAATAGTAAGAGTAAGTTGCAACAAGCTTGGTTTTTAAAATAAATAGGCAATATTGATCTTAAAATTACTATAATAGTGAAGAAGTAGAAGAACTTTGAAACGGCCGGTTTTAAGCGCGGCTATTAAAATCAGTTGAAGTCAGTGTTTCATCCCTTATGTGTTGCCTCAGTATCACAGATTGAATGATAAATACGTATTATAGCTGGGCATTTCAGCTTGTGTCTATTATTCACACAAATTTCGTAATAAGCAAATCCTTGATAACTTAATAAACCAACGGTGTATAAATCTTTCACGTACCCTCGTGATTTCTGTGCATGCATCCAAATATATTGATCCTTTGGCAGTGGAATTCGGGTTATCATCCTGTTGGCGAAATACAGCATACACAAGCGTGATAGTTTAGACATATTCATTCAGGGCCGCCCACAGACTTTCAGGCCTCTTGTTTGCGTGTTGTAGTGGTATGTATAGAGGGCAGAGACATGGTTCTTGGAAAACCTAAAGTCCGGAAATAGCACAATCCGGAATCTAGTGAGAGTTTGAAATGATAAATATTATATCTAGGTTTCTTTATTTTCCTGAAAAATCGTCTCTTTCTCCCTCTGCAGAGTGCCTCGTCTTCAACTACATAAAAAGCTTCTAGCTATGCATAAGAAATTGAAATATACCTTTCTGTATTCTAAGACGTATGAACCATCATTAGAAATCTCTTTTAAAGAAAACCAGCGCCTTTTGAAAGTCTAAAAACAAACGGCTAATCTTATCGTACGGCTAATCTTATCAACAAAATAACGTGCATGGGCTAGCTCAAATAACGTTTTTCGTTCGGGCAATCATAATAATCAGTCAATTTCTCTAGTGACCGGTCATGTTCCAACATAGTCTTTTTGACGCACATTCAACGCCATTAACTCTGTTACTGATACCGTACGTTATATTCAACCAGTAAAAGAATTAATAACTATAATTGGAATGAAAGATTTCATAGTATGAAAATCAAGCACAAAATGCGACAGTCACCTTTACTATGCAGCGTCAATCAAACTTAAACCAGTCAAAAAATTTGGCCGGTCACAAACCGGCGACCAGCGGTTATCTTGGGCCCTGTAATAACAACCGACATGCAAGTACACGCAGTTTGAAGTTTTTGTCACAATTCCTTGTTGGGTAATGTTGGTGAAACTTTTCTTACAATTACAATCATGCACAATGTCCAAACCCTAGACCTTGGATGCATGGCTTTATTTTACAAGAAAAGAAATCTACAATCACGGAGTAAAATATGTGCAGCAGAAAAAATACCCATTATTTGCCCAGCATTCTTAGGTACATGTAAGTGATATTTAATTGGTAGAATCACTGCAAATACTGTCATTTCATTGGCTATTCTACTCGCTATCTATTCATCGACATAAATAGCGAGTAGCAAACAACCATTTCCCTGGTATTTCTTTTAGAGACAGCTTAAAAAGCTACAAAACAACAAGATGACTCTATCTCTCTCTCGATTTCTACGAGATAATAGTAGATTCAGGCGCGCCCTTGTATCAATTACTAATGACTCCATAGAAATTTCAAGTTCGTAATCTAGTTAGTATGATTGATCACATATTGAATTGTAACCTTGCCAATGGGACCGCCATCATTTTCACTATGAAATGGAGCTTTGTTCAAGTAACCATTTTTCGTCAAACCAACTTCCTTACGAGGTGACATGTATAATTCCTGCAATTGGAAAATACAATTAAGAAACACAATACTTTGCAAAATTAACAAAAATCAACATCTATCTTTAGGCCAAAAAAAAATAAATATGTGTGTTTCCGGTTTCCTGACCCCACCTAGCTTCTGATATTTGAAACGTCTGACCCTAAATTTTTTTTAAATAGATTTACCAAATTTAGATAGAAATCAAGCGATTCTGCTAAAGAAAAGATTCGAAAAACTATTTAGTCGAATTTGCTTGTCGAAACTCCGCCCAATGAACTCTAACTCTGAACTCAGTATTTTTAGAGTTACTGGGCACCAGTATGACAGTTTGTAAATAAATGTTCTTTTAAAGCTCTATTAAAACATGTTGAAATTTGCATTTGAGCGAAGTTGTGTGCAGCTTTAATATGCTGTATATTGGTTATCAATATCAAGCCATAAAAAAAGTTAAAAAAGAAAAGGAATGCCGACCTATACCCTACCTCAGCTTTTTACAGGACGAAATAGGAAACACGATTATTTTTTTTTTGGCCTTAGCGTAATTGTAATGGTCTTTACTAAATGCACTCGACTTTGAAGAGATGAGAAAAAAGTGGTTCCTTTCTCGTTATTTTGGCGTAAAAAAACAATCCAGCTAAATGCTCGAGTTCGGCTGTTTGAGCATAACGAGAACAACAGAGGACACTTGAGATTCGAAGTAATGACCCATTCTTTTACAAAACCTGTGTTAAGGTCTAATTTCGGTCTTTGCAGAAACCAACTCGCAGCAAGCTTGCGAGTAATTTCATCCAATCACAACGCTAGAAAATGTATTTTAATTAGATGCAAGCACTCGCCCAAGCTGCGAGGAGCTTCCTGCGAGCAGTGGAAATCTGACTTTAGATTGTCGTGTCTACAACAGTGAACTGATTATTGTGTATTTATTAGCCAAAAATAAATGTCTGATGTGGCAAAAATTAATAATGATTCTTAACCATAACAACAATGATCCGAAGATTAATCTACCAGCTTTACACTTAAAGAACAACCTGATGTAAATAACAACTGATGTAGTGTAACAGGTGTGGCCCCTCTAGTTCGAAAGATTCAGTGTTATAGTCCTATAAAGATTCCTATTCTAAAGACTATATAAAGTCTAAAGATTATTTTCACACGTATAATGAGAAAACAGTTCAGCCTAACCATTCGTAACTTCAGCCTGCACTGTATCTTAACATGCATTTGCTATAATATAAGTTATGCATACAGTAACGTTTGCGCCTTCTTCTGAGTCCAGATCCATTTCAAATTTTTGTTCCGAAAGTTTGGTGATGTCAACATCGCTAAAAACACAAACATTATTTAGCATATAACCGATCGAGATCACGTAAGACATGTTCACACTGTTTGAAACATTTACTTTACATGAATTGTCATATTTAATGCAACAATTAAACACAACACATATTTAGGGTTGGGCGATACTTAAAAAATTAACTCACGATTATTGTCATGGAAAATATCGCGATAATCGATAATATCGCGATTAATGAAATAGAAATGACAATTGTTTTCAAGTGCAATTAATATCAAAGCATGTATAAACTTGTATATAATTAAAAAGCAACTACTACAAAAAGCAATTGCAATTTGCCTTGTTAATACACTTTTTGACAGTATATTTGTTGCTGGAATGCAAAGATGCTTTCTACTTTTTTAGGATTCTGCAAGTTATATGCATATTTCCAAGCAATATTACGATATTCATCGAACATGACAATAATTTCGATAAATCGTCACTCAAGTTTTTAGCTTCGATACGATAATCGATTGGAAATATCACGATGAATCAAAATATCGAAATATCGCCCAACCCTACACATATTATTGTGGTGTTACTAAATGCACATACATGCATACATCGCCTTTGCGCCATGCACGCATGCACCATGAATTGAGTAAATAGCAACCTTGAGCATAATTATATAGATAATTGAATGCTTAATCTAGTACGGCAACGTGACAAAAACAAATTTACACATGGGAAAAACTGGTGTTACTAAGAACTTTAACTGATCAGGCAAACTGTGCGACAGGAACGTTTGATATCATGCACTCATACATTCAAATTAGCAGAAATTCAAAGTCCCTCGAAAGATTTAGAGTACGCTTTCACTGTGTTTACAATGACAACATGAAGATTATCACATTTTGTATACAACGTGAACAGATCAAGCTGCCTGCATCGGACAACTACTATTTTGAATTTTTTGGGTCTTTCGATCTTTCAAAATCATTATGTACCCCTTATAACGATTAAGGGGGAATGATTAATTATAATTAACAATTAAACTACTGTACTTACTTGTATAATTGGTGGTAGCTTGCACTATATTGGGAATATTTATTCTCGATTGTCTGCCAATTTGATGTGTAGGTTTTTATACACTAAAATGAAAACAAGATAAAATGGTTAAATTCATCAAAACATATGTAGTATTGGTCTTTCTTGTTGAAACATGGAAATGTGGAATACTACGCCAAAAAAAATTTAAATCATTTGTTGAAAACCAAGATGCGAGGTATAACGTACTTAGTTTGCAAATGCTATTTTAAACAAAAAGCCAGAAATATAAGGAAATTATCGAGAATAGGCAAATAAAAATTTGAGAGACCTAAAACAGTTGTTAACCAGGTTGACGCTTGAGGACAGTTGGCCAGCGCGTTAAAATGTTTCAGTCGATATATGGTACATATTCACTTTGCAAAACATACTCTTTAGGCACTCTTTAATCACCATTGTCCTTCAGAATAGCAATATTAATACAACCTTGGACCAAATAATTTCTTTGTCTTTTGCGAACTGTTATGTTTACTGTAAATGTGGCACACACCACGCACTTGCACAGGATTTGGTACGAGATTAAATTACGAATATCATGCATGCCTTGACTGCTTTCCACGTCTTTCAAACATTCAGTTTACTTGCTGAATATTTATCTTCACAATACGATGTCAAATTTAAATTCTTGTAAAATATCATTTTGAGAGTCCTTAAATTCTTTTTTGATACGCGCCCCAGCCTGGAACCGTCAGGTTTTGACCCGATTTGAAGAACTGGTGCTCGCCCTCAACAATCTTTCCCTTGATGACGAGCATTACGTGTGCAGCAAGGCAGCTATTTTTCCGTTGGTTTCACACACAAAAACTTGTCCATGTCTTCTACTTATTTACTGGACTCATCTGCGAAGACAATTTGTTCCAAAAGACCATCTCTTTATCTTTCATTTCCCTAGCCTGTTCAAGTAATTTTTTTCTTGTTTTCGTCGCTTTTGTAAGGTTTCTCAGAGGCCTGTCACGAATTAAAATAATTTCACTCCAACTTTGTGTCCACTGCCCGCCAATCATCCTTGACCAACTTTTGACGACGCCTGTTATCCTTCGGGGTTGTCATCGGTGGACTTCCAGAACGTTTCACTGCTTGGACAAAATTTCTTACGACGGTCGCAATAGTGCCTTTTGGACGTTTCGTTTCTTACACTATCTTCGAGAATAAGCTTGTCCTTTTGCCATTCCTACGATAAAAGCCCTCCACTCATGCTTTGGATACCTCTGTTACATGATGCAGTCACCACAAGAACTGATATATAGCTAAAACAATTTCATAGACCTAATACCTGCGAGGAAGGCTTTTGAACTACATCTAACATCTGAGGAGCTACGAGCTTTTCTAAGACTCCAGACTGCACAGCGAGTAATGATATGGGCGGACGCGGTCTAAAATATCTTGATGCAATTGTATTAATGTCCGCCAGTGGATAGAGAAGTGTTCTGCAGCTAACGCGATAAACGAATAACGTGGCTTTTAGAAAGGCTCGTGTACATTGTACAGCACCATGTAGAATTACCACCATGTAGAATTACTGGTGTCAGGACTTTGAGCTTCAGTCCTTAATCTATGTATTTAGCCTCTCTTTCTGCAAATCTCTAACCTGTGGTGCGTTCACCTATGTGGTTGGAGGAAGCGCCATTAATGTGGGGCGACGTAGAGACGCGTGTTTTTCAAAGTACCGGGTACAAGTTCTATTTAACATGTGGACCTCTGTTCACAAATTCTATTTAACAATAGCTTGGTTTGAGAGGCAAACTCCCCCTGTTGAATATTCGAGTAAAAGATAAAAGCACGTTTTGTGCACCAAATAACATTTTTACAATACTGTCACAACAAGCAACAGGGGGTGTTATTGCCCCACAAATGATATCACAACTGGGGCAATAAATTCCCCCCTGTTCTATGCTCTCATGGTATTGTCGAAACATTTGGTACACAAGACATGCTTTTATTTTTTTGCCTGCATTGCTTATATATTTCACAGGGGGGTAATGCCTCTCAAAGCAATCTCTTAAAAAAAAAGCCCTGCTTGTTTAATATCTCAAGTGAACTTGCAGTATATCATGCCTGAATTCGGCGCAAGCAAATGTTCACGCATGCGCTGTAGCTGTCATGATCGCTGATAATATGCGATGTTCATTGTGCTAGTTGCCATTTTGAAAAATTGGCACCCGTGGAGTACATCGGGAATAGCAGATTTATCCATTTTGTTTCAGCTAAACCGCTTTGTTTTTTACAGTGAATGACAGACAAATCGCGATATTATAAAGCCAGCCTTTGTCGGTAATTCATGCGTGATCAAATGTTCGATGTGTCTTGGAGAATTGGTAACATGGTTTGTTTTTGTAATGAGCTGCTGGAGGCCAAAATACTAATCAGATATTTTGGCTACTGCATATCAATATTTGTGTCTCCAGTAAAAATCAGCACGCTATCCCAAAGATTAAGCTTCTGGATTTTCCTGATCCATCTAGTAACATTTAGATAGTGAGATAGTGAGAAAAAAAGCCTTGCTGTGTTTATCTTTCCAGGAACCTCAAGCCTGAGGTGCTCCAGTTCCAGAAAAAAAATCGATATCAGATCATCGTTTTATTTTCTCTCAAATAAGCATAGTGACGTCCATGCATTTAGTCATGTTTTGGTAACAGTAATAAGTCAGAAAGATAACTGTTGACAGCCAATAGGAATTCACTAAATCTCGACACTATTGACTTAGTATATAAGTGTCTTTGAAGCGTGTTAATAAAGCTTGTTATCAACGATATTAGACTTTAAGATCAACATATTGCAGGGATAGTGATTAAATGTAAACCCTAACGTTTGTAAGACAGAATGTGTGTAGTATTTATATGCCATTATTTCCTTATGCAATAGTTTGAGGTAAAAAGAGTGTTTTATGAGCTGTTTTTTAGCCGCATTTAGACAAAAAGGCAAACGAGGTGAAACGAGCAAGGCGCAGTTATAATCCGTGGCCTAAGAAGCCTGGCAATTTAGTCGCGCTATAATATTAAGACTGAAATCGTGAAAAGTTTGCTCTTGCAAATACGTAATTGTCGTAAACGAGTGATCTAGATAGCTTTGAAGGACAACAGAAAAGCAGGCAACTTTTAAATCTATAACACGGATAAATAATGTAGGAATCTTTCCGGAAACTTGATAGCAACAAATACTTACTTCTTTCACAAATAATCTTTGAGCTTCAGATTTGGCATTACTTGGCACACTGTTATACTCTGTTCGAATATCGAGCGGAATGTTCACAATCTAGAAAAGGATAATCATGAAGTACAGTATATAAACGTATTTGAAAGTAATGAGTCAGGGTCAGCTGCCATCGGATGTATGTTGTTAACCACAGAAAAGACTCGGACCGCATGCAAATGTCAAGTCAAATTTAACAATTCCCAAAACAGAACTAAAAGGCAATCAACAGATTCCTAAAAACTGGTAATGACGCTATAGCGCGTACTGCTCTTACTTTCACAATGCTCTCTAACTTGCAATCTACATCTAAAGGTATTTTAAGTTTGTTAAATACTGCAAGATTTCTGCTCCTTCGATCTACTATTGCGCCAAAAGACATTTCAAGTTCAATATCGCATGTTGATGTGTCTTTGATTAGTATACTGTATTCCGATAAAAGCAAAGCATCTCTTGGTTCACCGTAAAACCAAAACCAGGATGGTAAAACTATCACCCATCTCAATCATTATCGCTACTCTCCATCAAACAATTGTGGACAGGTATGATGCAGCTCATTCATCGCCAGGTACACATTTTTATAAAAACAAAAACGTATAGGAAGCATCCAGGTTTAAAATGGCAACTATCACATGACCAATATGACGCTAGCTCTCAGAGTTATCGCCTTCTATGTAGCTTAAATGACGTCGTGGTTTCTATAGCTCTTTCACTTCTCGCTCATTTTCCAACAGAAATGTCATTTTTCAATGTCAACCCCAATGGAACTAAACGCATGGTAATAGGTGTACGTGCCATAAACAAATTAGAAATAAAAGAACAAGTAGCTATTATCAACACAACAAGGTCTCTCTATTGAGTTATCAAATGGCATCAAAGCACCAAACACCACATATTATATCAATATTTCTTAAGCACCAAACAAATCAAATATTCAACTCTTCAAGACTCTTCTAGAAGTCGAGTGGCTGACTCTAAGTAACATACAGTACACACGTACAAAATTGTTTTGCACAAAGGTTAGGACTACGAGTTTAAATTGCATAAGAGGCTACGAGCTTAAATTGCATGAAAGATAGAAGAAAGAGCTGCAAGAAAGTGTAACAGTGTTTTTACAAGCAACCCTTATGAATTCTGAAATTTATGACGGAAGTTTTGAAATTATGTGTCCCTGGAGAAACCAGAAAAGTCTTATAGTCTGAATCATATATTTTTCAGGAATTTTTAGTTCATGCAAACGCAAAAACTGCAAGCTGGCCGAGTTGCACTCCATAGTTATACTCAAGTACTGTAGATAATAGCACATATTTTGCTTCCCATCTGAAATGATGCAGATGAGAAGTGTTTTAATTCAACCTGCCATCACTGAAGTGTTTGATATCAATACCATCTTCATTTCAACTCAATAAAAAAATACTATGCACAGAAAAACCAACCAAGCTATATAATAGCAAGTCTGCAGACAAATGTCAACTCCTGGAACTAGACTATAGATAAGCATGTGGAGGTGCTTTAAGAGACAAAAAATCGGCTAACGCTTGCTCATGCCCACTTTTAAGATCACTGACAAGACTACTTTAGTTAATATTATGTTAGTTGCGGTAGCATAACAGAGAACAATAGCAACTATTAGATGCATTAATTTTAGAAGTATATTGTTGTCCTAATGTACTATTCCTAGTAGTTGTCTTAATGTACTCTTCCTAGTAGTTGAAAAAGTATTCAACCATGAGAATAATCTAAAGATGGGAATTGGATGGCAATAGTGTTAACAAACAGTAGCCCATTGTGTCTATCAAAAGTTATAACTATCTACACATTCAAATTAAACATATATTACCATGATCCTACAGTTTACAGATCCTAGCTACCCAATTTCAAAAGTCAATGTCCATGGTACGCAGTCGTTCATATATTTCTGAGCCAATCTTACAGCTGACAGTATGTTCCACCAGCTGATACATGTAAATGTGTCACTGTGGAACTAATTATTATCAGTATCACTGTGAAGGACATGTGATTAGGTTCTATCCTATTATATGTAATGTTCCAATTCTGTAGACTACAAGGTTGAACTCTTTCATACAAATACTATCTGACCCTTTGAACTGCCAATGATGTATGAAAGATGATAAGTAGCACTGGCTTATTTTTTTTATCAAAATGCACCCCCAGGGCAGCTAGACATTTCTCATGATCAACATTGAATTGACTACCGATATCAGTAGCAGAAAATATGCAAGCCCAGTGGTGGTAGTTAAGTAAGGCTTTATACAGGTGTAGTTGTTATAACAACAAGATATACTATTGATAGTCTAGTTTGAGTCAAATGATAGTCTTTCTTTCCTTTTTAAATTCTGCTTTATGCCAATCTGTTTATTGTGATGTTACAATTTTTGTATAAATATTTGGTTTCTCTTGCATCTATGAGTTAGATGCACCCTAACATGTATGTATACTATACATATTTCAGGACATTTATATACTTTGCAAATGTGGGACAGGAGTCCTGTATCGTGAGAAAGAATTTCAGTCCATGGGAAAAAATTTCAGTCCCATGGGACGGGATTCCCATCCCTTCGGATGGGATACAGGATTGTTAAATTTCCCAAGATCGGTACTGTCTGTAAAGCACTTTGTTATAAAATGTGTGAGGAAATTTCCACTTCCTCTACAAGTTTGTAAGTGCTGGTGAATGTACACATTGAAATGTACACATGACATAATGAGTAATAATGTAAATCAATGTTCGGGCTCATGTATATATGTGCTAGCTCCATGTGAACATTTTTATACAAAAATGGTGAACATCTAATCAATATAATTTTTTTCAAGTGAGAATAGGCTTTATGAAATTATATCATTATCACCTACACACCACAGCATGCATTATGTTTGCCATATCAGTTACATGTATTAAGTTGTAGTAAGCATTTAGTCATAAGACATATTACTAATATATTTTATTATTTCATTGAGTAAACCACTGATGAGAATTGTGGTAGTAAATGACATGCCAAGTATTTGGATAAAGCTGGGTTTTTTGTCTGCATGCGAAGAAAATATGAACATAAACCAACATAAAAATATCTAACTAAATTCAATATTTTTTCTAATAGACACATTACACAATAAGTCTTAAGATGTACTTATGGAATACATGAAAATCTCTTTACCTATTTTGATCTCTGGAAATGTAGTTTTGAAATCAGAAATGCTGTTTTGTCTGAGCCATGTCTGAATAGTTCTAGTAAGGCCTAACTAAGCACAGGGTAATCTATCATTCCTTAATCACTTCATAACATTCAAAATTGTTACGGAAAAGCTTACTTGTACTTCAGTATTTTCCATTTTCAAGTATTTTCCAGTCAAATTTCTTGACACAAAGCCATGATCACATAAGTCATTTACATCAAATATTAATAATGCCAAAATGACAAATATGCATAAAGTTGTCAACTGGGTTTTATTTACCGCAATTTATTGAGGGAAAATGAAAAGATTAAGGGGTGAGAGAGTCACATGTGTGCTTTGTTTACATTAACCCAGAGCTTGTCAAAGTAACACAAAGCTCAGATTGCAGAGAACACATTCAATGGCCTGTTAAGGCCCTGCTACACAATGGAGTTTCTGTAAGAAATTCAAAACGTGAGCGCTGGAGTTATTCACTCAAATATATTCTTGAGCTCTGATCGAGTACAATGATGCGTCATTTACAAATATTAAATGCTAAGGCATTGTTGTTCTATTCAAATCTAAAACAGCAGCTTGCATATTTATTAGCACAATTAGCAAACGCTATTCAGCGGATTTGAATAAATAATAAACCTATGAGAATTTAGAGAAACTTTGTTGCTACCTTCGGCCATATTATACGCGCGATGCTCCAGCTTGACTGCAGTTAGTGATGGCAGATCGCGAACAATAAATAAATAAAAAATTCCCCACGCCTACCAGATTGTCTTCTGGAATTTTGAGTAAACTTTGATGTGGATCGCCATGAATCAATAATTTTTTGGCAGCTAACTCTTTTTCATATTGAATAGGTTGGATGCCTCGGATAAGTTCCTAAAAATGTATTGTGGAATAAAGTTAGAATTTTCGTCTCGAATTAAAGTTTGTCAGACGATCAATATATGAATAATCGATCTTGTTTATATATTGCAGAATGGCCTTTTACTGCCTGTATACTATTATATTACGGCGGTTTCAACTTTATCCTTCCATAAGCAAATGTCGGAACAATTATGCAACAAAAACAAACTAAATTTAACAATTTGATTCAAATTATCGCCTCGAATTCTTGAGAACTATTGCCGATGAGTTGCATGAACAACCGCTAATCTGAGATAATAGTCTCGTAATTCGAGAGATTTGGATATTAACACCATATTAAACAGGAAAGAACCAACGGGAATAATTGTCCTTGCTGAGATGGCTAAAATATATTTCTTAGTAAATACTGGAGCTTTAATTATAGAGTAATCTTCTTTGGTAGAGAAAACATTTTATAGACGTTTACCGGGAATGATTTAAATTGTAGCACATCAACGTCTGTAGTTATAATCTTTCTTAAAGCAGCCGCATTTGGAGATCCACTTATACTGTCTCTGTCTTTCTTATGACTTCGACCAGCTTTTAAATCAGACATTTTGTTCAAATTAGGATACCTTACATCATCACATCGTTCGCCATCTTGTGTCGCCGGATGTTCGCTCACTTCCGGGATCAAATACCCGCCTGAGAAGGTTGACACGCTGGTTTTTAGCAAATTAGTACAGGAACCACTCATTCATGAGCTTTAACCATATGCTTTAACCACTTATTGACGAGTATGATCACTCATTGACGAATATAACCAGCTCTTACTAAGTATTTTTTCAGCAAAACTACACGACAAAGGCCTAGCCTGCGAGGAAGGATGGAAGCTTGCCCCCCTGGTGGGATTGCTGTTGCTGACCTTCCTGAGAAATTGTCAATCTAATTCAATAGCAGGTCTGCCCCCGGGTTTTCTTATCCCCCTTGCAAATGCATCTCTTTTATTTCACAAGCGAGTCTTACCATGGCCAGCAAATATCAAACAATCCCTTTTGAAGCTTTTGGGCCAGCATGAGCTTACTACACGCTCGTCATTGGAAAATATTGCACATACAATTAGAGCATGGGAAGACATTTCAGAGATAGTTAATTGTTGAAGTCAACAACTTGCAGTCTGTAAAGCTGAATTGCATGCACCACTTCTAGTGTGACATCTAGAAGGAAAGGATTTTGAATTAATTAAAAGAAAATCGCGGTTCTTTACATTAAGAATCGAAGTGTTAATGTCTGGACTTCATCAAGAGCGTCCTGTATCGTGGTTACACTGTCCCTGTGGATCATCAAAGTATTCCCAGTTATCAACGCTCGAGACTCTAAAATCGCATTCGGGGTACACCCGAGGCAACTCCAGCCCACCACAAAAAGCAGTCGTAAGATAATTTAACACGCTGCTCTCTATCTGTTAGAAAATCTAGAATACACATTTTAACAAAATGGCGAATGGAAAGGGTGATGATTTTTACAATAATGGGATGATTAATAAGGTCCAGCCCTTTTTGGTATTCCGTCTGGAGAGAGCTTTCAGAGGTAATCCTTCTCCACGTACGATTTTTCCTTGTAAATTTCTTTCGGCGCTATATATAAGCGTTTCATTGTCATATCGCCATTGTTTTGTATTGTTAAATAACGGGCAATGATTGGTGGCTTCGATTATGCTTGAACGACTCATAGAACCTTCTTCAATTAAATAAATTTTGTGGGTGCCTCCACAAAATAAACCGATAACCTTCTCTTCTTTAGTTACTACTTCAGATCGTTATGTTTCAGTTTCTTTTGAGGTTCCTAGCGACGTAGGATCGCCCAAAACGTCTTTATTCCTTATCGTGCATTTTTTTGGCACGGGTTAAATTGCGAAAAGAATTTTGATATTTTTGGTTTATCTTTTCCTTACTTTTCAATATCCACACGTGCAAGAACGGGATCAATTGTTAAAGTTCTTAACAAGACCAATAATTCCATCATACGGGTCTGTTTCAAATATTGACGGAACTTTTCCTGCCATTGCGGAAGTATGAGGAATCTAACAATGCAATGGTAATGGTAATGTTTATTACACACATTAAGTAGTAACTATATGTTAATTAATATTTACAGTGTGCTTACATCGACAATATTTAAAAAATATAAAACGGAATAATCTACATATTTAAATCAGGCGTTAAATTAAAATTAAATTTTAGCAATCTAATCTATATACCTATTTACTCAATGAAGTTTTAAGGTAAACATTCTAATCAACAAATTTAGAATTATGCAAAGATAAAGAAAAATCCCAAGGGACTGCACTTAAAGCGTTCAGTTTTACAAGAGAAATAACACAACTTTTGACTATTAGCTCTTGTCTTTTACCTTACACACTCTAGTTATTTTGGTAATTGACTGTGGGGTTTATGATTAGGTTTCAGGATATTTCTAACTGAAGATATGTATAGTTCGTCCCTATGTTTCCTGGGGGTTTGTAAGTTCATCTCAATTAATAATTGGTCGTAGTTTTGGTTTGGATAAATGAAACTAAGTGCTCGTTTTTTAATTGGTACAATACTCTTTTTTGCTCTTGTGTTAGACCACCGTTCCAAATCTCTGCACCATATTCTAGAATGAGTCGAATGCTAATAGGTCGTCTGTAGCCGTGGAGGCACCGTAATAAAAACAAATTAAGCGCTTGGCTGCCTTCAAACCTCATTTCTATACTATGTGCTAATTCAAATGCCTCTACTTCAAATGAAAATTCTTTCAGCCAATCAGATCTCTATGATTCATCCATGATATATAGATTTATAGGATAAAACATAAACCGAAGATTAGCATCTTGAAACCCAGGATACGGATTAAAACAAGACGATATTGAGTTGTGATATTTCGATTTTATTGCAAAATCATCAATCAGACAGACTAACGTTTCAATATGATACACGGTCTTATATACAATAGTTATCACATGACGCCATTACAAGGGAATTTGTCGGTAAGAGTCTGATTTCTGGGCAGTGAAAAGGTGTGAAGAAAGTGTTAGAAAAGGAATTAGGAAAACAGGGTAAGTTTTTTGCTTGCTTTGAGACCAGAATTAAGAGGTGGAAAAGGAACTTTATATACTGAGCTTCAAGAAATAAGAGAAAATTAACTGGTGTCTGGCCAACTTTTTGGTGAACAAACTAACAGTGGGATGTTGCATCACCGAGTCTACCTCGGCTCTGCATAGCCACTAGCCAGTGTCGATTGGTTTGACATGTCGACACGGCTCGTACCATACTTAATAGAGCAGATGGTTTGGAAACTCATTAGAATAACAAATGAATATATCTCATTATCTATGTTGGCCAACGTTTATGCAAAAATATGGTTCTTCATCGTCACGTGTGTATTGTGTTTTTGCCAAATCCACCAATAGCAATTCTTCAATTGCCCTATTGTTCAAGTCGCGGATGGCTAACTTTCCTAAAACGTTGTCATTGGTTAGTTAGGTAAAAATACGATACGCACGTGACGATGAAGGACCTAATTTCTGCATAAACCAGAACAAAAACATAGATAATGACTTATATTGTAGTTCAAGTGACTTTCCTAGCTCTATTGACTATGCTCGCACTAAAGTTTTTTTTTTAATTCTTGAGACTTTTTCTTGTTGCCGTCGAAAGCAGCCGCACCTTCAAGACTTCAATGCCTTTAATCAATGGTTAATATCTGCATATGTCTTCATGTGCACTGTTCCAGGTAACATATATCTTACAGCTGCCTGGATTTATTTCCGTTGAAGTTGTGCTATGCATGGTGTTTACTATCCTGTATTAGCAAGAAACCATTAAAAGCCATTGACTGGTCTTCTTATGACGTTGACATCATTAGAAGTATTGGGAACCACGATAGAAGTCGAGTTTTCTTGAATGTTTTTAGATTCCTCCAAGCATTTTGATGTGGACATATGAACAGTTCATAATGGGAAAACGCTTGAGCTTCCCACCTGCACGAAAAAAACAAATTCCAGGAAAATTTAGGGGGATCTACACTTTGGCTTCGTTGTTTTCAGACCCGTTAGCACTGAGTGGTAAATCATTTTACTAATTTGTTGTTTGTCTTGTGTTTAAGATTGGTTCTCATATGTCGTCGATGGACAGCGAGTCATTGTCGGTGATCATTCACTGAGAAAATTTACAAAGCATTTTATTATGACAACCATGGGTTTAACCACCGTACGACGATCTTCTCTGTAAGAGGTAAATCACGCATTGTGCGCACGCAAGCATTGAATACGCAAAATTTTACCGCATATAGAAAATGGTAGATTAGTGCAATAAATAAAGAGGACAAATTTTGATTCGCAAAAAGAACATGATTGAAGACAACTAGCTACAATCCTGGCCAAAAGTCCTTGGGACATCACAACTTTTTCATAATTTTTTTATCATTTACTTGAAACGGACTTGATTTCATGCAAAATTTCGTAATCTCCCCCCCCCCCCTTCTTCCCTCCCCAATCAATGCTGAAATTGGAATGATGCAGACAACTTTTTGCTCAATTTTCAACTTTGAACGGGGTGGGGGTGGGGAGGGTGCGCTAGGGATTAAGTTAATGCCTGTAAATGTTCAAGTGTCCCAACACTTTTGACCAGGATTGTACGTAGTACGTAACTGTTAATGAAAACAGGACGAAAATATAACTCATATAATCAGTTAAATCTCATCTATGACATTTTTTTCCAGCATGCGTTTTTGCAAATGTGCTTCATCTCGTTTGGTGGGAACATGTGAACAGTTTGCATTGGGCAAACACTTAAAGCATCGCACCTTCAAGAAAACAAAGTTCCATGAAAATGTGGAGAAAAAATCTGCATGTCTCGCCCCATCGCTTGACAGCTCTATTAACCTTAATTTAACAAGACGCCTGCTAAGGCGTTCACTCCGTCTGCCAAAACGAAAATGGGCACAAGGTCAGGCAGGGCTGTAACTAGAGCTTTCATTTGGGGTGGGGTATATTCGCTTATTTCTGTTCTGCCCAACGAATTCCTTTTTAAATCAGTTATTATTAGGGTACCTTCCAAGGCATTTTAAGACATTGCTAGCACATCATATGTAATCACTAAAGTAACCAAAAATCAATGTCTGAGTGCCAGGCACTCTGCCCAGAGTCCTAGTAAGACAGCATTTTTTAGAATTTAATTTAAATTAAAGACTTTCATAGTACATATATTAAACAAGATTCTTTTGTCATAATACCACCAACATATGGCTGTTTTATTTTTGGGTAGTTGCAAGTAAAGAAAATTTTACTAAAAGTGCATACAATACATAAATATATTAACCTGATAGCATCATTTAAATCAATTCTGTAGTACACTGCCTAAAGTCTCCACGATATAATTTGTTGGGAACTTTAGACTAACATATGTATTTCTGGAATTGGAATGTAAAATGTCTCTTTCCTTTTATAATTATGCGATCCCACAAGCAAATAAATCATTTTGCACGAAATAACAGCATCTCAACAAGGTAGAAATAGAAAACCAAGGAAAGAAATCACAGCGAATACTTCATGATTAGAATTAGGAACGTATTTCCTGGACTCACTCCTTGATCATGGAATGATGGAGTCTATCAAAATTTGCCGTTTTAAAACATTTCTGGTGCAATGTTTTGATAAAGAACCTTCCTGTCCCTTTTTGTGAACTATTACATATTAAAAATTGTGTTTTGTATGTAGATATTTCAATAGAATTTGCGTTTGATTCTTGTGTAGAAATTTCTAAATTTCTTAAAAGCGGAAACACAACAGAAATGACGGAAACACGCTCTCAAAACTTCACCGCGATACACCGCTCCAGGGTAAAGTTTCGCGGTGGAATTTGTCGTTTTAAAACATTTTGCATGAGAATCTTTGTACGTAAAACCTTCTTGCGGTTCAGATGTTCTAGCATACATGTTAAAATGCGTGTTTTGTTGGCATATTGGCCGCTAGAAATTGAGTTTAAACGCCGTGTTTAGGTCGGCTCACGTGGCTTGTACCCAGCGGTATCACTCTGCGCCAACTTGCGACACCGAAAAAAAATAAAAAAAAGACAGAAACGGGGCGAATTTAAAACTCCGCCTCGCCTACGGCAGGCGGAGTAATTACAGACGTCATAAATGATTGTCCTCACTTATCTCAGACCAACGCAGAGCTATCCACCATGCAGTACAGGTGTTTTCAAACTTTCTAAACATGTTCAGTAACTGGTAAAACCATCGTTAATAGAAGAGATTATTTAGAATCTATTTTTACCTCAATTTATATTGTAGTTCTAATGAGTTTCCAAACCATCTAGCTCTATTAAGTATGGTACCATTGAGGCAGCCAGTCAATTGCACTTCCTAGCCAATAAGGATGCTAATCTGGCTGGTGGCAGCCATTATAATAATAGATCACCGTGAGGCACTGCTGAGTGGCCCTACTGTCCATTCCCTATACTGTGGCATTGTTTAAAGACAAATAGAAGAATACAAGATTACAATATGCTCAAAACCATATTAAAGTTCAGCATGTTCGAGTTAAAGTCACTTAAAAGTTTTTATCATAGTGATTTCAGTATCCCTGGTGTCTCCCTTGTTGTTTGACATTAATTTGTGATAACGCGTTTTTACCTACCCCTGCTACGAATGTCAAGCACCCAGTGCCACATGACCAGCCTGTGTCAGGGTCTTCGCCGTAGCGCGGATAGCGGAGGTGAAGACCCTGAGAATCAGGTTGGGTTGATGCCTCTTAGTAAAGCAATTTCTCAAAAAATGCCTTGTGGAAAACGCCATCTGTATCTACCTTTCGTAACATTTGCAAGCAACGTACTCACAAGCATGGAAATATTTCTCCAGAATTCTTATCCGTGATCAAAAGCAGCGTTTCTAAAGTTTTGAAATAAACGAAAATACAGAAACTATTAAGACTGAGAGATAATTTTAACTCGATCTGAACGAAATTACCAGCGTGTGTTGTTCGCTGCCTTGCTTCCTGAAAGACTACGTACCGTCACAGTCTATAGATATATATATAAAAAACTGAACAAATTTGAAACTACTCTCAACGTCGCGAAACGGCTCGAAGTATGAAGTTTTTTATTGATATAGACTGCTTGGGTACTTATGTTGTAGAATAAACGAAAAAATTCTGAAATTTAATATATAACTTAGGAAGTGTATGTATTCGAGCAGATGGCTTGCGCACGAAATTGGATCGCTTAATTAATTAAAAGCAATTTTGAGTCGGTATAGGTGGAAAATTGGTTAGTTGTTTTATCAGCTGTTTAAAATTTCAAGAGATTTGCTTGAGTTTAAGTCCTTCAAAAACGTCACGCGAACTTGTATTTTTCCAAAAAAGAATTGTTTTTCGTAAGACATATTTCTACCCACCAAGTCAAAATTTCTTTTAAGCATTAAAGTTTCGTGCGCGAGCGTATTTAACTTGTTCCAAAAGACACAATCTTCAGGTTTTGAAGTTTTAAATTTCTTAATTTTTCCGTTTATTCCACATCTATCAGCAGCAAAACAATCCATTTCAATAAAACAGCGATTTCAGATTTGTTCAGTATTTACACCTTGTAGAATAGATCGTTTGGAAACTCACTGCAACAACAATAGAAGTGATGCATTATATAGATTCTGGCCTATGTAGAAATAAGGTCATGGATCGTCACGTGCATGCTCATTGTATCAGTGGCGGATCTAGCGTAGGTCAAAATAAATTACTACAGCTCATTCTTGGATATATTTACATTTTAAAACACCTTCAAAGCAATTTCATTGGTAAGATTTTATTCTTTGGAAATTCATAACCAATGACATTGTTATAAAGTTATTTGAATTTAAAATTGGGCTGCTATAATTTATTTTGACCTACGCTGGATCCGCCACTGCATTGTATAAACTATTGTCAACTTACTAACTAATAGCAAAAGTTTTAGGCAAGTCAGCCATCTGTTACCTGAACAATTGGGTAATGTAAGAATTGCTATTGGTGGATTTGGCAAGAACATGCACAATACATACGTGACGATGAAGGAATCTTAAGTGTTACATTAACGTTGATCAACATGAATGTTAAGGTATTCGTATTTGTAACTCCTGACTTGCGCTATTTTGACAGTGTGTCATTCGTGTGATGAGTAACTGACAAGCCCCGGCAGGTGGATTTTATCGTTTAGTAATGCTTGACGTAAAACTACAAATACAAGACAATTACTTATTAACGCGACATAATTTACAAATATCTAAATAACTGTTCAAGTTCTTATCGAATTTCCTCACAATGACACACACACACACACTAACGATACATTCGGTAACAATCAGGTTTTAGTAACAAATATACAGTTGTCCGCAATATCAAAATTCGCAACAGGTTCGCAATAAAAGTTGTTCGCAGAATACACCTAGATACCTACATCAATTCCCGCCAAAACTGGTCATAAATTAGAGTCCAAGGCTCTAAACAAGAGCCGCGGTTACATGCAGCGAATGCACACTTATAGGGGTTGTCTATATGGTATTTCTTATTAGGAGAAGATACAAGGTCTGATGATTTTGCATAAAGTATTAAAATACGCCATGTTTCATGATTAAATAACCAGCCCTAAGATTTATTCTCGCTTTAGAAAACTGATTTAGAAAACTATTCTTTTTTTCAGGAATAGACTTTAGCATACTTTAAAACTAATGGTTTTTGAATTAGCAGCAGTAACTTTGGGGAAGTACGAGATCTTCTGACCAGCATTTTTGTTTCTTCACTAACTTGTTGTTTGAACTTTCACACAATCATGGTTACTTATTTCAATGCATGAAAATCACCCCACCTCTCATTTCGTCGAGTCAAGCCCCTTAGCCTGGCTGTCAAACATCATTTGTTTTTAACGACATTGGCAAATAATTCACGTTAGTTAATCTGCATAATCATATTTTCCTTGTGTACGTTTAGACTAAGATTAATGATATACGCTTGAATGGAGATGCGAGCATCGTACAAAACACTCGCGTGTTTTTGCTGAAGTTGTATTATATATCTGTTCAGGTAAGAGTACCTATTGTCGTTTGTTTATATTTTGACAAGTATCCTCTTCAGATCCGCTAATCCAGAATTTCAAGTCAGCAATTTGCTAATGAAGAACTTGTTACAAAGACATGAAGTCATTAGCTCATTTCATTGCTTTTCCCCTCGATATTACAGTTATCAGCATTATAAATCGACACAAATGGGATCATTAACAACGTCCATGAAAGAGAAGAGATATTGTTGTTAGGGGATGAACTAAATTGTACGAAATAAATGAGTAACAACTGATCGGCGTGGAAAATGACGAAGGATGACGTTTCAGAGTTCGAGTTTGATCATTCATTGGTAACAGTGTACATCGTTTCATTACTATCTGTGTTGTTATGTGGACTTCTGGCTAATGTGTTACTTTGCACTTCAATCTGTAGCAGTCATAGATTGAGGTGGACTCCGAGCGATATGGGTATATGTGCTATGGCTGGTCTACACTGCATTGCATCATTACCTGCTGTACTAACTATAGATAACATCTTACACACCTGGATTACTGGTGAAGCAACATGTAAAATGATATACTTTATACTTCCTGTTGCTCATCAACTGATTTCGTGCATTTTGCTTACTTTACATTTGGATGAATATATGAAGCTAAAGCATCCTAGATTTTATCAAAGTTGCTTGATTTCACACCACTGGAAAAAGGTTACAGTTTTTACCTGTAATGTTATAATGATATGTAATAGTCCACAGTTATTCTACCAAGAGGTGCGAAGAGATACAACAGGGGCAATGGTGTGCGGTTTTGACAATAACTCATTTGCGTACAAACTTCACAGTTTATATTCAATAACGATCCATGTTTTAAAATTTCTTATCACACTCAGTTTTAATATGGTCATCCGGAAAAAACTTCATTCCACTTCAAAAACGCACACTTCAGGAGGAACGGCTATTTTATTAGACAAACGAAAGCGCCAATTGAAAGCATTTTCCATATTATTTTTATTAAACTTTGCTCTGGCATCGCCTCTGGTATTACTAGATTTCATTTCCAACGAGATCCAATATTCAAGAGCATCATCATCCAGTATTTGGCTTCTTGTTCAGTTTTTGTATTTTAGTCGTTATTTTTGCTGTAGTATTGTGTACATTTTTACGAACAGAAGGTGTTTTCATCAAGTGAAAGAGTTGATACAGTGCATACGTACACAATAAACAATAAATAATGCTTTACAAACGATTTTTAAACGAATGTACCGTTTTTTTTACCCCAGTCCCAATCACGATCACATGCTCAATGGATAACCAGAACATAATAAAAAAGATAGAGCAGAATTAAGTAAATACATCTGGGATCTCAAGGACAATAACATTAATTACTCTATAACCTGGAAAATCTTGAAACGAGCTATGTCTTATAGCAATGTATAAAAAAGATGCAATTTATGTATTCAGGATTATTATTATTAGAATTATTATCATTAGTAAACCTGATATGGCATCGATTAATCGACGCAACGAACTTGTCTCTAGGTGCCGCCACGCTAGGAAACATGTACTTGAAAACTTTATAACTTGACACTAATTTTTTTCATGAAGATAAGAGTGCATATATACTGTTATGGCACGCTGTTGTGCATACATCCTCTCGAATATAAACTTATGATTAATAATTAATTTGATTGTAACAAAATTTAACTTTGATTGCAATTTGATTTAAACATGATTTGCATGCTACATGTAACCTGATATATACGTATAGGTGTTCACACTAGAGCAATTGAACTTGTCAGTGAACAGCAGGTACGTAACTTGGGTCTCAAGATTGGGGGGGGGGGAGGAGGTGAACTAATTTTGCCCGACAAAAAGGCGTGGTTGAAAATGCCACGCCCACACTAAGATATTACTCACAAATAAAAGTTATTGTCAAATAAATAAAAGTAAAAAAAAATCATTTTGTTACGCATTATACTGCACCAACTTCGTAATTTAGTATTTTTTTTTACCTTTTAACTTAAACAAATTAAATTTTCTTTAAAATACGTGGTTGCTTTTTGCCCGACTAAACACTTAGTGGCTTGCCCGACAAAACTGTTCATTTTAATCTTTGGGGGGTGAATCACCCCCCCCCCCCCATACCTCCCCAGGATTTACGCCCCTGGTGAACAGTGAAGCTGAACAGTCTAGCTTACAAAGAGAAACAAGGGCGTTTATTCAAGCTGTAGAGATGCACCCTTCAGGTATTTAAGTAATTATTTGTAATGAGTTTATGGTACTATATTCTAACCTAATTATCAGTTAATGTAATTCAATAAACTCAATCATTTTAGAATGTATTATTAATATATATAATATATTACGAAAATCTCTACGGTGTTGAATCGTGGTTTTGCCTATTGAAAACATATACCATCTGTAAAGATATAAAAAGTTTGTTAAAAGTTAGAGGTCAACCACAGTGACCTGTACGCGTGTGTGTAGTGTGCGTAGTACCGGTCTGTGGCAAGTGTTTTAATACACCCATTGTTCGTTTTGTACCTATTTTGTTCAACTCCGGCCACTGTAGTCCATATAGTTAACAGTTAATAGTCTTCAAAAAGGTATCCACCGAATAGGATAGAGATTCAGACGACGTCTAAGATGAAAAAAGTAGTGTAATACACAACTTCATGTTGCCAACTGATGTGTGGCGCCACGAAGAATTACAAATTGCTGCTTCAATATCGACATTTTATGCATTAAATAACGCACGTATTTCGCTTAAATCGATATGGGTGTAACTTTGAAGATCTTTTCCTCCGATAAGCTTAATAAACTATGTATTAATTGTGGTAGAGTCGCAAAATATTGTTATAAATAGACACAATTGTTACACGTTCACTTTGTCGTTCATGTTTCTTCGTCGATTTCAGAATTCGTAAAATTGACCAATCACAGCGAAGCACAAAAGTTCTAAACATTTGCCACAGACAAGGTAGAAAGAAACTGTTAGTAATTCTAACTAACTAAGCCCATAACGATTCTAAGTTGTCTCCAATCGTATAATTCTATTCCTAGTAAGATTGAACGGCTGCTTACACAAATTCTTCACATTTTGTGCTTAAGGTCAGTGTGATGGATGGAAAATAACAATACGCCTGTTTGGGGTGCTAAAACGAGCCCGACAATCGTAATGCGTAAAACGTGACTAGTAATTTATTATAGGGTAACTTTTTAATTTCTCCGTGCTGAAGTGAATCCGTACTCGAAACTCAATGCATGTACATTGCTTCGTTCTTAAAAAACCACCCAGCCCAGAGAAATGAAATACTTATTATAGAGTGAACCTTCTGATTAATTTCTATTCTGTGGTTAAACCGTAAGTCGCACGACAGACGAAGTACAACCAAATAGTTGAGCAAGTCTCTGAAGCAGCATATATTGTAGGAAAGACTCTAAAACTAGACAAGCGAGTCATTTCTCCGACTTGTGCGGACTCCTATGTCAGCGGACAGCGCGCACAAGATATTTTGACCCAATGTACTGGGAGACAATAAATTGACCAGCTTATATGTAGATGCGCGAAATTTACGCCTGATTTACGCAATACTGTTTGTTGAAAATTCCCCCTCTCCCTCAATCTGGACCAATTTAAAACTATATCTTGCCCCCTTTACCAGCGCGCTACGCAGAGGACCGGAAACAACTACTATGTGCGCGTAAAAAGACAGAGCAAAATGTAAAATCGTGGAGAATACTTCAAAAACTTACCACTACTGTATGCTTCATCCAGAAAGAATCTTCAGGTGGCTGAAGATATATATAATACAATATATAATAAATACCATGTACCATATAATATAAATATATAATACAAATATATAATACAAATACCATATATAATACAAATAAAAGTGTTGAAAGTGCTGAAACTGATCTAAAACGTTTATTAAAAACTTTAAAGCTATTAAATTTTCAGTGAACCTTTATCAAAGTGTTCACAAAATTAGAACTGCCTAACTATATTTATAGTAACGTATCCATTGTTCCTATTGTCTATTTTAAGAATGGAATGTACACTTTGGGGAAATATTTATGCTCATTTATGGCGGCATTATTATTGCATGAATGAAAGACTCAAGGAAAAGACGTTTGTGATAATTCATTTTTCTAATATCTGTACATCATCAGAATGTACATCATGGCTGGTTGTTTCGGCGCGTTCGTTTATCGACGAATCGATCATACACCGAGTTCCAGGTTTGTGTTCTGCCCATCTTGACTTCCATGACCTTTTGCTTTCACCCACATACGTAAAATCACACGATTTAGCCTACATTTGAATTTATACACAATACCTTTCACTTGTGTCTCTGTTGGTCTCTCCTTCGGCTTACGAAATACATTTCCTAAAGTCAACATTGGATTAAACGCTGTTTGGATATTGACTCCAGTGAGTATTCGTTTTATCCTGTCCGATACACCTTTAATGTATGGTATACTCGTGTGACCCTTGGGTTCCACGCGTTATTGATCAGTTCT
>OY979718.1:53939563-53999563 GCA_963855995.1 Muricea muricata | reverse complement strand
TTTCCCTGTTACCCATAGTCTCCAAAATTCTAGAAAAATGTGTTGCCCTTAAAGTTGTACCCCATGTTTCCGAAATCCTTCACCCTGTACAGTATGGTTTTCGGCAGGGGTTGTCATGTGCAAATCTACTTGTCGAGGTCTTCCATACCATTGGCTTAAATTTAGATAAAAGTTTAGAAAATGATATCATTTACCTTGATTTCGCGAAAGCGTTTGACTCAGTGTGCCACGATCGACTTCTTTGGAAGCTACAACATCTTGGAGTCAGTGGCCCTTTACTTCTATGGTTTAAAAACTATCTAACCAGGAGAAAGCAACGTGTCGTTATTAATGGTACCCAATCATCGTGGGCAGACGTTAAATTTGGAGTTCCACAAGGGTCCTTACTGGGTCCCATATTATTTTTGATTTATGTAAACGACATGCCGGTTGAGGTGAAAAATTCGCACATAGCAGTGTTTGCTGACGGTTCGAAATGTTACAAATGTATTACTTCGGAAACGGACTGTGCTGCCCTTCAGGAAGATCTGAATGCGTTAAGTGTCTGGGCGAATCTAAACGAACTAGAGTTTCAGCCACGAAAATGTGAAAATCTCCGCATTTCTCGGAAGCGCATCAGCTTTAACCGTACCTACAGAATTAACCATAATGTAGAAATCAAACGTGTAGACCATCAAAAGGACCTCGGTGTGATCGTGACTGGCAATCTTCTTTGGAATAGCCACGTTGACTTCATATCAGCTAAAGCAAATAGAATACTTGGCTTTCTGAAACGCAATTGCTCCAAAGAAATTTCAAGCAATTCGCTTAAAGTTCTTTACTTAGCTTTAATTAGATCGCATCTTGGCTACTGTAGTCAGATATGGGCTCCTTAATCCGTAATTAGAAATATCTTACTGGTTGAATCTGTTCAGCGTAGAGCCACTAAGTTTATTTGCAAGTTATCCAAGACGGATCACTATAGTTATAGGGACCGTCTTGTCCAGCTTAATTTATTACCTCTTAGTTATTGGTTAGAATATCTCGATCTTGTATGTTTTTTCAAATGCAAATCCGATTAAAGTTCTATCAAGCTGGATAAGTATATGTCTTTCTGTACTGGATCTTCACGTCGCTCTTCGACTGGCCTATACCTAAGACTCAAGTCTATTCCTAAAACATCAACATTTAGAGACTCCTATTTTCCTCGTATTGTGCAAATGTGGAACGCTCTACCTGACGATGTCAAGTCTTGCACTTCTTTGCCATCATTTAAATGTAGACTGAAGAACTTCTTTTTCAATAGACTTCGTGTTCTATTTGACCAGGATAACATTAGAAGTTACAAGTTGATCTGTCCTAAATGTCGTCATAGTAACACTCTCAACTTATGCTCATGTTAACTCTGTATTACTTGAAAATTGTTTTGTAGTGGAGAGGGGGGGGGGGGCTAAATTTTATTGTTAGTCTAGTTATAGGTGTTCAAACCTTGTAGGGGACCTCGTGTCCTATTGTTTGTCCGCCTAGTGTAGCATATGTACATGTATCTATACTAAATTTTTTTTAAAATAAGATGTTATTTAGACAATTTAGCAGAAATTTTCATCATACACATTTTATGATGTAAATTTTCTGTTTACATTGCACTAGCAGAACGTTTCTGCAAGAACAACAAACTAGTTCAGTGCAATCCAAATTTGTTTTACCCGAAATATTTAATAAATGTTAACTTGAAATGTTTTGTGAACAATGTTCTCGTGGTCTGACACATTTTCCCCTCTTGCAAAATGCGTAGTATGAAAAGTGGTTTAGAAATATTCTTAGCAAAATACTTATTGAGTGGGACTTTGAGAAATCAGTATGTTTTGTGGACCCTCGTCGGTGCATGTGTTACAACGGACAGGATAAAACAAGTTTGGTGCACTGCATGAACGAACCAGCTAATTTTTTCAACCTGAGAAGAACAATTTATTACACATAAAACTAATTATTTATTCTATAAAACTGATAGGTTTGGTCGCGTACAAGATGGTCAAGTGTTTTGGAAATTTGACTTAATGACCTATGGTTTAAGTTAAACGCTTCTGATACAACAGCCTCTGGGGACCACAAAGATACTTCCTTTGGGCCCAGTCGATATGTGTTAATTTAAGTATAATTTTGTGGAAACACCACGTAAATTTACTATTGCGCATTGGCGTAGTGTTTCCACAAAATTATGCTCAGATTTATATTCACGATGCTACCATACAAGGAACTCAATTGTTAATTTGTTTTATCCAAATTCAATTAGAGTGTTACTGTAATATTTTGCATGGATTGAAAAAGCTAGAAAAAGCTGTGTAACATTGATTTGTTGAACAACGTCTTGGCATGTCTGCTGCTATGTTTCCTACACTTTTTACTTTAGTTTTTTTTACACATGTAAATCAAACACGAAATTGCGGCAAAATTAACTAGTAAACAAACCAGTACAATTTAACTACATTTTTTGTTTTTTACCATGTAGTGTGTACGAAAGCTAGTGCTTGTTTACATTGTAATAGACATGTTACGTCCTTTGAAAGTAGAATGAAATAAAAATGCACGTCTTATGTAATTCATCTAATGAGACTCATCTAACCCTAACCCTTTATAATGACATTACGCTAACTAACCAACTAATGCAACAGCAACTACCTGAATGTTATTGTAAACGTTTATTTTCTCAGATCCGTCAAGATGGAGATTGCTATGAACCAAACTCAATAATTTTTTGTCTTCTCGATGGATATTATGTTGCTCCCAAAGACCCCAAGGTTTGTTCATCGTAAGTCTTGTATAGAACGGTGAAAACATTTCTAGAACGAGGACTTTTCGTATCAAAGAACATGGATGTTCTAAGATGTTCTGGTTTAGTTTTCAGCCCTCTGTGCAGTTATGATACCATGGTTACATAGAATAATAAATTTCATCTAATAGTGTAAGTAAATGTTGCAGATTGTTGAGGAGATGGACTCAAATCTTTCAAGCAGTCTGCTCAAAGTTGATCAGGAAATGGTAGGTACTAAATTCTTGAACGAGGCAATTTACCTTTGTGCTTTGAAGTTCTGAACTATTGCTGTGAACTGGGAAAAAAACAGGATTAAAGGCTTATTGTGAACGGGGTATAGTTAGGTAAATACTGTAAGAACGTGATGATATTTCTTACAACATAGTCCAAAGAATCATTGTCGCTCGCAAATGTCACTTCATAAATTCTGTCAGTATTCCCTCCTAAACATGACAACACTCCTGTGTTTGTGTAGTCGTCAGAAGCATATGGTCAGAAGAGCGTCATGGCCCAACCAGCACTGACTCAAACAAGAGTTGATTTCTTGTGGTCGTAGCAATTGCTTAAATTGTCCTCTATACCTGAAAACTCAACTTTCTTTTTCTTTTTTTCTTTCTGCTAATGTAATCCAGACATGTAATCCAAACATGTAATCCCGAATGCCGTTTGTAGCGTGATTTTTAGTTGTCTTATTGGTATTGTCTGCTCAGGTGAAAATGATGCCTGTGGTGTATCCACACTGAGCAAGTTTAAAAATGTATTTACGACATGAATGTCTATACACCACAGGTATAATTTAGTGGCGTTGTTTTATTCAATAAACTCCTGCATCATATAAATCTAATAGACAATGTCACAATGATACTTTGATAACTAAATCTCAACCAAATGACTCGTACACCTGTTGTATTTACCTGTTGTTTGAACACGCCTCAGTTGAAAAACCATTAAAGTTACTATTTCATGATTGTCTATTTTTTGTTTCAGGTAAAGTCTTCATACAATATTTCCTCACTTCAAAGGTAAATTTAGTGGCGAGGTATATTCCTGCGATAGCCATATAGCTATATTATTCTCGTGATTACAGTTACAATACGATTGCCGTTTGTATCCATCCCTCTGGAATCATACTTATTCTTTTTAGTACAGTAATTTCGTCCACCACAAAGTGTGATCATGTTTCTCCAAGAAATCCATTTTCTCGTTCTTTGCATGTTTTTTCCTGAAGTTTACATATTAATGTCGTTTAGTGGTCATGCTTTTTTGTTGGATAGAAAGAACTCGCCGCCCCCCCCCCCTCCCTTCATGCGCCTATGCATGCATGGTTGTTTTAATGTATAGAAGTAGACCGCGGTTTTCAATGCATATAAATACAAGGTAATTTTTCCCCACATGTTTTCCACGTTGCATAGCAATTCATTGTTTAACTCTGGCGTGACATAAGAACCTCTAATGTCTATTCCCAGTTTTTATTCCAGATTGTACTATCGAATGTATGATGATGCAACGTCATTACTTTTTATTTCCAGATTACATACGTCAGTTCGTGCTATTCGCCAAACACAAGTTCAGATCAGAAAAATTAAAATGACTGTTCAAGAAAACCTTCATGTTACAAGAAAGCAATTACTTCATGTAAGGTTACTAATTCTAATGAAATATGATGTATCGATATCACTGAGCGATATGTTGCATGGTGTATTTCTGGATGAACTCGGTTCCCGTATTAGCTATTGCAACTGCTATCTGTATGTGGTTTTTTCCGAATTTTTTGTTATGTTTCAATAGGTCATTGAGCTTTAAACAACGATCTAAGAAGCTCAAACAATGCACACCTTTTAAATGCAAAAGAAAAAAAAAATCATTTGATATGTTTTACATTTCAGATGTCTGAATGTGAACGTCTCAAATTAAGCGTCAATATGCTGCGAGAAGAACTACTTGAGCGCAAGAAAATATTAACGACCGGTATTGTTTGATGTTTTAGAAGAATACTGTTTATACTTGTAGATTAATTTAACATCAGCGTGAAATGTGTAATAGCAAGTCAAAACTTGACCGCTGGGTTGAAACAGGGCAATCATTGTGCAACCTAGAGCACGGGGGTTCACCTCTCCTCTCTCTAAATACTCACACAGACCGGACGCGATTTTTCGATTTTAAAAAGCAAATTAAACCATTAACGGAAGTACTTGCGAAAATTGGAGAAAAATAGAAAAGGATTAAAGTTAAAGGACGTTGAAAATCGAAAATTTGTGTCGCGCTGTCAAATCTCATCTGTCTGGGCCTGAAAACCAAAAAGAACAACCATATGCAGCTTTGCTTGCGTTGGAGGGTTGGTAAGGTGATGCCTACAGCATAAAACACAGCTAGCAAGTGAGCATAAAATGCCCGATAGAGTTCAGGAGTTGTCATAAAGCCATTATGGCAACAACTGGGAGGGTACATTGTCATACATGTTGTATATATACAGTATATACATATACATACAGACCTCGTACTTGATGTTAACTATATATTTTTTGGACTAGCACATTTATATGTATGTATATAACTTTACGTTTTCTTTCAGAACAAACGAAGGAAAAAGATCTTGCTGAACAAGTTGAATGTAGGGGTAAGAGTCTTACAACTTGACCTGCCACCTTATCTTCATTTCTCTGCACTTCAAACTCTGCCCCGAGATACAAAGTAGACTAGAATGGATTGATACGTGGGGTCGCGTAAGTCCTTTTTTGTTGCAACCATTCACGATCGATTTCCATCCAGCACTTTGCTTTAGAAAAAATCACCCTTACCAGGCACAACGTGTTGAAGGTTAGAGATTCTTTTTCAGACGATGAACTTAAAAAACGCGTAGATGGTTTTGAAGTAGTAAAGATGAATTTTGATCAGGCCAAGAAAGCGTACATTGCTAAAAGGTGAACATGCGTTAAAATTGTTTAATTTCAATTCATGCACAGATTTGCTTACGTTATTGGAGTTGAAAAGCTGTAGCATACTGTACATAGCAATATGTACTTTGAAGTTGTAAATTGTTATTGACAAATTAGTTTTTGCAAACCGGGCCGCATATCTTCTTTTAGTTGTTATAGAGTAGTCATGTTACGTGCGGTGTATCGACCTTAAATCGTTGCCCTAGTCATGATGCATTTAAATGTATGTGAAAGTTTCTTGGGGAAAATATTTTATTATTTTCAGTGCTGCCACAACTCAATGTATAGACTAGTGAGTCAACTTCTCTGATATTTCTTCTAGAGAGAAATTGGTAAAAACGAATGCTCAGTTGCTCATGCGCCGTAAACAGCTATGTCATGAACTGACTTATATTTATCCAATTGAATCGGTAAGAGCTATTGTGCGTTCTTATTTTATGCTTACTTCAGATAACATTAACTGTTCTAGAAAGGCTGTACCTGCATATACAGCTAATTCAATAAAGGTTATTTTTCCAAAAGCACACACTATGAGCCCGCAAGGAATGACAGCGTATTACATTGCTACGAGAAAATGGGTAATTTGTGATTATCTACTATTAAAGTGTATTACAGTAAAAAATATGAAATTTCATATTCGACGATAACAAAAATGACTGGCATTATCTGAAAGAGCACAATAAACTGCATATAAACGGTTTTTTATTCTTCAAATAGCTGTTGGTGTTTTTTTCGTTTTATATGTGAACCTTGGACCAAAAACACGCCATAAAAACTGGGTACTAGCTTGAAAATGGGTGTTTAACAACATATTATTCGAAAACTATTTGAAGAATAAACAACTGTTTAAGACTCTTATGTGCAATTTTTGTGCTCTTTTTTATGATACTAGTCGGGGGTTTTATCGTCGAATATGAAATTTCACCTTTTTTCCTGTAATACAATTTAATAGTAGATGATCACAAATCGCCTGTTTTCTCGGTATCGGGCGCGTTTGTAGCTTGGGAACGTTTTTTAGAAGTAAAGTGCCTATATGTCTTTCAAATGAACCACAAACCAGGTGTTTCCTAGATGAGTACCACGAAAATGTATTTCCACTTTTCCAGCAACGTTTTGACCTAATAGCCCACGGCCTATTTATATAGTAAGTTACATGATGAATGGTAATCGCCATCGAATAGAATTATTGTTGTTTTAACACGAATTTTAATGCTAAATTATCAACATTATTTAGTTAGAAAATAAAGAAACTGTTGTGTGTGGTTTACCGCTGCCAAACGCAGAGACACCAGCATTTCATGGTATGTATTTTATAAATTTATTTTTGAGAGCACACGGCAATATATTTTCTTTTTGTCTAAATACTGTGGCTATAGATGTCCTGGTTGGACGTCGAAGTCGCAGAATAAATATCAAAGCCCAACATGGTGTTTTTAGCCTTAAGCAAATTATTTATTACAAGTGACGTTTCGTTTTATAACAAAACATCTTCAGACAAAATGAATACAGGATACATTAGCATACAATATTTGAATATATAAGTTCTGTATGTTATGTTACAAAGTGTTAAATTACAAGTGACAATTAGGTATAAGAAAGGATTTGAGATCGTCAAGGTCCACTTTGTGACCAGAAGCACACAAGTGGGAAAATATACTGGACATACATTTGTCCATCATACATTTCGCATGATAGGAGAGATACCTAGGTGCTCTGATATTCTAGTGTGTAAATGGCGCGTGGTTTGACCCAAATACGACGCGGAACAGCATCGATACTTGAAAAAGGTACACAACACTAGATCTCAAGTACTTGGGAACACAAGACTAGATCTCAGGTACTTATCCTTAAACGGGGAAAAAAGAATAGATTTGTCTGGAGGAACGGAAAACGAACCTGGTGTCGAGATGAAGGAAAGCGGAATTATAAGCCTTGGGTGCGGATTTGAAGAGAAAATGTGTCCCTGTGAATGTAAGGCAGAAACAGATTATTTTCCTGGGAACCGTCTGGACAGAAGGTTTAGGATCGAAGGTATTGTCCAAGAATCTACAAAGAATGCGTTTAAACATGTGAGAAGGGAAACCATTGAGTTTGAATAAATTTCTCACAACTTCAAGTTGGATGTGGAAATTTTCATAGGTCGAGCTGAGATTGAATATAAGGCAAGATACTAAGCAGTAGTGAGTGGGATAAAGCTGTGAAAGTTGGTGCATAGATAAGTAAGCATAGGTTTGCGGTAAGCAGATGTATTAAATTTACTCTGAGAACGATATATGTCTATGTCAAGGAACGGCAGCTTCCCATCTCGTTCAATCTCTGAGGTGAAGAAAACTATTAGGGTGCGAAACATCACTTCTAATAAATTTTTATACTTTATATATAAATATGTATGCTATATATTATGGTACGAAACGTCACTTTTTATAAGTAATAAATATATACTTTTTGAAACTGTTTTGCTTATGGCTCTACTAAAAACACTATGTTGGGCTTTGATATGTATTCTGCTAATTTATTTTATCTTATTGCATGATAAGAACGTTTGAAGTAATTGCAATATTCGTCGTTAATTTTTTGATGACATGCTTGGTTTCTGAAATATCGAAGGACAAATGACACGGTGATGGCTAAACGGGATTGACGAGAGGAAGGCTTTCAAGATGGCGGCTTTTTTCATGAGTCTTAAAACGAAAACGAATCAACAACCAGACATTTATAGCAATCCTAAACATCACCCCCAACCCTTACCCTGAACCTAACCTCAATTTAGGAATGTTATAAATGTCTAGTTGTTGATTCGTTCTCGTTTTAAGCCGCCATCTTGAAAACATACCTCTTGTCCATCGCCTTTAGCCATCGCCCAAAAAACTCTGGCGATCCGCCATCTTGCTTTACAAGCAGGACTATTTTAATGACGTCACAAGCAGGGTGGACTGTGGACTGTGAATTATGTAGTTGCAATGAAGTTTTCTTAAATACTTGACCTTAGAGGTAATATATGCAAAAAATCAATTTTTTTAACATTGAACATATTTGCTAATTTCCTTTAAGCTGCCAACGATGAAAGCATAAGTAGTGCATTTGGTTATGTATGTCACATGCTTTCAATGATTGGAAGATACTTTCAAATACCGTTACGATATCCTGCAAAAAATAAAGGATCGCGGTCAACTATCTCAGATTTTGTCAATGAAAAACTTCCTGAAAGAGAACGAGAGTAAGTAATGCTTCTGTGCTGATCCAGATAGAGTACTGTCTAGAAGGAGAGACTGACATTTTAGATTAGCGTAGAAATATGATATCCGGATGCAAAACGGCGAAATTATATTTATACATTTAAATTGGCTAATGTTTTGTAAAGTTTCTCTTTAATAATAAGCTTATTTCGATACGTATGTTTTTATCATAATCATGTGATTAAGATTTTATCACGAACGATAAAATATCTGACCCAAGAACAGAATCTCATTTCGTATCAGGAATAGATAAAGTTGTGTCGATGATGAATAGTCTGTTTCAATACGTTTCAGGTTTCCATTGTTTGTTAAAGGCAAGGAGAAATTGCAGTTTGAATTTGGAGTATTTCTCCTAAATAAGAATATTGCACAGGTGCGCCAGGTTTTTTTTACTCTCAAACACCATTTCTGCATGTATATGCATTGTTGGACATTGTATGCTAAAGGTTGGTCCTTCATTTATGATATTTGGTGAAGCCTTTACTACCTCACTTCTGAAAGCATTTCAACCGGGCTTATCCTATTCATGGCATCTGTAATTTAGTAATCCTTTATTCATTGTATAGATGCGTTTATCCCTTGGGTTACAAACATCTGATCTTAGGCTGACGCTACCGAATGTAAAAAGTCTGTTTGATACCAAATTTGGAGGGAGGTAATTTGCAATATTAGTATTTTTTGTGATCTTTTAATAGTTATATATTGTATACTTTGTAATTTGTGTGTTCAGTATGAACATAGACATACCAGTAGTAAAAGTGACTTTTTCTATATACAGCTCACCCTATCGTTCGCGACCAATAAGTGTAATAACACCCCCTGTATCACCACCACCAGAACAAATAACAGCTGAAGACGATACAGAAAAGCCTAAAGATACAACTGAGAATGACAGTCAACAATCCTCAACAGAGCAAAATAAATCAAATGAGGATTATATTGTATCCCATAGCAATGGAACAGCCATGAAAAGCTTACGGAGTAAACCACAGACCTCTCAGCATAAGTTCTTTGCTGCAGGACAGAAGAAGTCTCCATCTTCAAGCAATTTACTCGCAGAGGAAAAAGATTCTCCAGAGTGCTCAAGTGATCAAATCTCGAAAGAGACTGGTGACGAGAGTACACAACTTCCTGATGTTAAGGTTGATCCGGGTAATCAAATTGATAGTAACATGGATAATTTATTTAATGTATAAACCCGGTTTACATGATCTTACTTTGCTAGGACAGCATCAGAGATCGCATGATTTCAGTTTGGGGGCGAACAAACTTTTTTCTAATGCATTGAATCCCAAACAAAAAACTTTATTACCGTGGGGTTGGCTCTACGAAAGCTGAATTGAGCTGTCCAACATGCAGGTAGTGATTTTCTCAAACAGTAATGTAACCGGAAAACCTGTATTAAAGTTTAGCATTTTCGAGTTAACTCACTTAATATTATTTCTTGCGAGTTCAATATCACTGGTGTCATTGGCTCTTATGCCTTTCCGCGGCATATCGAGTGTATTGGTATCCACCTTTCGTACAACTAGATTCTGATATTAATATTGAATCCCGTTGGTTTCTGTTTACACAGCACCGGAAAATGATTATTAAGATCCATTGTTTTGCCTTATCGTGAAAGAACACTATGTTTAAAGTTCCACTTAAAGTTCACGCTTTAGAACTTAAAAATTCTCCGATGCAATGCAAGCGAAACTTGTTGCCTTTTCACCGTTCATTTATGCCTTGTTCATTCTTTGGTTGATGCTTCGAAACATTCTAGCAAAGTTGCATCATCAGATGTGCTTGATACATTACATTGCACGAATTGACATAGTGTACATGTTAGTATATAGGTATAATGAATATAAAATATTGATTTATGAACGAATAATAAAGAAAATATATCGATCTATGCGGGAGTCAAGATTCACGTATTCAACATCCATGCGCCTGCGCCGCCTGTACGTAGGAGCTATTGTTAATTCTAATGTTAAGTTTTCGAAAACGTTTTGGGGGCAGTTGTGCTACTAATACCTATACAATAACTATACCGGTATGGATATAGTGCATTTTTGAGCTTCTTGAATTCTTCCAGTTTAGTATAAGCTTATCCAAATTAGACTTATCCAAGTTTTATAAATGAAATTAAACTTTTTCATCTTAAAAAATCACTATCTAGTCGAAGCGCGGGTAGCACATGCGATGCGAATGAAGTTCTCGTAGATTATCTCTCCTGATATCTCGGGGGGGGGGGGGGGGTTCAGTTCTCCAGTTTTCCTCTCTCTCTAAAAATCAACATATTTAAGTAATATACGTAAGAAAATGTAATGTACATGCAATTAATTGTGTATATATAATTAATTGGGCTGCTCTCGCGATTTTCTTTTCAAGAAAGTGTACGTGCGCTTGAATAAACGCTGTTATATGGCGGCCACAGGATTGTGGCTAGCGCTAATGTGGAGATAAGGGGATGAATATTCATGTGTTTGCGCGTTGCAACACGGATATATATGAATATGAATGTGGTTAAACGTTGGAACGTGGCTTGGCAAAGTTTAAATCAACGTGTCCGAAAGTGTGATCCGAGACATCATAAATGACCTGAGAATATTAAAAAAGTTATTCAAGAAAGGTATAGAGGAAATGGTTGGAAAACTCATTAGAATTACAGTGAAAGTCACTATCTTAGTTTCTGTTCTGGTTTATGAAGTACTTCACTCTTCAGTGTACTTCATCGTCACACGCTTTTTGTATTCGGGACCGAGTGGTCAATAGCAATGTTTTAGGAAAGTAAGTTAGCTCGCCTTAAAAACATTTGCTATTGGAAATCCACTTCCTCAGTTCTATCTAATGCGTGTTTGCTGTCAACTGATGCCCGTCGTATGTTGCCAGTCTGAAAAGAATTGTAGCGAAATGCATCTCATAAATATCATATTCCGTACAAGACATGTACAGTAACAGAGTAACTGTAACAGTAACTGACGTCTATTTCAAACAACCAATTCTCTAGCAAAACAATTTTTCTCTTACGAATCATTGAACAGGGCAATGTTAACAAAGGATCCAAAATATTCGTACAACATGAAGTTTAGTATTTTAAAGTTCAATATGGCGGCCGATATAAGAGTGAGATTGTATGAAGAAAGCGAACGAATTTGGCAATCTATTTTTACTACCGTTAATAATTCCTTAATATATATTGACGATAGTATCGCGGAAATATTACATTGGTCAGGGAAGGCATTGGATATGACCGATGCAGGAGCAATACGAATACAAAGTATTGAATCTGGCTTGGTAAGCTGTAAGCTAACAAAGCTGTGTAAAGCGTAAATAATTAATAAATTGCTATAGTATTGCACTGCACGTGGTTTTGTAAGAACTTCAGTAGTAATAATAACTTGGAATTTATAAGTATGAAAGTTAAAGATTTTGAAATTGTTTAATTAGAGGAAGGCCAGGAGGGAGCTCCAGGAGCTGAAAGAAAAAATTATCGCAATAACGACGCAATTAAACACAATCTTTTAAAGATGCTGTAAAGCCTGTAAACAAAGCATTTACACTTCGAAAATATGATAGATATAAACTAACTGAGTATCTAAAGGCTTTTTTCCACTCGGGTGGGACCGACTTGCAAGTTCACTGTGAGTGTTTGCATCTAGTTAAAACAAACTGCCAAGCAATGTGATTGGATGAAATTGATTGCAGCAAGCTAGTGAGTTTGTATTTTTGATAAGTGGAAAAGAGCCTTAACATTGTCCTGGTTTGTATGTCTATGGTGTGTATATACTTACTTGGTTTCTATGTGTTCTAAATCCAGTATCCACACTCTTACTGTTGATTGCAATACCAATTTATCAAAATCTTTACCATGGTGTTATCCTGGAGGAAACCCTCTGAAGGTTTCCTGCCTTGCTGAAATTTAGCCTGCGCTATGGAGGTGCTGAGACCCAAACACAGAAAACCTCTGGACCCAGGTTACCATGGTATATGACATAAGAGAAAGCACGATTGCCTTATTCTCCAACTGTTGTCAGTTATCGGATTGTAAACCAGCATTTCTGATTGGCTGGTGAGAGTACAATTTATTGATAATACAATAACTATCAGTAATACAATTGATTCCTGAGATAAATACTATAATTCTGTTTTCCTTGTATGTATTTCAAATGTCCTAGAATTAAGTACATTTTTTCTGACAATCATTATTTAGCTGACATGAGGATGGAATATTAAAATAGCTGAATTATCTTTATAATGTATAATATAATGTTGAATTTGATTATTTTTACTATATGTACTGTCTTATGCCCTGGGAGCAGGGCTAGGTGCACACCACTAAATATTTTTGTACCCTTCAGAGACATTTGGTAGCCCCTAAATTTTGTCCGCACTGCAATAGTGCAATAATTAGTATATCAGCAGTGGCACTACACACAACACTGATAGAATATACATGTTTGGGTGTTTAATTTTCAATTGGAACATGAATCCTGTTTTTGAATCCTCATTAATCCATGAATCCAGTGACGAGTTCTGATGTAACTCAATCTTCGCACATATGCCAATGTCCTGGCTTTAGTCTGATTCCATCGCTAATATAGTTTTGTCTCCGATTTTATGTATTTGTGGGGATATTTACTGTAGCAGCTTTCTGCTTGATTGAACATAACAGGAATTAACACATATCTAATTAGTGGTTATGCATGACGCAGTAACTAGTTCCGATTTGGGACAGGTAAAACTTTGCGCAAATGTTGTTTTCGGGCAGTTGGTTATGTGCATTCGTTGAGAGAACTTAAACCAGTAAATATGTAACGTTTCGAAAGTTTTCTCCATTTTCCACCTGTTTGGACATCGCAGTTTGTGTATCGATCGCCTTGAAAAAGCGGGACTGTTATGTAAGTTTGTCCTTAACAATTGTTATTTAGTTAGTGCATGCAGTTGATTTAGATACCAATTAATCTTAAAGTAATTTGCACGACAAATTTGACTCGTTTTTCGTTTTTGTGCAAGATAGATTTATATATTCATTCTTGTATATCAGTTTTTACTATAGCTTATCGTATACTTGTGTAACACGTATTCGTATCTAGTTTTCGTGCTTTCTGGGCCTTATGTATAAATTGCCTGGAAACGTATTTTCTGGTTAAGGAATGTTCGGAATGTAGTGCATGGTCTTTAGTTTATTGTTTCATGAATTTGACATTTCAGTTTACGACAACGTATGAGAGTATGTGACAAAGTGCGTATGACAACATCTTAATAGTTTGTGTAAAGAATATTAAACTTTCCTGTAAAATATATATCCTCGCGTTTGTTTCTTCGAACTAATTCATCGCGTCGTGACGTAAGCGAATCGTCGTCTCAACTCTCGAGCTTGCGCAGCGACCGTTACACTTAAAGTTCAAGACAGAGTGCCCCTTCTGTCTATTTTCTCTTCTGTGGCCAGATGTAACACTGTATGATTTTTCCTGTGGGCTATTTCAAGGGGAAAGTGTTTTCCAGTCCACCAATTTAATGCTTTATTGCTAATGTAGTGCACCAAATGCAAAGAGGGAAATGGAGGACGCGTTGAAGAAAACGGCGCTTGTCCAGTAAAAGTCTTAACTCGACTCAACTCAAAATATTTTATTGTTGACAGGGGTCTTTTCAAATAAGTTGTAAATTTATCTACGCATGAATTAAATGAAGGGTAAATTATTGTAAATAATTTTGCAACTCCTTGTACATTACTGTATGCCGTGTATGGGACAAAACTGTGCGGAAGAACTTGTGAGTTGTGTTTTCATTTACGCATATTAATTTGAAGAGGGATTAAAGCTATCAAATTACTACAATAGATTATAGCTAATTGGAAATTGAAACGGTTGAGGGTTTTTTATACACACTGTAGAATGATAATTGGTACAGTGTTTATTCATATATTCGTGTTCTGTCCGATAAGTTGCTTTTGAAATCCACTTGATTTCTAAAGAAATTCGTTGGGCAGGATAGGAAGATATGAATAAACACCCTCCAGATTAACGCTCTACTTACGCCCATGCCAGAGTGTGTAAAAAACTTAACCAATTTAAATTACTCCCAACTTCAGAAGCGGCTTGTAGAATGATGCAAATTTTGTGTGCTACTTAATTTTGTCTTGTAAAGAAATACAGCTATGAAATGTCGGGTTACAAAATCTAATGATTACCGCACGCTTACCTTGACGCTGAATATTTAAGATTTAATCATGATTAATTGTATGAAAAACAGCTTTTTTGCATTAGCAGTATATCATAAAAGTAATAGGCTTGGTTATTTCTATGCCGTGTATATATATATGCTATGTTCAAAATTTAGAATGGCAATAAAGATGAAAAAAAGGCGGTGTTTATCTCAAGTTCATTATTACCCGGAAAAGGAATTGAAAAACTTGAAAAAATTATTGAATCAAGCCATTTCCAGTCTTGTACAATTTTCTGTACAGTGACAGACGCTGATATGTCGCTTGCGTTTAAGCAAGGAGGAAATGAGGATGATGAATCATTTTATAACAAGCTCAAGAGAACGGTTGCATTTTGGATGAATCATAAGGTAAATAGGTGAAACGACCATCACGTATCACATGTTTTTCAGTTAGGAATACTGTAGTTCGACAGAAAAATGGGACAGATGGTCAGACGAATAGCTGACTATAAAGCTAACTTTAAGTTGATCATTTGATTTTTTAAAACCTTTCATACGAGAGGAATTATTTTATTTTGAGTTATTTACAAAGTTTTTTGGATTTTTTTTGAAGTTTTGTAAAATACCATTGATATGTCAGTTAGGATGCATGAAGTATCCATTGTATATTATGACGTGTAATATGCAGAAATAAAGATCGCCCCATCCTTAAAGACGACGTTCTAGATCTCTTAGCATCTGCTCCCCCAGAACCCTTTGATTCACTACTGTCAGTTTGTTTAACTGACATGATGATTCTTTCTAGTGTGCAACCGTTGAAATTTATCACATTCCATGTGTGTATGCCAATGTTGTTCCTGGTTTGTTCTTCATGCCAGCATTTTCGACATTTTTTCCCACTCAACCGTCTGACCTGCCTACAATTATGGAGTGGCTTAAGACAAAGGTAAGAAGATTACAAATGCTAGAAATTGCAAATTTAAGGTTTCAACATTTATGTTCTCCAAGTTAGAATTAATTATTATTGAAAACAAATCGTTTATACACAGAATATTATGAGAGATTTTATGAGAGTCAAAATACTGGTCAGCAGTCCACTAACTTCATGGGCAAACACTCTTATATTCGTCAGTTTTTGTGATTCTAAATCGATAATCCAAGCCTCAAGTCAAACATTAGAGGAGCAAGCAGCTTATATTTACATTATATAAATGGAACAGATTCGAGTTGTTGGGACTAAATGTCTTAAAAAGCTCGAAGAAATGCTGTTCGGTTGATAGCACTATCCAATTCTCGAACAACCGGCATTTTTACTATCATTTGATTAATTTTATTAGGGAGACCAAAGGAAATTTAATTCCTTATCTGAAGTTGAAATACAGCATACACCAAAAGTTTTCCAGGTTAAGCTAAAAGTAAGTGAATGCTGAATGTGTCTGTTTTGATATTACAGTAGCAACTTTCGATCCTAATAATCGTTCTAATCCTGATAATTTCTGGACATTATTGTGCAAAAAATCACGATTTTTTAAAATATAAAAAGCTACTAGGAAAATCAAGCAATGATAAATGCAGTCCCTAAGTAATACATGTGCAGTTTGGGATCGTTACGATTCCAGAAAGGGAAGCTTTTCAAACCTTTCCGGTGCAGCAGTTCGTTGTGGTAGTCAACCGTAGCTAGGCCAGAAATAAATGTTGTTACTATTATCGGTGTAGTATTGCTTCAAATATTGTGGAACAACGAAACCAAAAATAGGATTCGACCAGCTGCACTGTTCCCAGAACGTGCCTGATTAGTATTCAAAGCTATATGATTGTAAGTGTTATGGCAACCAGCTATTTAATTAGGTACCATGGTATGGTGCAGCTAAATCACATATCTCACTGGGACATGTTGGTACATTTGTACCTGTTGCTGTGATTCCTGAGAGCATTGTTTCTTTTAATCCATACGTAATCATCCACAATGAATATTCTGAATATTTGTACTTCTCTAAATATTTGTAATTTATAGACCATAGGAAAATTAGTAAATACCAAAAAATTGTAAATATCAAAGACATGTTTGATATCACATATCTCACTGGGACATGTTGGTCCAAAGTTCAGCTTGAGGTACTACCTATCTGGTCAGGCAGGGGAAGGGGGGCCGGGGCGAGGCTGTGACACACTTTTTTAGGTGAGGGGGCCTGAATATCTTTTGCCCCCCCCCCCAGTTTCAACAAGACCTAAATCAAATCACTTACTACAAAAAGGGAACTAATTCGCTACAATACAACCAATCGTAATAGTTCTACATGTATTTACATAAAGTTGTTTAGTTGAAAGATGATTTGGACCACGGTTCTTCCCTGACTACATAAAAATCAATATCAGCAACACCCAGCTAAATGGAGCAAGCACATGCTTGCAATGGAGCAAGGGCTGCTTTTTGTTATATACCTGAAACATAGCGGCTATGACGTTATGAAAATGAACAAGGCCAATTAAAATGTAGAGAAAATTGCAGCGATGTTTTTGGGGGTATTTTGAAAAATATATGATTTTTTCTGTTATTCCGTTATATATTATTTTCGTACTAATTAACTTTTTAATTGTAAAGCTTGCTGCCTTTGAAAGGAAAAAAAACACTTATTATACATAGTAAAATCGCCAGCAAATGTCTAAATTAACAGCTATTGAAATGGTGTTTAATCTGGTGTTTATTTGGTGCAAATAGCTTATACTGAACCCGAGATACGGTTTCGCAAAGCCATTCGTCACCGGTGAGTGATTTTGGTGGGGCCCGTTGAGAGGGCGTCCTCCCCCTTCCCCACGTTTAGAGACGTTCTGACGCCCCTGCGGTCAGGTGCTGATCACATGGGCGGACTAGGCGGTCAGGCATTTGGGTGCGGACTGAGATGCCGACAACTTTGACCGAGCACCCATATTTATTTATTCACAATTGTTTATATTAGAGAACTTTGTTATGGCATCTACTATATCATTATTTAACAATTATTCACCAAAGGCGAATATCTCGAGTTCATTTTGGTGAATATTCACCGATAATCACTGAGGTGAATAATTGTTTTATTTTGATCACATAGGTGAAAAATGACAAAAATGCGTTTCATATTTCAAAACAACATCTGTCACATTGGCAAAACGGTTGGTGGGTATTGTGATTATTGTGTCATAATCGCCTCTAGGACAACAAATCAGAGTAGAGAATTTTCGTTTTTCACCTATGTGAGTATACTAAAATAATTTAATTCAGCAAAGAAAATAATTATTTTGAGAATTATATTTTGGAACATTTGTACAAGGGCCTAGATTTTATTTGCTGACTGAGGCCGGAAAATTGCTATTTTGCCTAGGGCTGACTGATCAAATGCCATTAGTACCTTGAGTTTTTGGTAGTAAGAGAGTTTTGCTAAATATTTCGGCAAGTTTTGTTTTAAAGAAATGAATCAATGATAGTCACACACTCGGATTGGCACATACAGGGATTTATCATTTTTTTTTTTAATTTACTATTGGTGTTCTCTGGACAACTTCTTCTATGAATTTCTTTTGTGCTCTGTTATAAGAGGAATAATGATGCACAATAAATATCCTTGACTGATAGCTTGACTATAGCCAAATATCGCAGGAAGCCAACATTGTACAATTGCAAATTGTGCAGCTCCATCCAACCACTAATGTTCAAAGATTTGGTCAGCATATGCATATTGTTATGTTACATCAAACGATGGATTAATTTGATCCCCGGCAACTGATGATAATATGTTCGTCTGTACTTTTCCAATTTAATTACTCGTGTATGTTTGTTTAGATTTTAGCGTCGGCATTGAGTGCTTTATTTGAAGAACTGGGTCTCACTGAAGACTGTTATGCTATTGGTCACACATCAAAGCTACTTGCTGCTGAACTTGTCAACATTTCTTCAACAAAAGTAAAAAAGGTAGCTACTTTTTGTTTTCAAGGTTGCATAACACGAGGACTCTTTTTGATAAATATTGTTGTTTTATAAATTAAAGTGTGTTTGATCCCTATGCATTTGGAGATAGAATTGTGTATCAGTTTTGGTCTGGTTTCATGCAGGTTATATCAATATTTTAATGTGTTTTTTTTTGTCTACAGAATGTTGGTAGTCAGTGTACAGTCATTTTTGTTGACAGAACATTAGATTTGGTTCAAGCTTCATCCAGCTCTGGCTGTAACTTGGCTGACAGGATATTTGAATTGCTACCAAAACTTCCCAAACATAATCTTGATGTGGCTGTTGATATGACAAGACTTATTTCATCAACAAAGTAAGACGATTACGCAAAGAAAATTTTAAATTGTGTAGTACGAGCACCTCTATAGGAACGGAGAGGAGAGAGGGGTATACACTGCTGACCAAAATAGCAAGGAGTGCAAACCCTCAAATAACGGCCAGTGGTCTACGATTTTCTAACCAAAGTCAGTTTTTCGAACCAAGTACTGAATTGCTTAGAAATTTTATGCATTAACGCATTGTTAAAGTTTAAAGTAAATACAATTTTTAATTTTGTTTTAGAGATATTAAGGAAATAATGTGATGCCTGTTGCTGTTTATATATGTTTTGTAGCTGTAATCAGAACGTGATAGTTCCAGGATCATTGACCCACAGTTCGTTTCATAAAGAATCTCAAACGTTATTGTCCTCCATGATAATGCAAAACAAGCAGGTTCGATTGTGTCTATTTTAAATTATAATTTTTGAATGGTTAGTGGTTTTACGTAAGAGATAAAAATAATTTTAAAGAGATTTTAGGGGAAAGGCCATTCTTATAATAATACAGTACTGAGAACTTGAACAGTTCTCTGTAATACAAGTACTTCTTCCATGTAAATATCACATGCAGTCGCTCTTCCTTACACGAACTCAGATCTCTTCAAAGGAGACTTCTCCCTAATTGAAACATGTCTCGAATATGAAGACAGTACGATTCCTATACGGCTGTCATTCTGGCGTATGAAAATAAGTGTTTATGCGAGATTTTTAAAAGGGATATAGGCATGTTTAATTTATTTTTTAGTCAGTTTTCTCTGATGTACCGCGGGTTGTATATAGGTTATTTACCTTGAATAAATAATTAGATCAAAGTTGTGGAAAAATCTCGACGAATCTTGACTTAAATTGTTTAAAGTCAAAAGACTCTGTTAGAAGACCTCTTCAAAAATAAATTAAGTTAGTTAAATACGTCGAAAGTCGGGATGTATGTCATATACAGCACTCGGACGCTGCGCGTCCTCGGGGGCTGTATATGACATACACCCCTCCTTCTCGGTATTTAACTCTGACACAGTGTACAGATACCTCTGCATGAAACAGATATGTCCCGCAAATACAGACTTCTTTCCCAGATGGGAACTGCTTTCCCATACAAACACCTCTGTAATTACACCACTTATGCGAGTTTTCCCCAAGGCTATTGTACTCGCCACGCATTGATGTAAAGAGATTGTTTTGCGAGGCTTGGTGCATGGTGAGGACAATAGACTTCTTTCTAATGCGAAGATATTTCTATTACGAACATGCCTGCGCTATATACCTCTCTAGTAGCTGTAGGGACCTCTAATACTGACTAATTCAACTTAATTCATCGTTTCGAGCTAACCAACAGCTTTCTTGTTCTTCTGTAGATGCAAACAACTGTGTTAAATATTTTAAAATTTTTCTTTTTGTCAATATTTAAATTAAGTTTTAAACAATCGTTTCTGGTTTCAGGACAGCTTGACACAAATTTACAGAAAATTGACAAAAATTTTAGAAGAGGAATCCATATCTGTTACAGAAGAAAATGTCGGAAAAGTGACTCCAGATAAATTGTCATCATTGATGAATTATTTTAGGTATATTGTTAAGAAAATGCTCTTTCAGTCTTTGTCAAGCAGTTGAGCCCTAAGTAAATTGTTATTGCTGGGACATAACCTAACAGAGTGAGAACGAGTAATGCGCCTTTGCAAACGCCTAATTAGGAAAATTAAGTTTCTCCTGTCAAAAAGACAGATAATGGAAACATCTTCAGCTACCTAAAATTTTAATTTGTTGGTAATGGTTTTGTTCTTGGAAGTAACACCAAAGTAATTTCGGCAAAAATGTTTTTTGGTTTAGGAAAGCAGCTTGCCATTGAGAGGAAACACAATGTTTCTGTAACGATGCTCCCGCAAGCACTCTTTTCTTTCTAACGTAATAATTAAAGGTTAACATTTATTTCACTGTAATACTGGGAGGTTCTCAGAAATTATGCATATGTTATCTGGGCTTCTATTGTTACGTGGGCTTCTATTGTTACAGAAATAACATGGAAGTATTTTTGAAGCATGCAGCTTTATTACAAGTGGCTATGGCAATAGCAAACACTGTAGAAAATGAAAATAGTTCAACTCTTGAAGAGCTTCAAAGCACAGAAAAAGTAAGCAAATGTCTTTTATTAATGGCAATGTATAACACTAGCTTCCAATTACAGTTGTAATATGGAGAAAGAAAGGCATGCAAACATAATAATTCTCTAATTTGTGCGAGTGAATCGAGCCTGACCCAGCCAAACTAAGACGACACATGTTTTCACGCTTGATTGTTGTTCCGTTTAGTATTTATAGGCCCATCAACGTAGTGTCACCCAGCAAGCAGAGTTTTTTTTTTATTGAGAAGAGGAGAGCAGAAACCTAGTATCATATTACTTGAGCATGCGCGAAAGTTGTCAAACAAACCAGTGGCATGTCCTCTGGAGCTCATGCGGCGGCTGTTGTACTGGAGCCTTGCGGGTGCGCTTGAGAATGAACCTCGGTAAACCTCGGTCAGCAATTAGTATTTAAAAACAGTCTTGCGCACCAAAACTAGGTTTAAAAGCGGTATCATCACTGAGCATATACAAAGGATCATCATTGTAAAGGGCTCAATTTTCATTGCTCGTGTTACTCATGCGTCTTATATTTATTTTTTTATAACCATAATGAAATATCAATATCCTGGAGCGTGAAAAACTTCATTATTGCTTCGTGTGTCATGCAGGTATTGCAGCTAAGTCTGAACGAGGAGGACTCTCCAAGCAGTTTGTCACACATGTTGACGCTGTTGAAAAATAACAGAGAAGGAAGCGGGTATGTGTATTCTGACATTAAATCATTTAAACAAGCGATATTTGTAACGGCATTAATTGGAAATGATAAAGAACTGCAATTGAACAGCACACTTCGAACAGGAACAACTGTCGCCATCTTCAATGTTTTCCTTAAATTGTTTTGTTAACAAAGGCGTGCAAATATTTAGTTTTTATTTCTTAGACATAGCTGTTTCACGAGAACATTTTTTTATTTAATGCGACATTTGTTTTGTTTTCTGTAGATCTTATTATTTTGAAGATATTTTACTTTTATTGGTCTACGTGTATTCGTTAGTGGGAGATGAAAGTTCGGATTCGCAGAAAGAAGAAAGCGAACTTCAGGTACTGCTATAAGTACTGCTTGAATAATCTCTGAATAATCGGCTAGACGTTTCAGCACACTTGCGTCTTTACACAAGGAGATGTAGGTCATGCAACCATTTGGCCGTTACCGTGCAAATATGTATTATCTTAAAGTTTACAAGGTTTCTTTAACCACGCAGTTTATCAATTAAAACAAAAAAGCTTCAAATTAGGAATGGTATATTATTGATGTCACTAAATGAGATAAATTGTAATGTATATATAGCTAATTCGATAAAGGTCGTTCTTTTAAAACGTAAACTGTAAAGAATGAGCGCGCAAGGGATGCCGGATTAATTGCGTATTTTCACCTCAAAACTCGGAATTATTTCTTTAAAACAACATCGACGGGGCATACGAGAATAAATAAACAATAATCCATCATGCGCGCTCATAGTTCATAGTTTCTCTTTTGAAAAGACAACCTTTTTTGGATTAGCTGTATATTCATGTTACATATTAAGTCCTAATTTTATACCACAGGATACAATTATTCAGGATGTTTTATCAGGGACATTAAAAACGAAAACACAGTTCGTTATTGGTGAGTTGTTCTGCCTTTATTCTCGGCTGCATAAATTATTTAAATTGTTAGCAGTTAACTATGTCCGGTGTACCTCACAAATTTACTCCCTTCAATTAACTTTTTCTAGAAAAAAAATAATATTAATAACACTTTATAGATACAAAGCAAGATAGTGAAAAAGTGGTAAGAAGTAAGATTGCGGGATGTTTTCAAAGACTATCTGGATTGAAACATTTACGGGATGATTTTACATCATTCAGGTAATACAAATTTTTTGAACGTTATGTATGCTTGGCAGAACATCAAATCGTAAAAAAATTTAATGAAAACACATGCAACATTCTTTTGTGCATTTTGCTGAATCGCTAAGTATTTGCACGAAGACGCACTTTCGAAATAATTATCGTAATTGTTATGAATTAGCTTTGAATGGAAGTATGTCAATGTGTTTTTTGTTTCTTATAGGCATGCATTATCCAGAAAAATCAAAACTTGATAATTAATAAATTAAAAGGAATTCATTTAATTTTCCACTTTTGCTTCAGAGAGGTGTTTACAAATGCTTCTTCACTTCACAATTTACGTTCGTACGAACCCATCCTCAAACAGGCAAGTGTAATTCCATTTTTAGCCGTGAGGTCGTATGTGCAAAGTTAAATATGAGCACAAATATATATAAGAGTTGGTCGAAGCGCTGGCACTTTTCTTTTATCTTATCTTATCCAGCACACATCTTACCCAAAAAACAACATTTAAGACTTGAAAGTGTAAACTGTAATGCAAAATTGATGTTATTAAAACGCTTGACGTTCTATTTGTCGTAGCATTGCCATGCATTGACATTTGGCACTTTCTCAAACTATCGTGTCTGAAAAAATAATACTTATATCAAGTGTAAGACTTAATATTATATCCCACATTACTGGAAGTTAATTTTTTTAAAAATTAAATATTTTAAAGGGCTAAGAAGCGTTACAGAATAGGAAAAATCTTAAAGAAAGAACTTTAAAAAGATTTCGAAAAAAAAAACTTCAAAAAACTTTGAAAAAAGTAAACAAGTGTCGTTGACGGGCTTCGAAGTTCCAACAATATAGATCATCGTGCATCAAAAAGGATAAACATAGTATAACCTATAATTAAAGTATAACGAAAAATTGTTTTTTAAAAATGTATTTAAGCCATAGTAAATACCTTATTAATGTAACAAGACTGCGGGCAGAGTTAACAGATCCAGGATAAATTGTTTCACCCACAATATTAATCTGTATGCGACGTCTTACTAAACTACCTATGGATAAATGGTGTGTTCTTTACGACGACACTTGGATCAGAAAGTTACCTGCAGAGTGCATGTAATTCGTTCTCGAAGCTCTTTCGCTCTTAAAACGGCTACAAAATTTCACCAAGTATAACGCGTGCGTCGGCATATTTTTATTTATAGATTGTTCAAAAAGTATTTGACCCAAAAAAGACGGAAATAAACGACATTGAATTTAAATCAGCAAGGCTAAAAGATTTTATTAAGAGTGGTTTCAGGTACAAGAATTTAGTAAACGAAACATCTTGGTTTTATAAGATCACATATAATATGTCACGTATACAGTCTTGTATATAGATTGTTTTTCTCGTTATTTCAGTTTGTTTATGAATGTGTCAAAGCCTCATCCAAGTGACCACCCAGTTATTTTTGTATTTGTTGTTGGCGGCGTCACCTGTTCTGAAGTTCAACAAATCAACGAATACATTTCCTCACAGAATATTCAAACTCAGGTGACGAGAATATAACGTAAGCCCTCTCCGCAGCTAAGAGACTAAAATGACACCAAATCCGAAGGAAGGCGAGAGATCTTTTACCACTTACCACTGAAGTGTATGTCTATGGAAGGTTCAGTTACATATATAAACCTGGGTTAAGACTAACCCAACGTTTGACCCACTGTTTTAGTTTCTGCACCTTTATTTATTTCAAACATTCAGAAACTAAAACTGCTATTGATCCAGAAAAGATTTCTGACGAAATATTTTCCAAACTTCTAAACAAGCCATAGGCGGCCCAATTCCGTGTGTAGTTTCATATAGAGATCAGTGGGCACATAAACACACTTCATACATTATTATATAAATATCCTGGAAGAGGAGAGACGATATGCCCTGTTAAGCATTGTTGTTATAATAATGTATGAAGTGTGTTTATGTGCGCACCGATCTCTATAGAAAATACACACTGAATTGGGCCGCCTATGAACAAGCTGCTGGAAAATTTCTTTTGAACCTAACTCCCTCCTCCGCAGAACCATTTATGTTGCTTGTATTTATATTATTATTACTACATTTTATTACTATATTTACTTATTTATATCTTTTATTTATTTTACCCTTCGCGTTTTCCCCCGCGCCTGCGTTTGTTTTGTACGTAGTAATATGAGAGACGTTATCAATTAACCGTGAAGTTACTGCGGCTTCTGAAGAACTCTATGTCGTGGTGCTTTTATGTATCCAAATTCTTCGCCAACGTGAAACCTTATTTTCCGGGGTGAGGGGTAAATGTTTTCAATGTTGTTTTTAGTTTCGGCAGTTAACTGGGAAGTAAAGTAAAAGTTTTTGAACAGTTATATATTTTCTGTTTTTCACGTATTTTTTTCTCATGCTCAATTTTAAATAAAATTTAATTTTCTAGGTCATCATAGGAAGCACAAAAGTTTTAAACTCTCAAGATATTTTAAGACACATGTTTTGCCAAGATAGTGGTTTGTACATGCCTTATAGTTGATGTATGTAGTATAATATATTAGTGTAAATAATTTATATAGAATGATTTAGTGTATTAAAATAATAAAATTCTGTATATGAAAGAGCAGCAGCTGCTCGGAAGAGTTGATTTTGGCTCCGCGTTTAATTATTAATTTTGTTGTAATATTTCATTGTGAGCGCCCTTACAATTCAACATAAGAATATAGATCAATGATTTCACATACATGGAGCAGGTGGGTGATGGGGAATATTGTGGTAATATATTGAATTGTAACCGAAGGGCGCAATTGAAATCTTATCAGATAGACAGATACAAAAACAATTCAAGATAGTCTTTACTGTGTTATACATGTACTTTATTGCAAAAAATATTTACTCACTAAACCAGTTATCAACTGTCTATTTCGTTCTCTTGTGCCTCTTAACGTAATTTAACGTATACTTATAACAAATATACTTATTATAATGATTTATTTATATACGGATCCGACGCCGTCGTCAATCATGCAAATACTTTTTAACAATCAAACATTAATGACTTTATTGCTGAATACGGTTATATCAAACTTACGTAATAAGGATAGAATGAAAAAGAAAGATCAATGACCGCCACTATGCACTTTCACTCATGTCGACATTCCAAGAATTTCCACAGTCTATCCCTGTTGAAACAAGAAAGACGATAACGATAGTATTTAGGCCGCTGTGCACAGGAAATGTTTAACGAAGATTCATAATTGTATATATATATATATATATATATATATATATATATATATATATATATATATATATATATATATATATATATATATATATATATATATATATATATATATATATATATATATATATATATATATATATGTATATATATACATACATACATACATACATACATACATACATACATACATACATACATACATACATACATACATACATACATACATACATACATACATACATACATACATACATACATACATACATACATACATACATACATACATACATACATACATACATACATACATACATACATACATACATACATATATATATATACATACTTTTGTGCATGAATGCAGTTACCTAAGTGTTTATACTTAGACTAAAGTTTATTTGTAATTTTTTTAATTGGGGAAAAAAAATGAATTAATAAGTTATTTTCAGACGATCTATAACCTTATATTATACGTTTGTTTATATTCTTTGTATTAATGCAATTTTTCTACATTTGCTAATTTTGTCAAAAGTATAAAACATCAAAACGACTTTCATTGGCGGCCATTTTGAAAAAATGTCAACCAGTAAATACTTAACAATTAGTTACCGAAGGCGAGGTGATTACAAGCCTATATTTACCGAGCCGAAGGCGAGGTGAATATAGGCTGTAATCACCGAGCCTGAGGTGACTAATTGTTTTAGTATAATTTCAATAGTAATATATGCATAATAAAGTGCAATATTCATATAAAATGCAATTCTGTTATGAATATACTAGGGTTTGGAAAATTCGTACACAAATGTCTGTAAAACGGCAGTGAAAATTTACAACAAAAATTAATTATTATTCAAACTAAACAATTTAAAACGTTTAACCAAAGGTATTTGTTGTTTATGTTCATGTTAAACATGAGAAATAGTTCGTTGGAAAGGTCTGTTGAAAGATTTGGTGATTTTTAAAAAATCTGCCGCTCTTTTACTGTTTTTCGTAAGTTTTAAATCGTGAAAAAAGTATTTAATGAACTAGTTGTCGACAATCTCTCCCCTTAAAAAAGCTAAATATCTAATTTGTTGCTGTGTTTGTACTTTGTAGTAATTCCTTTCTCCTCCATTTGTTTTAAATTCGTCAAAATTATAAAACATCAAAACGATTTTTATTGGCGGTCATTTTGAATGGATTATTTACTAGCTCTGCCAGTAAATAATGCCTCAGATTTACTAGTCAGTCAGCCAATCAAAAACTTTCTCAGACAATATTTACTATTGAAATTATACTAATAAACAATTATTGAATGAGGTCGAGCAGGATATGAGGAATTGTTAAGGTAGAGGTTTGTGTTATTTGCCGGAGGCTAAAGCAGATAATGGCCTGGGCAAATAACACAAACCGAGCCCTTAGTATTTCCTCGTATTCTGCGAGAACCGAATTCAATAATTTCTGTATTATTTATTAAAAGGTCGGCGAACCTTTCCTTTGAGGAACCCATTTGTATTTTCCCACTATTGACAAAACCCGCATAAATTTGCGTGACGTTTATCGTGTTACATTGTTTTTCAATATACGACGAAATGACTCAATGTCGTATATTTGTTTTCAATATACCACAGTGAAGTCACAACCCCAAATTTGGGCGACTACCCAGCGGATATGACGATTCACCGTCAGCTATATAAAACAAAAAAAACTTGAAATATTTTCAATAAATAATAATGCCTAATATTTACTAGTCAGGCAACCAATCAAGATGCTTGAAAACCATTATTTAGCAAAGAAATTATTCAATGACTGGCATAACTCATAGTCACTTGGACTAGAAATGAAAGGCGTGGGTGACATCCATTCCATTGAAAGACGAAAACTAATTGATTAATGTGCATTGACCATGCGATGAGTTTTGTCAGAGGTGGTTTCATTCATTAACGCCATGAAAAAGTACGAGACCTCGTATGAATATTCACCACGTATAAATATATGAATATTCACCCTCCCCCCTCCCCCCCCCCCCCCCAATGACCTTGGTTGGAACTGGTCACGTGAGCCTCTATTTTTAGGGGTAAATTGAATTACCGCCGTTTTTATACTTAGGGTGGGGTGGTAGAGTGGCGTATGCGTTTCTCGCATTCAATCCCCTTTGGGTTTGTCTGTATACGATAACAGATACCAAAGGACGCGCTGAATATTGAGATGCGGGATTATTACTGCGAAATATATAAAAAAAAGACCACCGCAAAGCGACAGATTTTGTAAACAATGTCAATTTTGCATCAGGTCGACTGGGCATGCATATCACATTAGGAAATATGTTGAATTTACTATAAAGCCAACAAGAATCATTTAAAGATAAGTGTATACGAATACGTAACAAAGTCAAACAGACAAGTGCAATGTGGAGCTGACTTTTGTCTTTTGCGATTCTTTTCATCTCGTAAACGGCCAACTTTATTGTCTGATCATACAGACGTTGAAACTCTTCTGTTGACCGTATCTCTTGTAGACGCACATGAATTTTCCTTATACTATAAACTGCTTGTTCTGCAGTGACTGATGCACATTGCAATCTCTTGGAATTATTTTCTAATAAAATCATAATAACCATCACTAGTTGGAACAACGGTCATGGTCGCACTGATCAAACTTTCTCAAGTAAACCTCGCGACCTTGCACGACACTCAAAATTGACGTTAAGGCCTATATAAACAATACGTTTTGTCGCATACGATTCTTACTCTGGTACATGCTCTGGTATATGTGATCGAGTAAACACGAGTACAAAACGTCATATTTCAAATTTCGCCATCAGCGAACGAGTAAAAATCTGACATCAGCGCTCGTTTCCATACGCCAGAGTAAGAATTGTATGCGACAAATCGTATCGTGCAGATAGGCCTTTAGAGTCTTTTGATAAGATTTCCAACGCCTCTTGCAACTCTGAGGTTTTCTTAATGAGCACCGTACCACTGATCCTCTTGTTGTCCACCATGTCGGGATAGATTTTTAATCGCAGAGCCGAAATATTCAATATCCATGAACAAAGGTCACAGCTGCTCCCGCTCCTCCCGTCAACAAACGGCAAGGGGAACATCTGCTCCCGTAACTCCGGCAAACTTCACTAACTTTACAGTTTGTCAGGGTTTCCTAATTTTGTTCTCAAATCAATCACGCATTTTATCATATTTTTAAATTAAAAAGGCTAGAAGAAACAGACCTAGGCATATAGCCATGTTGGAATCTCATTATTTTTCTTGAATTAGGGAGTTATAGGGCCATGTCTCGTTCTTTTCAATTTTGGTCAGCGGTTTACTTAGGTTTATGGTATTGTTAAGGGCTCGACATCGAGATTAGCGACATATGGCTCAATTACTGAATTTTGGCACCAGCGTGACCGCTACTCCATTGTACTGGTTGCAAGTCAAGAATTAAATAAATAACTTACTGTTTATGGTTGTCATGGTTACTGTTTACTCCAGTAAGGAAATATCCCCTTGGCACAGTGTAGTCCATATAACCATCCAAAAAATTAACATAGGCAGTCCAACGACAGTCTTTTTGGCAATTCTTTCCAGTCAGTCTGCAACACTGAAAACTAAATTTTCTGTCTTCAAAATTATTGTCGTGTGTCGAGTGTACACCTTATTAAATAAGAGTAATGAAATTAAAACTATCTCACGAAACTATATTGCAGAAGCGATTAAGAGGAACTACAGTTGAGTAATAAGTTAATAACCGTCTCATCAAATAATTGCTTTCGTTATTAGTCGTATTACTGTTACTTGTAATACTCTTCCTTACTCTGACAATGTAGGTCACCCGCATGGACATCCGAATTTATTTTCACGTCTAATAATTACCACCATTGTACTTGCTCCACCCAAGTTTGGTAAATTTTTCCTTAAGAATTGTTTGGAATACTTTTCAAAATTGAGGGTATCCCATATCCAATATAGTATTTGTCCAACTAATTCTTGCAGTTACTGTTATTATCGCTATTGTATTTATATACGTATATGTGTTAATCTTTACCTGCGATAACTCCATTTGGGCATTGATATAATATTGGACCGTCGTACCAGTTAACGTACCCACTCCAGTAGCACGAAACCATGATTTTCTCATCAGCGCGGCAATGAAAAGACCATACACGATCTTGGTGATGGTTGCTGTGATTGCTTCTAATACGTCTGATAGAATGACCTAAATTGTTAATTTGACAATGATGGGTACATGTTTTCGATTCGGTTTATTTTTGAGTCGGTTTTCTTTGATGTACCGTGGGTTATATCCAGTTTATTTACCTTGAATAAATAATTAGATGAAATTTGTGGGAAAATTTTGAATAATCTCGATCTAAATTGAAACCTCCTCAAAAATAAATTAAGTAGTTAACTACCTCGAAAGTCGGGATTTATGTCATATAAAGCCTTGGACGCTGCATTGAGCTCTGATCTTCATCCCCAGAGGCGAGCTGTCACTAAAGTCAATTAAATATCGCCAAAAATTGAACCTCTTCCCCCAATATTTTTACTATTTTTACAAGTAAACGAAAAATATATAAAACATAGACCCAATTATGTACAATGATCGAGAAAAATCAGGACAATAATAAGATATATTTATATCCTATACCATGTAATCAATCTTGACCGGCAACACGCAAAGATGATGTTTATAAACCTATTTGAATATTTATAAGAAGAAATTTACATGAGTTTTCCTTTTGTAGATATTGTTTTCAAAGAACCCTCGATATTTTCCATTTCTAATTAACAATTAGATTACGAGCTCGAGATTTCTATGCGGTGATAGTTGATGAGGGCGAAGCCCGAATCAACTATTAACGCATAGAAATCGAGAGTGAGTAATCTAATTGTTTTAGTAATTGAGTTTTGAGTTATTTTGCAAAAAAAAAACTATTACAAATTGTATTTGAATTGAAAAAATACACTAGAAAAATTATTGTTTTGCTACTCGCTATCTATCGAGCAATAGATAGCGAGTACAGTAGCCAATCAAATTACACCATTTGCAATAGTGTGCTAGCATGATTCTACTAACAAAAATTAGATCGTCTCCGGGGCAGCAATTTGAAAATAATACGTCCGCTCCACTTTTAACGCTGCGCTCCAGTTTTTGATACGTTTTCTGCCAGGCGCTTCCCAACGCACATATGCATAACAAATAAATCGCGCGCGCATGACTCGCGCCACGCACTGCCACACAAGAACATCCAAGCGCCGGGGACGAGGCTGTGTCTGTAGCATAAAGTAAGTTTTTTGTCAACCGTTTCTTACCAGAGTTGCTCGTTACAAGGTTTTATGGGCGTCAAAAGGGGGCAAAATTAGCAAGGTCATATATCAAAACGAATGGCTCACACACAATATCAAGCACATACACGAAACATACCAAACACGCACAAATAAGTCAAATTCGTACACAAATACATCGAATTCACGCGTGGACAGATCGAAGTAACACACAAAAACAAATCGATCTGTCATCACATCTGGGCAGAGCAAATTAGTATGATAATTTATATTGCTTGGATAAATATTTATACACCGAACCGGAGGGGGGTGATATTGACAACCATGACAACCCACAACTAGAAAAAAATGGCCGGAGCAATATGGCTGCCAAATACCGAAGATTTCTTTGCCTCTCTGGAAAATGATTTACGCCGAGCTGTTCAGATGAATTATATCGAGGCACTTGCGGTATATTCATGCCGATCGGACTAGGCTTTGAATTAGTATTTGGCTGATTACTACTCGCAGTAACAGCACTTACAAGTTACAACAGCATCTAAACCACCACTAGATGCGTCAGTCAAATTAGGGCTTTCTGTGCTGGAGCGAGGCATGCAAACGAAATCGATGGTTAACTTCGTCATCTAACGACGAAAACTGTTGACTTTGCTCACGTTGAGCGCTTCGAACATGGGAGGTAAAAAATTCTCCAACAATTCCCCTAACTAAGGACTGAATTCTATCTTCCTGTGACCGCATTCTGATGCAAATTCTGCTCCGCCATTGTATGTGTTATAATATCCAGGATAGTATCACAGATATGTCACATGTGGCGTGAGCTGAAGCGCGCGAATATTAGCCTTGATTTCATCCCCCCTGCCTCCCCCCCCGTATGAGTTATCATAAATTATCATGCTATTTTGCTCCGCCCGCTGTAATCGGTGTGATGACAGATCGATTTGTTTTTGTGTGTTACTTCGATCTGTCCACGCGTGAATTCGATGTATTTGTGTACGAATTTGACTTATTTGTGCGTGTTTGGTATGTTTCGTGTATGTGCTTGATATTGTGTGTGAGCCATTCGTTTTGATATATGACCTTGGTAATTTTGTCCCCTTTTGACGCCCATAAGGTTTGCTGTCTGTTTCCCATAAATTTTACAGATGTTAAAAGATGTTAAAAGCTTAATTTATATATAGAGAACTAATTAATATAGCTTAATTAATACATATGTACTATTCAAAACACGATTAGGGTCCGGAGTTTTAATGGACCATTCCCCTTTTAGATAAACTTTTGAATTAGGAATATTCATTAATAACACAGGTGAAAAGAGCATCCTAAACTTAGTAAAATTGTGAAGTTTGGTTGCAAAACATTGTAAAATGTGGAAAATATAGCCCTGTGAAGACACGAACTACGAGTGCTTTAAATGGCTTAAAAAACGATCCATTTTACACCCATCTTGTTAGTTTGTTTGCGAAAGAATTTTCAATATAGATGTCGTATAAGCCGATAAATTTGTGGCCAAAGTTTGTGAAACACACACGTGTGTGATATATAAACACTCCTTTACGGCTATGATTTCCTTTGTGTTTTAATGAAATTTTTCCAATATCCAAAATAGCTTTTTCCTATTATCCAATATCCAGTGCTAAATAAGTCACGTGCATGCCTCTTTATACCTGCTAGAGAACACTTCATTATGCAATAATACAAAAGCTGCTTGTCATGCAAATTATATAAAGAATTTGTTGTCAATGAATGAAATCATACCCAAACCGTAGAGATTTTTCAGTAATTATATTTGAAATTGGACATTATATATCATATCATTTCATATCATTCTGAAAGTGATTAAATACAATTAAACTACATTAATATTTCATTGGATTACATGGTGTAAATGATTCAAAAACTGGCATTAATCAATGATTTACGATACCTGAAGAGTGGATCTCTACAGCCTGTAACTATCTCTGTTCGAGCTTTTTCTAAACGTCTGAGCGCATTTTGTTATTGTCGCACACTTTGCGCAAAGCTATTCTTATCCTATATCGAATTACGGCGTGCAAATCATCAATGAATCAGCGGGTAATCAGGTTAAATATGTAAATCAACATGCATAAATTACTCGTATAAATTAACAGAATAAAATAATCATTGTCTTAGCTACTACGTCCGAAACAGAATTTTATATAAAGATTTTTACATAAAGATTTTTTATCAAAAAGAATTTACATCACGATAATTGGATTCCATGTACACAAAACACTCAATTTTTAATGTAATCAATCACTTGACTATAATCTCACGAAAATTCACTATTTACAAAAGCTAAAGCCACAATTATTAAACACGCAGTTCGACAAGTTGTTCTTAACATTTGATACCGGGGCATTTGTGGGCATTTCAATATTAGCTAATGCTTCGTCCACGGGCTTTAGGACCAATTCGGTTCGTCTATTGTGGTGTTTAATTAAGATCTATTTACCTTGTATGTGACCTGAATGTAACTATATATATATATATATATGTATCCGTGTTGCATGAGGAAAAACTTTAAACGAGTGTGTGGTACACGGGCTCTCAACCACTCAGAGCACTCCATTTACGATGGCCATATACGGACAATATGAGTTACGAGCTCGGGAAAAAAACAAACGAAAATGTGCATTATCCTACCGAATAGGCACTCTCTTGTCCATGGCAAGTCATAGGGTGTCACAGCGCCAATGTTCGTAATGTGAGCAAGAAAAAACAAGGACATCAAAGTGAGTTGTTTCATTGTCATTCACTCTAAAACAAAATATTTTTTATTGTTATTCACATGATTATCTCTCGTGTTATGATCATTATCACAAATGCTCTATTTTGGAGCTTCTGGAGTTCCGATAATCCTTTATCCAGACAACCCCAAATCTGCGAGCAATAGTCAAAATGAGGTTGTATTATTTATAAATATATTTTAATTAATGTTAGGAAACCTCCTACGTCTCGTAATCTTCTTAGGATACTGAGACCTGATATATAAGGGTATTGGGCTCTAGGTATTGGGTTATTTTACGATTGTGGTATTAAAGTTTCTTTTCTTGCTTCTAAAACAAAGGTTGCTCCGTTAAAAAACTCACTATTCCTAGACTAGAATTGTTAGGATGCTTGTTACTAAATAAATTAATTAAAGAGGTATTGGAAGGGCTGGAAACTCGTATAAAGGTTGATAATATTGGTCGGATTCACATGTTGCATTATGTTGGGTTAAGGGTAAAGAAAAGAGTTGGAAGGCTTGGGTAGAGAACCGTGTTGTGTCGATTAGGAGCGTTTTTGGTCGTGATAGATGGCGTTTTGTTAAAGTTGAAATCAATCCTGCTGATGTCCCCACACGAATATCTTCGATGGGTGTTGGTTTTCTGGTCCTTCTTTCCTCCTGTCACAACACTTTAAGTCCAGTGGGGACTGGGGAGGACATTAGTACAGATGGCACTAATGGAAATACTGTTGATGAGGTTAATGCGGAGGCAGTACTAGTTAGGGTAGTACGTCCTACTTCTTGTTTTCCTAATACGACATAAGAGAAAACCTGTGACGACGTGTGTTCGCTGAATGCTGTCATAGACTGCACCAGATCCAGCACACTGAGGAAGCTCGTAGGCGCCACTGGTTACGTAATGAGATTCATTGGTATCATACGAAAGCAGTTATAAAAACGAACTGATATCATCACGGACGAGGTCTTAACAGTCGAGGAATACGAGTCAGCATTGTCGAGATGGTTTGCTGAAGAGCAGCTGATGATTAGGAAATAGTGCAATTACGGGAATGTTCGCGCTTCACTAAATCTTTTCGACGACAAGGACGATTTGTTACGGTTAAAAGGACGGTTTGCAAATTCGAAGTTAAGATACGATCCTTCTACGTAGCGACTCAGTCGAAACTGAACCAGACAACAGCAGAAGACCCACGCGAAAGGCTGCGAAAGATGGACAAAACACACGAAGATTAAGAGACTTGTACTATAGTTAAACGCTCGCACAACAAATTCTTTGGTGGGGGAAGATGTGGTTATTTCAATGTGACGTGGTTCATCACGTGAAAGACCACGTTGCTTTAGATTATATGTATGTATGTATATATATATATATATATATATATATATATATATATATATATATATATATATATATATATATATATATATATATATATATATATATATATATATATATATATAATTTGTGCAAAATACCTCAAAAACTTACCACTACAGTCTGTTTCATCCAGAGGGAATCTTCAGGTGGTAGACAAATTTCGAAAATGTGCGAGCTTCTTTTATGCTCAAGGAGGAAAGGTGGGCGCGTGGGTGATTGAATAGCATGCATTCCTATCTTTGTTTAGATTGTTTACCTGAAATCTGCTTTTATGTTGGCAGGCCGAAACTATTTCCGATCTTTTATTAAGCAAGCAATTGTTTTTTTCTTTCAAAATAGTAATTTTTTCGTCCAAACATAAATTACATCTTTTGGATCCTCCCGTGTAAGAAATAGACTTTTTTATTATGAACCATTTTATGGTGAAATCTGTTTTGTTTTGCTTTAATTGCCAAACGTGTTTCGAAAGTTCCGTTTCGTTCGAATATTTTTTATGTGTGAAAGATTTAATATGATTCCTGTATCGCTCTTTGAATGTGTTTGAGGTCATGCCAATGTATAGTGCTTTGTGCCCTGTGTGTTACCTGTGCTAATTGTTGCTTTGTATACAATGTCCTTACTCATGCACTTGTTCTGCAATGGGCGTGCGTGCTTGTTCCTACCTGCGCTAATGTCCTGTGGTTGGCTTTTCCTAATTATGCGTTTGTTGTGGCTTGTGATAATTGACTTAACGTTACTCATGCAGCTGTAACTAACCTTAACTGTGTTCCTATTGAAAATTTTGTGTAACTTGTTGCCTATTGGAAAGTGCGTGTCTATAAGCTTGAGGAAGCTGCGTGCGATGTTTGTCTTGACATTTTTACTAAATGGAGGGTTAAACCAAATGATGTTGCGTTGTCTGTTCCTGCGTGGTTGCTGTGTTACATGTGGCATATGTACTCCAGCTTGTGGCTGAAGTTACTATGTCCTAGTGCGTTTTGATATGTTTGTACTGCATCGTCGAATACTTGTTTGTCAGATGACAGCGTTGAAATACGCTTGTTGATAGATGCTGGAAGTTGCCTTAAAATGCTAGGTGGGTGGTTAGAGTGTTTGTGTATGTATAGCGGATCGTCATTGGGCTTCCCTTTGTATACAAAGCAACAATTAGCACAGGCAACACACAGGACACAAAGCACTACATTGGCATGACCTCAAACACATTCAAAGAGCGATACAGGAATCATATTAAATCTTTCACACATAAAAAATATTCGAACGAAACGGAACTTTCGAAACACGTTTGGCAATTAAAGCAAAACAAAACAGATTTCACCATAAAATGGTTCATAATAAAAAAGTCTATTTCTTACACGGGAGGATCCAAAAGATGTAATTTATGTTTGGACGAAAAAATTACTATTTTGAAAGAAAAAAACAATTGCTTGCTTAATAAAAGATCGGAAATAGTTTCGGCCTGCCAACACAAAAGCAAATTTCAGGTAAACAATCTAAACAAAGACAGGAATGCATGCTATTCAATCACCCACGCGCCCACCTTTCCTCCTTGAGCATAAAAGAAGCTCGCACATTTTCGAAATTTGTCTACCACCTGAAGATTCCCTCTGGATGAAACAGATTGTAGTGGTAAGTTCTTGAGGTATTTTGCACAATTATACATTTCGCTCTGTCTATATGTCATTGAGCACTCTTTTGTATTTCGCTAACCAAAACTAGCACATTATATATATATATATATATATATATATATATATATATATATATATATATATATATATATATATATATATATATATATATATATATATATATATATACAACTTTATATATATATATAGAAACTTTATTCAAACAAATATCAATATTGGCACATTGAATACCTACATAAACATTAGTTACAACAAATAAAATATAAAAAAAAGACATTACATTATATAAACTTACAAATACTTTATTCAGGTTAACTCATTCAATATATCAAAAGTTCTTAGTATATCGTAGCAATATTTTGAAGATAATTTCAGAATATTTCTATCTTTCATACTTAGTATATAATGGAACAAACTTTGTGTATCAAAATATTTAAATGAATGATTAATTTTATAAACCGAATTAATAAATTCTGTCGTAAAAAGGTAAACACTGTGTTACTACATGGCATTAGGTAATGTTGTTCATTTCCAACTTCACCCTGATCACAAAGTTTACATTTTCTGTCACAGTAGGCAATTTTTTTATATCGTCCAATTTCTACTGGCAATCTGTGCGCTAAAACTCGTAATCTTGTAACTGCTTGACGGTACTTAAAATTTTTGGTATTTTTCGACACCCACATTTACTTTAAGTTTCTTATATTCTTTCAATTTCCCACTATCACCATTTTGAAGAACCTGGCCTTTCCAAAATGAGGTAAATTCGCTATTTAATGTAACATTTAAATGATGGCAAAATTTCGTCTTGTATTGTATTGGACTCATCACTGGAGTTTGAAAATTTTTCGAAGTCCTTCATCTCTAATTTACACATTTTTAGCAAAAATTGTATGAAAACAATTGGTTTTAGATTCAAACGCATGCAAACGTTTCTAGCTTCACCGGATAACGTATTATTAAAATATGTACTGCTAATACGAATCCAGTATTTAACTACAAGGGTAGAAATTTGAACAATCAAAGGAACCTTTCCTAATTCAGCATAAATAGTCAAAGTTGTTGTTTTTGAGTGCACGCCAAGAATTCGTTTGCAGAATTTTAAGTGAATTCTTTCAATTTCATTGATAATTTTGAAGAATTTACTCTTAAAGATCTCGAAGGTAGTTACTGTACCTATCAAATAAGGTCCCCAAATTTCACATCCGTACAATAAAATGGGAATTACTATCGCTGAAAATAGTTTTAAAAGTATTTTTATTGGTACGTTTTCAAAATTAGAAAATTTTTTTGAAAGGTTATTGTATGCTCTTAGAGCTTTATCACGTAAGACTTTTAGGGCTTTCTTAAAATTCCCAGAAAAATGAATAGTAATTCCAAGATAGCAATATTCATCTACTTGTTCCAGGGCTTCGTTTTCATAGTACCATTTTGTCAACAAATATGAGCGTCTCTGATTTGCTGTGCCAAATACTAAAATTTCTTTTTGTTAATTAATATTAAGTTTCCATTTTTTTGCATATATTTCAAGTTTTGATAAACACTTTTCCTTCTACTTTTTTTTTGATGTCATTAGCTTCGAAAAAGAACGGATTTAAAACGAGATATATGACCATTTGAACATGTTTCATGTTTGGTGCGAGCCTCCAGCCTTGATATACTTGTGTAGGATAACAACACACCACACACGTGGCCAAGGAATGTCGCTAAAAACTGCTTCAAAATTACCTTCAAAGGCATAAATATGACACTGAAAGACTGGTTTAGGGACAAATATTTCATTTATAAAAACTCCATAACATACAAATCAAAGACAGACTAAAGTACTTCAAGCTTGAAGTGCTGTGGCTATACTTGTTAATGGTGTGTCCCACTTGTTTTTGATGTGAACTTTTCTTAATGTTGTGAGCGAATGTCTTTTGATCAGAGCTATTTGTTGATGTTGTGACCATTTTGTTGTTGATGTGAGCTATTTGTTAATGCTGTGAACAATTTAATAATGCTGCGAACAATTTGTTAATGCTGTAAACGTTTTGTTAATGCTGTGAGTTGTGTGCCACCGTAATTTATGTGATAACATAAAACATAGATTACATTAGTTCAAAATTGATCTGATAAACATTAAACAGGGCCAGGTTGACAAGTTTGTCGGCATCGGAAATAGAGAGCAAGATCTCCAGTAAAGCCCCAGAAGAACCAACCTCAAGATATAGTCATGTTTATTATAACAGAAGCTGTACAACAAGACGGTCAAGAGACCTATAATCGTTAGACTAGCTGGCAAAAATGTCTAGGAGAGCTGCCAGCTATATAGGATTATAGGTCAACTAATTTTTAGCGCTAACTGCATGCAAGGACCTGACATGTCAAGACTCTGTCAAGATAGTCCATGCATGATATAAGCTTTTCATCTATAATTTGAATTTGAAGATACCTGAAAGGATTAATGATGTTTTCCAACAAAACGACAAAATCAGATAACAAACTTGATCCTCTTCTCGCGCGCAGATCAGAAATGAATTTAAAAACATGCGTATGCTGTCATGTTATGTAATGTATATTATCATTTTGATCTTCCTTCAGCAGCTTTTTCTATTGATCATTATTCGAAATAAATGAAATTCACTTGTTATGCATGTCTGTAAATTGCACATCCGATTGTTTAAAATGCACCCATAGAGCAGGAATGTCTCGGCAGGGACATAGCTCTCGAACGGGAGCTATCTGGTGGGTACTTTAGATTTGGTTGGTATTTACTACCACTCCATCGTAGTAACTACCAATTTAACTAAATCTAAAGTACTCACCTGATAGCGCCCGTTCGACCGCCAGGAAACGTACAAGAAACATAATATGGTTTAACCCACATTCAGTAAAAGTGTAAGATCAAACATCGTAAAGATTTCCTGCGGTTAATCAATAAGCATTTCTCTAAATCATCACCACCACATAAGATCTTTAACCGGAATAAAGTCAAGGTAAGCTACAGTTGCATGAAGAATATGAAGAGCTACATAACGAGCCATAATAACAACATCCTGGCGGTGAAAACGAAACCAAACGCCCTAGATAACACATGAAACTGTAGGAGAAAAGAAGAATCAATGTCCGCTCAAATGGAATGTTTAACCAGCAATATCATGTATCGGGCAGAAATAACGACCGATAACGCAAAGCCAAAAATGCATATCGGTGTAACGGCCAACAACTTCAAGGAGCGTTATAGAAACCATGTAAAGTCTATGCGAAATGAGTGCTCAATGTAGATAGTTTGATGCTTTTGTTAACATCATTTTTGTTAAAAATACGTTTTTCAGCACCAAAATTTCTTTTCTAAGCATATAATTAAACAACTGAGCACATTTACATTAGTTCAAAATTAAATTGATCTGATTAACATTAAATTAAGCAGTGCTAGTCTATGCGGAATGAGAGATATCGGATTGATATCACAATGAAACCGAGTTGTCGAAGTATGTGTGGGAGTTGAAAGATCGTAACTGCCCGTTTCGTATTAGTTGGTCTATCGTGTAGCGGACAACAGCGTATTCAGTAGGATCGAGAAGCTGTAATCTGTGTGATAGCGAGAAGCTATGTATCTTAAAAGCTGCCAAAAACGATACACTGAACAAAAGGAGTGAGATATTCTCAAAATGTACACACGAAAGAAATTTTTGGCGGGAAACTTTAGCTGCGCAAGAAATAATTCGCGTCTGTGATCCATACGCCAGATGCTTGCGCAAGCAAACAATGAACCTAATCTTTAGTTGTCTGAAGATTTCATGAAACTCTGAGTAACAACCATATGAATTGATTGAATAATTTGTAAAATTAATCAATAAATATAAATAAAATTAGCTCTGCTTATCGTGTCGAGCACTCTTTATTTTTTGTACGTCTTAAAAGATTATAAAGGCTTATATTTAACAAATATAAAACATTTTCCGTGTTGATATACAGTTATATCAACACGAGTGGAATTGGGAAAACGAGAAATTGTATGGAAACACGACGCCCGAAGGGCGGAGTGTTTTCATACAATTTCGAGTTCTCCCGACTTCCACGAGTGTTAATATAACTGTATATCAATACGGGAAAAATGTTTTATATTTGTTTTAAGCAGTGGCAGGTTGACAAGTTTGGTGGCATCGGGTATATATAGAGACTGAGAGCAAGATGAACTAATTTCAAGATATAGTCATGTTTACTATAACAGCCGCAGTGGCGGATCTAGCGTAAGTCAAAATAAATTACCACAGCTCATTCTAGGATATATTTACATTTTAAAATACCTTCAAAGCAACTTCATTGGTTAGATTTTATTTTTTTGAAATTCATAGCCTATGACATTGTTATAAAGTTATTTTGAATTTAAAATTGAGCTGCTATAATTTATTTTGACTTACCCTGGATCCGCCACTGAACAGCCGCTTTACAACAAGACGGTCAAGAGACCTATAATCGTTAGACTAGCTGGCAAAAATGTCTAGGAGAGCTGCCAGCTATATAGGTCAGCTAATTCTACGAGCTAACTGGAAGGAGCTGACATGTCAAGACTCTGTCAAGATACCTCATACCTGAAAGGATTAACGATGTTTTCCACAAAACGACAAAATGAGATAATAAACTTGATCCTCTTCTTGCGCGCTGATCAGAGATGAATTTAAAAACATGCGTATATGTTATCTAATATGTATTATCATTTTGATCTTCCTTCAGCAGCTTTTTCTATTGATCACTTGTTATGTAATTCATGTCTGTTAATTGCACATCCTGCACACCCATGGAGCAGGAATGTCTCGGCAGAGACCCTTACCACATCATTTTTGTTAAAACTACGTTTTCAGCATCCGTGTTCTCCCACAAAGCTTAAGACAAGACCGACGCAGACCAGAAGCCAGGTGTCTATCGTATCCCGTGTGAATGCGGATTGGTTTACATTGGTGAAACCCAAAACATCGAGCAATACCACAAGAAGGAAAGCCCTTTAAATAACACTTGGACATGACTTTTTCATTAATCTTTACCTTAATATTAAAATTGTTCAATTTAAATTATAATTAGCACGAATCATTAAGTATTGTTTAAGAACAGTTTTGAATCGTTGCGCGTATTTGCACACGCAAGCAAATTTGACCGTGATATTCGTATTGTTGACGATATTATACCTTCCCTGAAGTCGTGAAGACGACCGACGGGCCGAAAGCTCAGAATAAATAAAAAAATACATGGTGAAAACCACAAATTGTTTGAATTATTTGATTACACCATGCAAAGCTTCAAGAATCATAGTTGAAACACAAGTTCGCGTGAGATACGACTTGTTTCCGGGTAACATGCTATGCAATACTCTCAGCTCGCAAGCATACCGACGGAAAAGATTATTTACCATCGGTAAAATGTATTTTCGTCTCGTGACCTCCTACCCTGTCGCTACCGATGGTAAAGCCAATTTACCGTAGGTAAATATAGAGGTTGTCCGTCCGTACCGATGGAAAAATTCGTACACCGTTTGAAAAACTCGAATCTAGTATTAATGCGAATTGTAAGCCTATTCGTGAACTATTGTCTGGTACAAATTGTTAATAACTACACAGCAAAAAACGCACAACCTGTTCTGGCCTGATGAGAACAGCATTGAACAATGTTGTTCAGTATTGTTAACAACCTTGAACAATGTGGGCAGCACTTGGGCAGCACAACATTGTTCAATGCTGTTTTCATCAGGCCAGAACAGGTTGTGCGTTTTTTGCTGTGTAGGCCTAGCTATTATTTCCGTATCATGCAGTAAACCTTAATAATAATAATTGATATACTTTGTCAATATTCATTGTTTGTAACCAGCCCGTTGAAGACTACAGTCTGTTAGCTGAAAGCTCGCAAATTATAAATATTTTAAACCAGAGAACGTCTCATTCTTTAATAATGAATTCTGATTTCAAAATATCCCACTACAATAAGATCTCTGTAGAACCTATACAGGTATATTATCATTCCCCAAAGCAAAGCCAAAGAAATTTCGGCCACACAAAAGCTACCCGCTATAACAATGTAATTAATAGGCCTATGAATAATTGTATCAGACGCTAAATTCCGTCAGATAAACATAGAAATGTGCTATAAAAATACAATCCTGTCCTTTTTTAAAAAGCAGCAATTTAAACATTGTATGTTCACTGAACAACGTATCGAAACTTTTTAGGTTTGAAAAAAGTAAGCCTAGCTATGTATTATAACTACTATCAGTTACTCAGATTCCGGTTCGGTAACGCAATTAACATAGCAAATGCTTACAATTGACTTTCAAACAAGCTTCTAATAACGAACTTTCAACCATTAATTTTTATTGCAGGAACAAATATTAAATAATATGCTAAAAATGGGTCTGGTGAGTGGTGGAAAATACGGATATGCGGATATCGAAACTTATACGCCGAAACTTATATTGTTATGCTTATAGATGCTCATAGAGTCGTCGATGCACAGCGTTTTATCAGTAAAGGATAAAAGCCGAAACCCAATCCATTATTTGAGAGAATGGACATGCACCGAGCCCGCAGGGCGAGGTGCAGTCCATTCTCTCAAATAATGGATTGGGTTGAGGCTTTTAGACTGCTTAAAACCTAGCTTGCATAAATTAATTTTCAAGTGAATTTATGTATGCGTAGGAAATAATGGACGTCATGCAGGAATGAGCATGCAGCAATTATTGTCAAGTGCGAAGTTGTTGGTTGAAGTTGTAAGAGAATGGTGGAATGTAGTGAAAGCGACGGAGAATTGTTCATAACACAGTCGAAGTACAGTAGGGCATCGTTCAAGTTCTGTTCGGGCGTATAAGCGTACAAGTGATGCACAGCAGCAACAGCTGAGTAAAATTCTGCATGGTGATCGAGGGAATAGTTTTGGAGAGAAGAAAGTTAAAAAAGACGAGAATGAGGAAGGGGGAAAGAATACGGAAATTGAAATTGAAGCGGTAGATATAAAAATCAGTGTGAAAAAATGTTGAGTGTTATACTTGTCTGTGGCAAATGTTTAGAACTTTTGTGCTTCACTGTGATTGGTCAATTTTACGAATTCTGAAATCGACAAAGAAACATGAACGACAAAGTGAACGTGTAACACTTGTGTCTATTTATACCAATATTTTTCGACTCTACCACAATTAATACATGGTTTATTAAGCTTATCGGGGGAAAAGATCTTCAAAGTTACACCCATATCGATTTAAGCGAAATACGTGCGTTATTTAATGCATAAAATGTCGATATTGAAGCAGCAATTTGTAATTCTTCGTGGCGCCACTGACATCAGTTGGCAACATGAAGTAGTGTATTACACTACTTTTTTTATCTTAGGCGTCGTTTTTTTGTCTGAATTTCTATCCTATTCGGTGGATACCTTTTTGAAGACTATTGACTGTTAACTATATGGATTACAGTGGCTGGACTTGAACAAAATAGGTACAAAACGAACAATGGGTGTATTAAATATTTGCCACAGACCGGGTTATAACTAAAACGATTAAGTTTTGGTGTGTTATGTCATGGATGACGAATAAATTAAATGTATAATATTGCTGTTTATTGAAAAATAATGGACAGCGCCCAATATTTAAAAAATAATGGACGCTTGTGAAAAATAATGGACAGCTAGCAGTCCATTATTAAAAATAATGGACGCTTGTGAAAAATAATGGACAGCTAGCAGTCCATTATTAAAAATAATGGACAGCTAGAACAATAGAATAACTAAATAGCTGGGTTTTACAGGGGGAGGACCGAAAAAAGTGGCCCCCTATGAAGATAGGGTTTTTAGACTATAATTTTGTAAAGCGTGCGGAAAACGTAGAGAAATTCATAAACAGGACTGTACAATTACCAAACATGACCGAAGGACTAACACTTTTGAACCTCAAGTGTAATTTTCATCACACAAACAGATAAATAATAGTATGTTTTGTGATTAAATTGAATAGTTCAAATGGCTTCCCATCAACCGTTGCTGCAGTTGTTTGGCGGTATTAAAAACGTTTTCACGTAATGAACACGTTAACAACTCAACATTACGTCACATTTGTACAATTTACAATGCCATTGTCACATTAACTTAATTTCTCGTTATCGTGTTGTGTCTTATTTTCAGTACTTTGTTGGCATTCCCTTCGATTTAATAACAGCTTTGCATCTACTACCCATGCACTCCACAAGTTTTTTCAAGTATTCGTCATTTATTTCGTTCCATGCAGTTTTAAGAATTTGGAAAAGTTCAACGATCGCAACGATCCCAAACACACAAGTGGAGTTGTTTCCAAATATCTTGCAAATAAGAAGATTGATGTCATGCGATGGCCAGCTCAGTCACCAGATTTAAACCCTATTGGAAATTTATGGTCTGAATTGAATCGTAAGACCAAAAATAGAAAACCAAAGAATGAAGATGAACTTTTCCAAATTCTTAAAACTGCATGGAACGAAATAAATGACGAATACTTGAAAAAACTTGTGGAGAGCATGGGTAGTAGATGCAAAGCTGTTATTAAATCGAAGGGAATGCCAACAAAGTACTGAAAATAAGACACAACACGATAATGAGAAATTAAGTTAATGTGACAATGGCATTGTAAATTGTACAAATGTGACGTAATGTTGAGTTGTTAACGTGTTCATTACGTGAAAACGTTTTTAATACCGCCAAACAACTGCAGCAACGGTTGATGGGAAGCCATTTGAACTATTCAATTTAATCACAAAACATACTATTATTTATCTGTTTGTGTGATGAAAATTACACTTGAGGTTCAAAAGTGTTAGTCCTTCGGTCATGTTTGGTAATTGTACAGTCCTGTTTATGAATTTCTCTACGTTTTCCGCACGCTTTACACAATTATAGTCTAAAAACCCTATCTTCATAGGGGGCCACTTTTTTCGGTCCTCCCCCTGTAATAGATATTAGAAAAGGGATGGATTGGCAACTCTTTTGTTATCTATATTTTATCTTCAGTTGAGCACACCGGAAGCAAACATTGCCCAACTTGTGTGGTAATTATGCTCATGAACTCAATTTCGTTTATGCGCATAATTACCATAGCGAGTTGTGCAATGTTTGTTTCCGGTTTATTCAAAATAACTGAACCGAAGATCTTGTATAGTATTGAATAGCGTTGTCAATCCATTCCCCTTTCTAATATCTATGGTTTTATGTTCTTGTGTGTATAGGTTTTTGCTAAAGCAATGCATTTCATTTCATAGTTCATATATAACTCACGCATGAATTAGTAATAAAGAAACATCTATTTTTGCAACTTGTAGAGTACCTTCAATTTCAACTTTCTAATGTCATAAATTTTAAAAACAGAAAAGAACGCGTATTTGTAGCATTTTGCAAGGCATACATAGATGATACATAGATCCTCAGTGACATGATTACATTAAGCCATTCTTAAAATCAAACATTTGTTTCGGTCCTACCTTTGTTTCAAAGTAAAACAGATGAAAATAATATTACCTAATTAATGTCACCGAAGATGATGTGCACAATCGATCATTAGCACTGTTACAAAATATTCTATTTCGTTTTTTGTTTTTACTTATTGTATTACAAACATGTTACAGTCGAACCTCCATGAAGCGGCCTTCCATTAAACGGCCACACTCAATTGAGCGGCCACATGTCAAAGTCCCAAAAATATTTAGTAAGTAGTCTATCCGGCACGTATAGCGGAAAATTTATTCAAGATGGCGGAATAATTTATGCAATGCGCTGACGTCAGCATAACGTGATGAGTGCACGTCACTGGTGCACGTACAGTGTACGTATATCGGATGTATAGGGAAATATATGAGATGACGTCTAGGGTGTACGTACGCGATGTACGTACGCGGGGCGAGTATAAATAGACGAAATGTTTTCAGCTTATATTAAGTGTTCAATCAAAGCTAAAGATGGAAAGCATTGGAGTACTTCGAGCTCCTGATTTAGTAATTATGGGCTCTCCGATTCAGCTATTTGGATTGCTATCGCAAAGTAAGACAGAAACAGAGGAAGAATGCCATTTTTGTTTGGAACCTGTCAACAACGAGATGTTATTCACCGCAGACACGGCATGTTGCCACCAAGCGATACATTGCATAGATATGGTCCTATACATCATTAACGAATAATATGGTCACACGGTGCGCATATTGCAGAGCAAATTACACCTATCCTTGCTTTCTATGCCTCGAGGACATAACTCAAAATAAAAAAAATCCAAAGACAGTATGCTGCCATACAACCCTACATAATAAATGCGTGGAAGACCTTAAATACATACTCTCCGTGTTACCTGGTGATGTTTTGCTAGAATGCGGACATTTGGGGTGTGGTTGCATTTGGACCCATATTTTTGTTGTACGTTCTGAGTGAAGTTTTGTGTGGCAGCACGTTGTACAACTGGGTTTCTTGGTGTATTCTTGTAAGCAAAGGAAGCATATGTGTCTTCGTATTGTTCTACGTGAATGTTTTACTGTTTTGTTTTTAATATGAGATCTAACGTGAGATGTGACGCTATACCTAATGTGATATTTAACGTTAGATTTAATGTTAGATTCAACGCGAGATTTAACGTAATATCTAACGTTAGGTGATCTTGACAAGTATGTGTTGTGTATGGAGTAAAGTGAATTTTATACTGTTTGGCGATAACGTTATTGCTTTGATAGCGTTATCGCTTTGGATAACGTTATTGCTACAGCGTAAAATTTATTCAAGATGGTGGAGTAAATTATGCAAGGTACTGACGTCATCATGAGGGGGCATTGGGACCGGAATATTACAGACAGTAGAGCTACATCTCGTCATGTCTCGTACAATTTTACACGATGAGCAGATGAGCACCTGCTCATAACTGCTTATGAGCACATGCTCATACGCTCATAGGTCCCGATGTGGCCCGACAGTTACAACCCTTCCACATAATAGAATAATACCAAACTCGGATATGTATATATAATTTTATTGAGAACAATATGACCAATATTTATGTAGTTAATAATGTTCTTCATCATCACTGTCCTCAGTGAAACTGTAGTCTTTTAAACGTCTTTTAATTAGAAATTTTCTCTTATTGACAGCTGCTTCCATAGCCTCTTCTGGATCAAAATCATCATCGTTCACGAGCACATCCTTTGTTTGCATTATTTTCTTATGCACTGGATCTTTCTTTAGTTGTTGTATCCATTGGAGACGCTGCAAATGGATACTTTCCAATTCCTTTTGGAGCTCAGGCAGAATATTAGAGTAAGCTCTTTCCCCAGCAGTTTGCTCATCCAGACCACTTTGAGTCAATTCATCTTCATTTCCTGAAAAGCCGCCTTATGCTTTTGCATCGCTTCTTTTACCATTGGCATCCAAGGATCTGCTTCTTCTTCTTCAGTTTCCGAGTCTCTGTCATCGGACTCTGAAACCCGTGAGTTGCAACGCTCGACTGAGCATCATCTTCTAAGTCAACTGTCTGACTTTCTGTTTCTGACATTTCTCTCTCTTCGCTTTTCAGCGGACAATACTCGTTTTCGTGTTGACCGGTAGATTGAAACCACGATTAAATGTTTCCCCGCAAAATTTGCGGCTCATTCCGCTAGAACTGACTGTGTAGGAATACCTTGTCATTGAGCAGCACTGTATTTTTACGACCATGTAAGCAAGTGCTTATGAGCAGTTATGAGCACCTGCTCATCGCGTAAAATTGTACAAGATTAGCAAGATATAGCTGTACTAAACTGGCGGGCCACGTCTGGACCTATGAGCACATGAGCATGTGCTCATGTGCAGTTATGAGCAGGTGCTCATCTGCTCATCGCATAAACTTGTACAAGACTTACAAAATATAGCTATACTAACTTGGCTAGCCACATTGGGACCTATGAGCGTATGAGCATGTGCTCAAATGCTGATAAGCTAACTGTTAGGTATTGACAGCTATTGCCCTTGTAAAGATCCTGACTATTAGACAGCTATTGCCCTTGTGTAGATCCCGACTCTGTGTATATGCAGATGAGCATCTGTTTGTGCGCGATTGATTAGAGGGCGGTGTGGAACCGACGAAAGGTCTGTGTGGTGTCAATGTGAGATCGGTGTGGGGTGGATGTATCGAGGACAAGCAAATAAAACAACGTCTACGCATTCAACAGATTTGTATCCTTTATTCACTACAGCTATTCATTAGAAGTGTCAGGATTCATTTCTGTTTGATCTATCCAACATAACGAATATAAGCACAGCGTTCCTTAGTTATTTCTAAGTCTTCTAATTTCTTTGAGGTCACGGCATGCATCGTCTACCAAATTGTTTAGCATCCAGGTTTGTACGTCAACCCTCCGTTTGCAATGGTATAAAGCAGTCCTCTTTTTCTTCAAATATTCAACTCTTTTTCTAGCCTCTGCTACAAGCTTGTTTAAGCCATGTAAACGCAATAAGTTCTTCTCCATTTAATTGGTAATCTAAAGTGATAACGCCATGAAACTTTTAAGCGGTATGCTCTTACCGACTGAAATTTATCATTTTATACTATTATTATTTTATACTACTGGGATAATTTAAAACCAACCATATGTGATCGGCCATCGGGCCACATCGGGTCCTATGAGCGTATGAGCATGTGCTCATAAGCAGTTATGAGCAGGTGCTCATCTGATCATCGTGAAAAACTGTACGAGACATGAAATTCTAACAAGATATAGCTCTACTGTCTGTAATACTTAATAAAATAAATAATTCCAAACGTTAATCCGTGTGTTAATCCGTGTGCAAACCAAAGGAACTACATTTTCTAAAAATGTATACATTTTCGCCATACCCCCTTTATTTCCCTTTTGACATAGAATGAGAAAAAATGGCGAGGGGGCGCTTTATACAACGCATTTTTGCAAACTAAGCGGTCTTTGTAGTGACGTCACAGTGAGGATGGCAGTCTTGCCCAGACTTGCCCAGATCTTGTGAGGATGTCTATCGGACTTTGAGCACCGGACAAAGTATTCACGGGACCCAGAAGTATTATGTAATACTTCGTGTAGTTGTTGTTGATTGCTGTAAAAACTACAAGCATGGACTTAGCGAAATAGGACTGTTTAATAAAGGCTTTGTACCATTGAAGAGTTTGTTTTATAGCGCAACATCGTTGCAGGTCTCCGTAGAGAAGTCGCCTATCCAGCAATCGGGCCAGATAGGGCATTTTCAGCGTATGAGCATGTGCTCATGAGCAGTTATAAGATGATGCTCATCTGCTCATCTCTTAAAATTGTACAAAACTAACAAAATATAGCTATACTAACCTGGCGGGCCACATCGGGCCCTATGAGCGTATGAGCATGCAGCAGGTGCTCATCTGCTCATCGTATAAACTTGTACAAGACAAAAAAATTTTTCCCGCGTTACAATCTTTGCTCAACTTTGTTTAATGTAAAATGTAAAATCAGCTAACTGTTCGATATCTGCACCCGAAGAGACATCCGGTTGGAAAGCTGGCTGTAGCGTGGCGTTCTGTTGTTCTTGCGAAGCAACAACTGCGAGGCCAAAGAACAGGACAACGTGTAATGATACCGGAGAAAATAGTAATCAGACGAAGTTTAACTCTAGCCCCCGGAACCAGTCGCTTGAGCAATCAAAGTTTAAACCTAAAGACCAAGCGCAAATGTCTCGCCCTGGGTGAAAAAGTTGCTGTATACAGCAACGCGACTACGCTAAAAGTCATCCTAATCTTGACGCCAGAAAGATAGCAGAATATTTTAGAAAAGATCCAGACCATACTTAAGACCGCAGATCCAGACCATACTTAAAAACAAGGAATCGATCAGTTACTTTGAACGAAACAGGCGAAAGAGGCTTAACCAAAAGCGACAGCGCATGGCTAAATACTCCAATGTAAATCAAGCTGTTTTGAATGGTATACCATGTGGAGAAAATCGAACATACCAGTTTCTTGCCTACTGATTCAGGAAGAGGCTCTGTTAATAGCCGAAAGATTGGAAATTAAAGATTTTACCGGATCAAATGGTTGACTGGAAAAATTCAAGAAACAACACAATATATGCATTATGACAGTTGCAGGAGAAGAGGGTGATGTCAGACTCGAGATGGTTGAAAGTTGGAGTGAGAGGGCACGAGAAATAACCAGAGGATGGAATAAAGAAGATGTTTGGAACATGTAAGAAACAAGCAGTTTTTGGCGTGGTCTTCTAAAGAAGAGCCTTGACGAAAGAGGAAAAAGATGTAGAGGTGGGGGAAAGGCAAAGCAACGCATCACGTGGGCATTTTTTGTTAATGCTGCGGGGAAAAAAGAAGATTCGATTGTTATCGGGAAGTGTGCAAAACCTCGGTGCTTCAAGCACTTAAAGGAAAAAACGCGGCCGTGCAAATACCGTTATTTTTCAAACAATAAAGCCTTGATGAACACCGATATTATGACAGACATTTGGTTCAAACTTAATCGAAGATTAAGCCGAAAAAAGGGTCGATGACTCTTGTACTGCAGAGGAGTGCATCTCGGCTGAGGATGATCTTGAGGTTTGTGGAAGCTACATAGATAGTTCTGACCCAAATTGGAGAGAAACGTTTCACGATGAGTTATTGGGCGACAATGCTGAAAAATTCGTCAGACATCGCAATACGTAGCGACGATGAATACGATGACGATTTGAAGGAACCAAGAATTAAATCGCTGCAAGAGACTATAGGGAATGCTGAGGACCTGCGCGATTTTGCTCTGTATCACGGATTTGAAGAACTAGCTTCGTCTATTTCAAAGCGATAAATGCAGATTAATGATTATTTTAAGCCACAAGTTTTTAAGCCAGTATACATGCTATACGTGTGTAGAGACTATACTCGTGTGTTGAATGCGGTGCGGGTTTTTTTAGTTTAAAAGATTTTTGTTTTGTTTTGTTTTGTTTTGTTTTGTTGAGTATAGTCAAGATTGTTTTTATCGAAGTCGAGATTTTACTTTGTAATGAACAATTACGTAAAAGTACATAAAAGGAACATTTGACTAGCTATATTTTTGTCTATATTTGGCATACCTCTATTAAGCGGCCACGCACCTGACCATTCCCCGAGGGTGGCCGCTTGATAGAGGTTCGACTGTATTTTGAGGGCAAGCAAGCAAAAAATAGCACACGTGCAGCATAATCAGATTTCAATCACTTTTACTCATAAAGGTGAAATAATGAAAAACAACTGAAAAATACTGAAGAAATCGCGGCAGGACGGGAAATTAAAGTACAATTATTAGGAGTGGCTTTAAAATATAAAATATTTAAGAAAGTAAATACAGAACGTTGCATCATGTCTATAATGTGCAACGTTTATGAACTGTTAAAAACTCAAATTAAGGTCTTTTTTTATCAATCATTATACTACTGAAAATTATCTTTGCTAACACTGCATGAAGAAGACTTTCCCGTCCTGCCGCGGTTTTTTCAGCATTGTTCAGTTGTTTTTCATTATTTCACCTTTATGAGTAAAGTGATCGAAATCTGATTATGTTTCACGTGTGCTATTTTTTGCTTCGTATTGTCTTGCCTTCAAAACAACATGTTTGTAATACAATAAGTAAATACAAAAAACGAAATAGAATAGTTTGTAACAGTGCTGACGATCGATGGTGCACATCATCTTCGGCGACATTAGGTCATATTATTTTCATCTGTTTTACTTGGAAACAAAGGCAGGACCGAAACAAATGTTTGATTTAGAGTGGCTTAATGTAATCATGTCACTGAGGATCTATGTATCATCTATATGCCTTGCAAGATGCTACAAATACCCGTTCTTTTCCGTTTTTAAAATTTATGACATTAGAAAGTTGAAATTGAAGGTACTCTACAAGTTGCAAAAATTGATGTTTCTTTATTACTAATTCATGCGTGAGTTATATATGAACTATGAAATAAAATGCATTGTTGTAGCAAAAACCTATACACACAAGAACATTTGTAAGTTTGTCAAGAACGCTGAGCATCGGCTACTCTGTTAGCATCTATAAGCATAACAATATACGTTTCGGCGTATAAGTTTCGCAATATAAGATATCCGCATTTTCCACCAGACCCTAAAAACGTTTGAACAAGACGTTGCATTCAGTAATCAATGGGCAAGAATAGATATATGATTACTTTTCAAATTGATACCGATGGACAAGGTTTTCGATGGCGACATCATCTCTTGGCATAACGCTAAAGCACCAAAGGATATTACAGATTATTTTATCGATGGTATATTCACTTGTCCATCGGTACGGACAGACAACGTCCATTTAACGACGGTAAATTAGCTCTACCATCCGTACCATCTTTACCGATGAACAAGGTTTTCAACTTCGAGGGCAATCTCGTACCCAGAGCAATGCCTGTTCGCGGGTTAGGTTGGCATTGGCTCTGGGGAAACGGAATGAACTGCGTATGATTTCATACGCGCTCACTTAATGCGCATGCTCTCCACTAATAGGCATGCTTTATTTATTCGGGCTCAACTGTTGTATTTATGATTATTTTGCTGGAAATAAAGCATAGCCTATTAGTGGAGAGCATGCGCATTAAGTGAGCGCGTATGAAATCATACGCAGTTCATTCCGTTTCCCCAGAGCCAATGCCAGCCTAACCCGCGAACAGGCATTGCTCTGGGTACGAGATTGCTTCGAGGGCTACCTTATGGCCTTGGAATTTAATCTCATTCATCAAAGGAAATCACGGATTTACCGATCGTGTATATTCATTTGTCCATCGGTACGGACGGACCATCTCTATTTACCGACAGTAAATTAACTTTACCATCGGTACCGACGGTGCCGATGGACAAGATTTTTCGTAGGCTAGCTCACGTCTTGGGATAACGCGAAGGCACCAAAGGATATTACAGATTTACGGATGCATTCATTTCTCCATCGGAGAGGTCGGAAAACCTCCATTTATCGACGGTAAATTAGCTTTACCATCGGTACCGTCGGTACCAATTGACAAAGTTTTCGATCGCTACCTCATGCCCTTGGTTTAACTCTAAATTATTAAAGGATATCACAAATTTACGGATGGTATATTCATTTCCCTATCGGCACGGACGGTAAACCTCCATTTACTGACGGTAAATTGCCTTTACCATCGGTACCGTCCGTACCAATGGACAAATTTTTTGGGGGCAACCTCGAGCAATAGGATTACGCTAGGTACCTTGTTCACAAAAGGAAATCACGGATTTACCGATGGTATATTCATTCTTTATCAGTACGGACGGAAAACGTCTATTTACCGACCATCGGTACCAATGGACAAGGTTTTTGAGAGCTACCTCATGCCTTGTGATAGGCGCCATACATATTACAGATTTACGGATGGTATATTCATTTCCCCATCGGTACGGACGGAAAACCTCCATTTACCGACGGTAAATTGGCTTTACTATCGGTACCGTCGGCACCGATGGACAAGGTTTTCGAGGGCTACGTTATGGCCTTGGAATTATACTAACCGTCTTCTTCAGTAAAGGAGTTTACGGATTCCCCTATGGTGTATGTACTCATTATTCCATTAGTACGGACTGACACCGTCGGTAGGAATAATTTCAGCAAAGCAACCGCCAGTATGTTTGCCACAGTACTGGTTTGTGCGGACCCTTACAGAAAACACATGATCTTGGTTAAGGGAAACTAGGTGGTAGTTTGGGCTTTGGTAAATTACTCCCGAAGACTGGTATTCAGTAGTACTATAGTATTCTGAGTTACGTACACCTGTACAACGCACGATACATGATGGATTATTCACAATTCGAGTTTTTTTTACTAAAGTTGACGATCTCTGATACATAATACTAGTAATGGTTCTACATTCCGCGATTATGCCGATTAATTACAAAATTCGTGCACTGCCATGTTTTAATTTTTTCTTAATGAGGGTATTCATTCGTTATTCTTGGTAGCTCTGTCTTAGCCAATGAAGACCGTCTTATCTAATAATAAGTGCGACTCATTCGTCGAGGTAATGACGCTACCGTAAACTTCTTCGAGGTAATGACGTAAACTACCGTAAAATTCGTATTACTTCTGATTGAAGAGGGGGGAGCTTATATCATTCATTATATCATTACTAACGTTCACACCATTCCAAACATAAGCCCATCCGAATAAAAGCTCCCTCACGTCCTTTATCCCATCACAATATACTTTTGCACTAAAAATCCAACATGATCCCAAAAGAACGCTTACAAATTAATCTTGTATAAGGCCAGGGCTTATAATCGGAGGTTTACAGTACTTGCATCCTCGTTCCCGTTCTACGGTGCAGGCTACCAAATATGACTTAATACCAACTTCATGGACTGAAGGCCTGTGCATGCATTGAGGATGAGACGTTTGTATGACATGTTTATGTAGTCGAAAACCGAAAAAAGAACTTGGCAATGAGATAAATCAATTTATTGATCCATTGCTTTCTGTCACACATTTCATATCTGTTTCAAGTTTAGTTAACTTCAATAGTCTCCTTAGATTTTTCTCTTTCGACTACGAAAGTATTGGTTTCAATTCTGTACTTGTTTCCATCAGTGTTATCACACAGACTAACAACTTGAGACACAGACAATTACAAAAAGAATAAAAGTTATTTTTGACACTATTGCAAGAAGAGAAATTGGGCGATTGTTTGGTGCAATTTCGTAGTCTCCTTTTTATGAATAGGGATGATTTCTGCTTTCTTCCACGCTGAGGGAAAAATCGAGATCCGTAGAGAACAGTTGATTATTTCTGTTAATGGAGCCAAAATTACTGGAAGACAGTCCTTAATATTTATTTAATAATAATTCAATACGTTGTGAAACCATTCAACACGTTTGGAATGATTCAATGTGATCTAAAATTAATCAATAAGATGAAAATCATTCAGTAACATTAGAAATGATCCAACAACTTTCGAAAACATTCAATATGATGTGAAATGAATTTGAACAAGATTTGAAACGATTTAATATTTAATACGATTTAAGATTTAATACACAATTATTAATTCAACTGTATATTTCGAATCTATCGATTCATCTTCAGCAGTAATAAGCAAATAAATCGATAGATTTAAAATGTATACTAAATCACCAATTGTATAATTATTAAATTGCTTTCGCAATAACTCTAATCTTATGGTCTTATCTTCGCAAGCTTTTCGTGCTGACTTCATACTTGGACTACGCACTTGATAACGTTTTTGTTGTTATGCACATTATCAAACTCGTATTTACAAAAATATCTCTACAAAACTAACTTTTTAGCTTCGATATAATATAATAAAAAAAGCCTATTAAGAAACACTCAACTAACTCTTAACTTCCTAACTGTTGATTTTGTGGAATTTTACGCAGGAATATGCTCGGGAATGTCCAGAAGCCAAGTCGTACGACCAACGTGCGCTGGGATGCCTGTGGTACGACGTAGACGAAGCCATGCACGACACAGTGAGCGAAACATTTTCTACGCCGAAAGCAAAGCGAAGTGCTTTTGTCGCGGCTTTTAAGAAGCTACCAGGTTTGTACTTTTCTTGATATTCTGTGTGTATTTTAAAAACCATATAGTTTGTACAATATTCGGGCGACACAAAATCTTTACTAATGTCGCGAGTCACCAAGTTTGAACCGCTTTTATTAGCATTCTCGTTGCCAGTTTTTGTGTATTTAAATTCTCTCAACTAACTCTCAAGTCTCAACTTACTAATTGTGGTATTTTTTCGAAGTTTAGGTAGAAATTTGCTCGGGAAATTTGGTCAAAATTCTTTATGGGGGCAAGCTACCTTAAATTTCATGTCCACGAACCCTCGGTCTAATAGTTAGCATATCTTATTATGGTTTAATGCATATGCAACATGTTATATATCGTTTTAAAGCTCATAGCATGGGCTACGCAAATAGCATTACAGATGACCCACCAGACAAAACTATCAATGTAAAAAATTCTAGGAAAGGTAAAAAGTGATTATTTTGCCTATAGCCATCTTTAAATTCTATCTAGTCAAAAACTAAACATCACAAAGTGGTGATTTTCACTGGTGAGGTAGATTACATCTCTGCCAAGAAATTAATGGATGCTTTTGGCATTGCACTGCATTTTGATGTCATGGCAAGAAATATTATGAGAGGATCTCATTCATCTTGACTCATTTTGGTAAAGAACACTCAATTTTTATGATAGGCCAAAAAGCATCCATTAATTTCTGGGCAGGGATGTAATCTACCTCACCAGTGAAAATCACCACTTTGTGATGTTTAGTTTTTGACTAGATAGAATTTAAAGATGGCTAGGCAAAATAATCACTTTTTTGCCTTTCCTAGGATTTTTTACATTGATGTTAAGGGAATCGTGTGCTTTGTCGACCTTCGTGCTTTTTACAAGGGGTAAGCTTGCTGTCTTAAATGTTCTTTTCTATCGTTTTAAATGCTTTTCCCGCTAATTTGTTTCAATAGCGAAACGTCGAATAGTTCTTTTTGGATATTTTCGCGTCGTTGTGTACTTGTGTTGTAAAATTTAGTAAAAAACGAATATTTTGCTAAACGGAAAAGCCGAGAATACATGCTAAATGTAATTTTGTAACTACAAGGTCCTTCGCTCGGGCGGTGTAGGTGATGTCATTAAACATTTTCTACTCTTGCGAATTTTGTACAAAATCGAAAGAGAATGGCTGTAGGCACAAAATAAATCATTAACAAGTACAAGACGTCTGTACAAAGTACGAATGGCCATATTTACACAGGATTGAGTTGTATTGTATACGTAATGGTGTCTCAAAAAGTTGTTGGAAAATAGATTGAGTCAAATTTTGGTCAAAATTTATTCAACATTGTATCTTGAAGCTTCTGTGTGTTATTACTCGTGTATTACAGCTGAAGGATTTACAAGGCATATTTCGAAACTTTCAGTTTCAAGACTTACACAGACCGGACGCGACTTGCCAACGCGACGCGATTTTTCGATTTGTAAAAGCAAATAAAACCAACGGAAAGAAATTTGGTTAGATATGTGCACCAAATAGTTTAAATTGCTAAAGTCCTTCCAAGGATTAGAGAAAAATTGGAAAGGATTAAAGTTGAAGGACGTTGAAAATTGAAAATTCGCGTCACGCTGTCAAATCGCGTCCGTCCTGGCCTTGAGTTCGTTTTTATCTATTAAACACGGTTACATGCTATAAATTAAGCCATCGAATCGTATTTAAACGATAACATAGTCTTCCAGTTTCGAACTATGAATAATTTTTCTTGCTACATCTATTTTCAGAATAAATGGAAAGATACCCAGCTGTGCGAAATTTCAGTCGCCTAAACCTGATCGTATCATTGAAGCTCAAACGTGGCCGGACCATCCAGCCAATGAGAATCCTCCATTTACATCGCAGCCAATCAGAAAAGAGACGTTCACGTGGCAAATTCAAGTTTTCAAGGCGTGACCAAACATCCCAAAACTCCGCTCTGGCACCCATATGCACCAGCAAATTATCCTGGAATTCAGTATTCCTCATGTACTTCGAAAGCATGGTAAAATTGCTTTCTTTTGATCGCATCTGTGGAGCAGATTTTAGGTATTGTATTTTTCTGACTTTGCTGTGCTTTCTTTCCTTTAGGAATGTTTAAGAAATATTCCTGCTAAAATGATAACTAATCCTTCTTTCTCAATTTACTGAAAGTGCATTGGTATAGTTTATATATTGTTATCAGTCACACCTGTATCGTATTCGTATTCTTCCTGGTGCACTTCAAAAGAATAGCAAAATTGCTTTCTTGATGATTTCTACGGAGTAGATTAAAGTTATTATATTTTTGTCTTCGTTGGTTTCAGGACAGCGGTAGTGGTGACCAGGGAGTTGATGTTTAATAAAGAGAAACAAATTATGGGGGCACGGAAGCTGTTAGAGTGTCGAGAGGCTGCTGAACAAGAAAGTGCTGCCCTAGTTATATGTGAGGAGGGGTCGATGTTTAATAGAGAAAAACAAATTACAGGGGCCACGGAAGCTGTTAGAGAGTCGAGAGGCTGCCGAACAAAAAAGTGTTGCCCTAGTTATATATTTGTAGGGGAGGGGTGAGAATAACCTGCAGAAGATGGGGGGTTGGAAATGCTTCAGAATTAGATTGCTATTTTTTCAGAGAAGGGGAGCAGCAATCCTGCAATTGGGTAAGGTTGGGGTGTGGACGTGTGGGTGAGGTGAGGTCTGGGCTCTGCCTATGCCAATGTTTTGTACTATTAATTTAAGCCTATCTCATATGGGTAGGGGGGAGCTAAAGCACCCCACAGCCCATAGGCTATAAGTGATATATTTATTTTACTCGCTTTTCGTTTTAGTTGTGAGTGAATGGACATTAAA